>CALNHX010001468.1:0-224607 GCA_940337035.1 Agriotes lineatus
ACTCGCCTGGGCAGTGCCCGAGTGAGACAATTTGGTGTTTTGATTGCAACTTGGGATCGTAAGCAATTAAAGTAAGTATCATTTCTCCAGCCCCCTTTGTTTGTGCTTAAAGTTGATAACAGGCCTCCTTCGAATTCACCTGTCTACTTTTACACACGATTTTTGGTCCATCTGTTGTCTGCTTTTCTTCGCTTTTTACCCTTCATTGGTATATCTAGCTTCTTATACGTTTCTTTTAAAACCCTGACAAAATTTCACTGTCTAACTTTACTTGAATTCTACGCTTCATTTCATTGCCTTTGCAATCTTCTTCTTGTTAATTTAGGACATTGTCCTGTCTTCTTATATTTTGCCTCTTAGGTATTGTCTTGTGAACCCGATGTCCAACTCTCGTACCATCTCTTTTGTGGTCTACCAGGTGGTCGTTTTCTATTTGGATTTTGGGTCATTACCCTCTTTGCGAGTTTGTGGTTGTCCATTCTCTCGACGTGATCTCGCCAGAATCGTCGTCTTGATCTGCTCCATCTGACTACATCTTCTATGCCACATGTTTCTCGGATTACGTTGTTTCTAATTCTGTCGAGTATTGTGTGTCCTGTTATAGCTCGGAGGGTCTTCATTTTTGTTGTCCGCATAATGTTCTTTGTCTTTGCTGTTTCAGCTCGCGTCTCTGCTGCGTAAGTAAGGATAGATCTTACACAGGTCTTATAAATCCTTAGTTTACCTTCAATACTGATGTGCTTGTTTCGCCATATTATTTCGCGCAAGCAGCCTGATATCTTTGCAGCTTTAGATGCCTGTGTACGAACTTCTTTATTTATATTTCTATCGCTGGATATACTGGCACCTAAGTAATTAAAGTTTCTGACCTGGTCGATGGAGGTGTCATCTACTGTCAGTTTGCATCTAATCATGTCCCTTGATACTACTAGAGACTGCGTTTTCTGGGTGGATATCTTTATGTTGAATGTTGTTGCTGTCGTGTTTAGTCGGAATAATAGGCGCTGCAGGTCGTCTTCGGTTTCAGCCATAAGAACCACATCATCCGCGTAGCATATTGTTTGTATTTTGTCGTTCCCGATTCTATATCCAATGTTTGTTTCCTTTACTTTGGTTATTATTTGGTCCATTATTACATTAAACAGTGTTGGACTCAAGCTGTCTCCTTGTCTGATGCCTGTGGAAGCGGGTACTTCTTCTGTTGATGTATTTTGCGTTCTTATTTTGGTTCGGTTGTTACTGTTTAGTTCTTTGATAATGTTAATAATGTCGTTGCTTATTCCATTATCTGCTAGTAGATTTATTACATCCGTAAGTCGAACTCTGTCAAATGCAGATGTGAAATCAACAAAACAAAGAAACAGTGGTTTGTCGTATTCTATGGCCTTTTCCACCAGTTGCGTCATTATAAATATTGCATCTACAGTGGATCTATTCGCTCGAAAACCTTGTTGTTCCTCATTTGTTTCTATTTGTCGGGTAATTATTGTCGATAGTATCTTTGTAAGCAGCTTTGAAACGCAACTCAACAGCGATATTCCTTTATAATTTGCGGGATCATGGTTAGCACCCTTCTTGAAGATTGGGATAGTAATGCTTGTACGCCACTCATCTGGTATGGTTCCAGATTGCATGATTTTGTCAAACAATGCTGTTAATTGATTTATCAGATTCTCACCTCTATATTTTATCATTTCGTTGGTGATAAGGTCTGTACCCGGTGATTTACGGTTTTTTAATTTTGATGTTTCTCTTGTGACGTCATCTATGGTGATGCTGACATCGTTAATTCTACCCTCTTGATTGTCTTCTTGGTTTTCTCTCAGTGTGGCTGTAGTTGTCTCATATAATTGTTTGAAGTGTCTCACCTACTCTTCTTTTGGGATTGTCTTTATTTCTATACATTCATTTACGGGTTTCCTCCTGTTGCGTAGCATGCCCCATACTTTTTTCTGGCTACCATATATATCATGTTCCATATCACTAGAGAACTTTGCCTTTTTTAATGCTGAGATTTCGTTGTTAGTAGAGGGAAGTGGATGGTTCTGGAACCTCCCCCCACCACTTGACCTTGAGTTCAAGGCAAGGCCACGTTCAAGCCCAAGGTCACATGCAAAGCAAGGCCACGTGCAAGCCCAAGGTCACGTTCGAAGCGAGGCCACGTTCGGAGCGAGGCCACGTTCAAGGTCAAACCTGCGTTCGAGGTTGAGGCTACTTTAAAAAAATTCAAGGTCAAGATCGCGTTTACGGCCAAGGGCATAGAAAGAGTTAAGTAGTGCTTAGAACAGACTGCGCTTAACATATTTATTTAAAAAATTAGGCATGAAGTAAACGCCTAGGATACTTCATGCCTAAATTATGACTCGACTAGGATTCGAACCTAGGTCTCCCTGTATATCCGCAATCTGCAGCCGAGGGTATCTTTACCTCTAGACCATCGAGTCGGATAGAATATTTGGTTACTCATCCAGAGTACCTTCGTAGAGTGAAAGATACACATAATTTAATAAAAAAAGTTATATTTAAGATGCACATACAAAGAGTAATTACAGTAGTGGCTAGACTAAATGATTATAATACCAACAGATTAAGAAATACGTTACAGACATACACATTAGAGCGAATAAAATAGTGCTTAAAACAATAGTAGATATACAGCAGGAATTATCCGCGGGCGAGAGCAGCTTCTTCAAGACATCAGGTTTATTTTTTAGCAAAATCGTTTGCCAATTCGTATCTACCGCATATGAAGGGAAATGGTATTTTATCTTGAACGTTAAAACGTTATGTTCAGTAAAGTTGTTCACTTGTATTTTAAAAACGTAAATAGTTGTCAAGGAACTGGTATCCATTTTACGCCACGTCACGTTGTGCACTCCATCATTGTAGGCGAAAGAACCTGAACTGCACCGCGGCGGTTGAAGGACGTAGAGAATCCCATCATGAACTGCAGCGAGAGCAACCAAAAATTGTATTGGTAGCATGTTCAACAAGTCGATGGCAACTAGTGAATGGTTTGGCGCCGCACTTTGCATCACTTATGACAACAGCAACCTTTTGTTTTGTCGGCCGCACCCGTTCCATTGTTGCCAGCCACATCTACTCCTGGGGAAAAATGCAACGCATCGAAAAGTTGATAAGTCAAGTCTTCGATGGTTTGTAATTGCTGGTAGACCTTGGCAATTTTGCAGTTGGGTGACCAACGGAGGTGTTCAGATAGGGGTTTGTCATTGCGCTCCCAACCAGAAATTTGAACTCCGCAGTAGAAACACTGTACACAATTAATCGTGTCGCTGATGCAAAAGAAACCGGCACCTGCTAGCGATTCTGGAGTTTGACCTCGACTCCAATCGCCGAATGTTCGTAGCCGTTTGGAGTAGCTCCCAAATTCTGGATGTCGAGGTTTTGAGCTCATGATGGCAACTAACTACGCACACGTTTGTGAAAGTTTTATATTCTACAATTCAAGGTCACAATCTCGAAACTTTAAAATAAAACCACAGAAATATTTCTAAATATATTTATTTATTTCCAAGTATAAGTTATATATGTAACTTCCCCATCCTCCAGTAGGTCTAGGTACCGGTCCACTGGCTTGAAGATGTTGGTCTGCCACCACACAGCTGACGATCCGTCGAAGACTGCAGGCCACGTCCGTAAGGTGGTCGTCTCCGCTAGGGTCTCTCCTTGTAGGTTCAAGGCGTACTCCATTGTGCCTGGAGAGACCGTTGAGAGGATGCTGGAGGGCAACTAGCCAAAAACCGGCGAAAATGACGGTAAAATTGTTCTGCATTCTTAAAGTTAGTTGCCATAGCTGCTTGATGATTATGGTAGGTGCTGGAGGATTATGATGACTGTTACAGAAAACAGGCAACTTAATATAGGAGCGTAGTCAAGGATGGGAACGTAGAAGGTTAAGGGTCTTACCTTGAGATTCACATATAAAGCGTAACGTTTTTCCACCACGGCTACCAGTCATCATGCCTGATATTGTTGTTGATGCGCTCTTTGAAGATGCTCCTACATTTTACAAGGAGTTTGAATACTTCATCACCTCCGAACCGAGACCTCCATCAGCTTGTCAACTCCAGGCTGCCGTAACAATAGACTATTCCATGAGTCTTGGAAGCGAGCGCCTATGGCAGTCGACCCTCCTGAGGACGCTACCCACCACATACGAGGGTGACCCATTCCTGTGGTGGCGGCGGCATGTAGAGGTCCCCATCCAGCGCTTTCTCGCTCGGCTAGCAGATGGGGATGTAGTGTATATTACTTATTGTTGGCTTAATTAAATATATGTATATAAAGGGGTCTGTGTTTTTATTGCACTCCTAGCGACGTCTATGATTATTGATATTTTATAAGTAGAAGCCCACGCTTTCAGTATTCATATCCAGTTCGAAGCTTGAGCAATGCCTATCGATAAATTTGGCAAACATATGCATGCGAATTCCACGTCACACCCGCAGGTGTTTGTGGTTGAAGAGCTAAGCGAGCCTTTATATTATGAACGAGATTTACAACTAGTATCCATTGCCGTCAATGATGATAGATGGTACATCCTACCGCATGGTGACATCGAATATACTATTCCCTTCCGTGAAGCTGAAATAACAAACGTCTTACTTTATCCCGAAAATACCGAAATTTATATCAACAAGTTGGGGTCATATAACTTTCGCGAAATGATTGGGATGACATTAAAAAAGGGTGATATGCTAAAATTTTGGGCAGTCAAGCCAAATATGTTATATGTGGAATTTCAACTCAAGGTTCCCATAATTGTTGAGTCCAAAAAGGTAGTGCAGTAAACATGACTTCAAGGTTGCGTTTACGCTCACCTCCTACCACATATAACCTTGGAAATGTGAAAATAAAAGCGCGTAGAAGAGTCTGCAAGGGTAGTAGCATCCGATAGTCGTGCAGAAATGGAAGCCTTGTTGAAAGCTATCGAGGTAGTTCAGAGTAATAAAGCAAGAAAGCCGCAACCACTGTTCTATCCAGAACTTCTGAATAGTAGGACGTACAAATTAAATAAATCAAGTTCTAAGTACGTGAGTGTAGGGTTTGATTGGAGTTCGCAATTTAACCCAAGTATTATAATACGGGGTGCCAAAAATGACTGGGTGCAGTTAAATGAATGGGAGTGGACAGCCCTGATTGCAAATCAAGGAGTGATTTCCAACTACTTCTATTCTCTCGACGGTGAGTGGCCAGCTCTGGAAATAGGAAAGAAGAGGATTGTATTTGAAGCGATCCAGACAAGGAAAATAATCAAATTGGAGGAAGTGGGCTTGTCAGAGGTGCGTTTAGCGAGCGAAACTGTAGAAGAATTGTGGCGATTGCAGAAACTCGTGGAAGTGCGATTCGCACAATTAAAAGCGTTACACTTTGAGAGTTTCTATAAAGAGATAGTGAAGGGTGTAGCAAACCTTTGTGGAGACTGTTTAGTAAATGTATGGTCTGTAGTGGATCAGCTGGAGGAGAACTCTGAAAAGACTGCGTGTATGGTGGAAGTGCTAACGTTCGCGAGTTCTATGGTAAAGTGCGACATCGAAGTGGAAGCCCTGAGTCGTCAGTTGGCAGTGTAGTCATGTGGATGAATTATAGAGAGGCTGCTCGACCGGTTGCAAGAGACGTACCTAGTGCGGTTGAACGATTAGTGAGTTCGTTAAAGGATTTAGCTTTTGAAGCGTCGCACGAAGTCATATATGGGTTAGGACGTTCCGGATTCAGTGACGAAGAGTTGTATAAAAAAGAAAAACAGTACAAAAATGGTGCAGCTGTCGGTCAACTATTTTTAGACGGAGCCATAAATGAAGGCCTCCTTGTAGATTTAATGGATAGTCTTGGCCTAAAATGGCATATGTGTGAAGTAAAAGCCTTTATAGAGAGGAAGGAAAATGAAGAAGAGCGTGCAGTTTGACGACTCGAAGAATAAGATTTATAATTTGCATACGTGGACGTATGCGTATCGAGAAGCTCGAAAAGGACGGTGGGAATATGCAGGTGTGGATAGGTTGCGGTTCCATCGGAGGATACTTACTATGGATGAAGTACTGCGAGACGTCTTGTGCGCCGAACATAGGCAGACAATTTATGTAGAACGCTTTTCCACTAGTACGTAGATGTTTAATCCATGTAGTTAAACTATATATTGTAAACAAATAAAAAACAATAAAAATTAAAAAGGTTGTTTTATTCCATTATGTAGTGATTATAAATATGATACACGTTAGATAAAGCGCAATAACAAATCGGTTTGGAATGATATAAACAAGCGGGTTGTGATGGGGTGAGGGCCGGTCTTTCTTCCACTTCGATGATTGGGCGTAGAAAAGTTGCCTTTTCTCGACCTTTCACATATACTTCGGTGGCACCTTGCAGAAGACGTCGCAAGATTGCAGGAAACATGTATCCTGGAGTAAATCCCTCATTCCAGTCGATGCAATGGTGATTAGTCATTACCCAGTGGGCTTGTTGTTGTAAATGTGGTGTTAAGGAATTCAAGGCGAAAGGGGGTTTAAAAATGTGGTGAGATACTGAGGTACCGTCGTAGGAGGCCAATTCTTTTGGGGTAAAGTGCTTATCGGACGTCTTAAAACCTTGAATATCGATAATGATCTTCATCGTATTAGGTATAGGGAGCATGGTCTAGTTACGCTAAAAGTCGAGGTGCAACTGAAGTGTTTTGCGAAATTACAGTTGTTTAACTGCTTTTGACAATGCGTTGTAAGTAAAAACCCGATCGTGAAGAACGAGACAATACGCAGTTGTGTTGGCTGGTACGTTAGCGGAAGTTTCAAATTCAACACGAAAAACGACAGCGTTTGCATGAAGGTAGTATTTTTGATGGGAACAATCGATTACAACAATGGGCGCCTTGTCTGCAAAGTCATGGCGGGAGAAGAAGGGCTCATCGATTTTGCTATAATAAGATGATTGAAACTTGGAATACATGTAGTATAATGTTGCGTAATGATTGAGTGCATAATTGTTATGTAAATTGTCGGATGGGAATCTTTCGGTGTTCAGATAAACTCGGAAATTAGTAAGACCAATTTTATCGAAATTAGCATTGTCCTTAGCGATTAGCCCCGAACGACCTGATTGAAACCCTACGATGACATATCTGGGGGTTTGTAATTTTGTGCTTGTAGCGATAGCGTGAGAATGTTGAGTCACAGCATGAACACCGGGTATGATATGAAGCTGCCAGCTGCGAAATGCGACTTGAGTGTCAATATTTTTATCGATGTATTTGGTAAGGGCTAATTCTTGAGCAAGACCTGGAGTGATATGAGGAACCTTCCAATATAGTTTGTCAATCGTAACTTTAGCCGTCTCCCCTACGGTAGCACTGAATACGGCGTCGGCATCGGTATTGCTGCGAATTAATACGAGTTCTTGTCGGATGTTAAGTATTACTTTACCATAATCTTCGGCGAATCCTAACAGCATTCTCAACGGTATGCAGGCACTAAAGTTACCTTCCTGATCGGTAATGGGAGGATCGCCGCCGGCAAACCAACCTGCATTTTGAAGCTTTTTAACGTCAGCGGAACTGTAGGACACATATCCCCTAAGAGTAGACGTAATACCAGGTTTGGTGACAGAGTCGACAACGACGCCATTGATTTCGTATCGGATTTCGCTAAATAAGTGAGCCAAACCATTGTTAAGGAATTTAGCCGTTGTAACTTCACCGTTTTCCTTCCGCAACCTTCCCTCTAGGTACAGATAGCTCAGGCCGGGAAGAGTTGACATATCTTCGGGAATTGGAATTCGAATTTCATCGTTATAGTCAAAACGGTTTGTATACGGTTGATGTGTGTGCAATTGATTGCTAATGATAGAAGTGTCGACGAGGACTCGCTCTCCAATATTTAAAATACTCATTACACTATTGTAAAGCCTAAGGACCGCAAGAAGTCTCTGTTTACTTTAGTTAGCTGCGTGGTGGACGAAGCCGTACTGATCTTACGAGGGTGTGGGCGACGATTCTTATAGGAAGTAAAGCAGGGGTGGTACGGAGTGGTGAATCGAAAACCCATTACAGTTTCTTTAAATGTAATGTTACCGTAACGGTCTCCTTACTAAAACTGACAGGATTATCCGATTGGCCTAGTATTTTAATAGTTAAGTTAGTGATCTGTTTCGTGCTGATCGGTAGATAGATGACAGGGTTAGGGGTTTCCACTATTTTGTACCCGGGCGGTACTATGGGGAAGAATTGGTGAATGATATGGCCGGGCTTACCATTTTTATATAAACCAACGGAGATGTTGCAATGAATAAGAATCGAGTTGATGTTCAAAATTTTCGTAACATGATCAGCTGTGTGCCACCTATCTGCAGCATAAACTTTTTTCTCAAAGCCTAACATGTCCCGGATAGTATTGTCGCTTTGAAAGTCGATTGGAACGGTGGACTTTATTTCGGTTTTTAAGGTGCTGTTGTTTCCACGTAGCAGTACCTGTTTAACACCCGCATCAGAATCGAGTTGGTTATGTAAAAATTCAGCAATGCCGGTAATTTCATATGCTCCCTCCGGTATAATAATAGGAGGTTCTCCAACAAGATGAAATTCATTGTTGGGAGGTCTAACGTTTGGAATAGTATAGTAGGTTTCGAAACTTAACAATCCCAAGACGTATTCGCTACCATCGTCTAAGAAAATGGGAGGGTCAAAATTTGCAGTAAGAACAGATGAATCTCCCGTAAGAGTGAATATACTGGACATGATGAAGCGTGGCACTTAAACTGACGACAAAAGCGGTTTCGCAAAGTTATATAAGAATTTGAGACACAAATGTCCGCATGTGTATGATGCGAGTTTTTGATATCTATTAGAGTTGTACATAATTGTGTTGTTGCTACCATCGCTGCGAAAGTAGTTTACTAATTCGGGAGGAGGTTGTAAGCGACCTATGCTATCGAAATACAGAACAAATCGATCAGCTTTAACGTAGGCTGTCCAATGTGTGCCAGGTCCAACATCATCGTCTAAGTTAGTAACACCACATTCTCGTTGACGAATTTTGTCGGGTAGAGCATCTCGCATAAATATCCCCCTAAAATGGGGAATTTCTAAGCGTTTAACGTACTGTGCAATATCGATGTTCGTCAACGCTCGGCGTGGTAGCTTCAACGGTAGTTGTTTGACTGATACGGTCGTAGATATAGTCCTTTTCCTCGAGCAATGGATTCCATAGCTTTGTTATGCCGTTCCTTTTCCTGGAGATCCTTTTTAGAAGCCTTTAAGTCGCCAACCGCTTTAGCGACTGCTGCAGCACCGCCTCCGAGGGACCCCAATGCTCCTAATGCAGCAAGTATGGGTACAAGCGGCAATATACCTCCTCTCTTGGGAACAGGTACTACTCTAGAACGAATTCGGCGTTTCCTTCGCGATTTAAAAACGACCGCGCCTCCAATATGTTTACGTCTACTCCACCTTGTACGCTTCCGTTTTCTAGATACCCCCGTACCAAATTTTTGCGCAATACCGACAATAGGTAGTGCACGCTTTCGTTTCTCACACCAACAGTGGGTTGTGTACGCTTCCGTTTTCTAGATACTCCCGTACCAAATTTTTGTGCGGCAATAGGTAATGTACGCCTTCGTTTTCGGGGGACCGTCACACCAGCAGTGGGTAGTGTACGCTTCCGTTTTCTAGATATCCCCGTACCAAATTTTTGCGCTGCAATAGGTAGTGTACGTCTTCGTTTCCGGGGTGTTTCCATAACAGCAATGGGTTCTGTACGCTTTCGTTTCCGGGAGACTCCCATGCCGAGTTTGGTTTTCCCTTTCATAATCCCTGTAACAGCAAGAGCTGCCACTCTTTCTCCAAGAGTAGAGTCTTTTGCTTTAACGCGTTCCCAAGCTTTCTGTGCAAGAACTTTATCCGCCGCGTGACGCGTTGAAAGATTGCTAGATTGTGAGTATGCGATGTCGTGTTGCTTGCAAGCCTCGTCCAGAGGGTTTCTTTCTCGATCACCTCGAGAAAGCCGTTTGTTTAAACGAGTGCCAGGTCCGCAAAACTTGTAACCTGGTATATGTAATTCGAAGGGTAACTTGTCAATAAGGGTGTTCAACAAACCGCGACCTTTCCGTCTTACGATTCGACGACGACTACGAGTTTTACGTCTAGTATAACTCATCTTAAAGAAACGCTCGTCGAAGAGCGACTGACGATGTGAAGCTCAAAGGGGTAGATATATACTTAGCACAGCGCGGTTAGAAGCTAGTTCGTCCCCGTCCGAAAACGATGAAGAACGTCAAACTTGTGAAACAAAAATGTTCGCTGCCGGGAGTAAATCATACAGTAAATTCCATGTCACAGAGGTTCAGACGACACGGCACTTTACTGGGTATAGGATGTAAAAGGGGTTTGATCATTGGTCCTTCCGGCTCTGGAAAAACCAATGCGATGATCAGTCTTTTGGTGCACCGCAATGGAGTGCGGTTTCAAAACTTGTATTTGTATTCCAAAACCCTTGACCAACCTAAATACAAATATCTGAAGATACTCCTGAAGTCACTAAAAGAAATCGGATTCTACGAATTCAGCGAGGGGTGTGAGGTTATCAAACCACACGAGGCGAAAGAAAATTCTGTTATTGTGTTTGATGATGTGGCATGCGACACTCAAAGCATAATTAGAGATTATTTTAGTTTCGGACGTCATCGAAATATAGATTGTTTTTACCTCTGTCAGACTTACTCATCAATCCCGAAACAACTGGTGCGAGATAATGCGAATATCATAATCGTATTCCGGCAAGACCACACCAATCTTAAACACATTTACGATGATCATGTAAACACAGACATGTCATTCGAAAAGTTTAAAAACTTATGTTCCCACTGTTGGATCAAAGATCACGGATTTTTAGTTATCGACAAAGAAAGCGAAATCAACGCCGGTCCTTATAGAAAAGGGTTCGACAGTTATTTCACTATATAGGCATGGACCACTGCTGTACAAATTAATAGTCTACGAACAACGACAGTAATAGCAACATGGACAAACGGTTAGTAAGCGATCTTATTAAAGCTAGAAAGGCTGTCAGGCGGAAATATGAAACTTTAAAAGCAGATATCGCCGAATCGCAGACGGCTCTTGCGGAGCAATTTAAATCAATTTCCCAACCACTCACGGAATTGCTAACATCCATTAAGCAAGAAGGAGGTCAAACAATACAGCAAGAAGTAGGACCTATGCTGAGAACCATCAAACGACGAGTGTCCACACCATCTATCCTACCCCGTCCGAGAAATGGCAAAACCCCCGTACGAGCGTCAACCCCCGACATTGCCATTCTCGGACCGTCGACTTCAGCGTTGGTAACATCCACACCTAGATTTATTGACAGAGAAGTATTGTATGAGAGTTTACCGGATGAGGAGCAACAGGTAGAAGTTCAAGAAGAAGAAGCGGCAATTGAAAGTTCAGTAGCAGAGGCTAGGGAAACCGTGCGACAAATGATGGAACCGGAAGTTCTAGGAGAATACCTGGAACAGTTCTCAGGGTTAGCTAGAAAATATATCGAGGGAATGATACGAGATACAGAGAGCAAGTACGATCTCCACTATGGAGTTCGATGGGACATAGACACTGATAAGCTTGCAATTGGGGATAAACAGCTTACTTTTGAGGGTCAGGACATGGTTATTACAGATCACGGCAATAGAATAGTATACAAAGGCACCCCCGGCTTTTACGAATTAATGTTCTTAAAGAAACCGATAACTTATACAACCAAAGACCGTGAAAATTACTATGACATAGTGAACCGATCCGCCGCAAATCGTAAGAACTACGATCCAACCCAAGAGATAAGCGGCAACGCCGGCGCAAAATATATGAAAGTAGTACGCCCCCTGGCTACATCCTCCGGCATTAGACAACCTACCAGAGCCGCATCGAGGATGCAGCGTACCGGTAAGGGGTTATTAACAGTAACCAATAAAAAAGTGGAATTTGTTCCTTGGAAAGATCCAAATTCATTAGTGGATCGTCTGCGCATATTACTAGCCTCTCAGGTAGCGGGGCACACCGGCCATTCCAACGAAATCGTAAGCATCACCCAAGCTCTACGAGATGCAAAAATAATTCACTAAGACGAGTACAAAAAGCAGAGGACCTATTGAATTACGATCAGAAGGTGTTAGACGATAGAGTAATGCCCATAGACAAATTTGGACGCCACTACCATAGCGCGCGCTACGGTTCTCATCGCAAACATATCTTTATGAAAGTTGAAAATGTAAACCGACTTCATATAGAGGTACCACTGCTGCTAGTGGGGCGTGGTTATGATGAAAGCGGATATTCCAAAATTTTCGGTAATAATGAGTACATTTTTCCGTTAACGATCGGTGAGATCATAAGTGTTCAAGTCAACGGACCTTTGGTAGTATCACACATCAACGGCATCAAACACGACACGCTTGTCGGTAAGACATTTCGGAGAGGAGATAAACTGAAATTCGAATCCATAAACACTAAGTTATACGTGCAACTGCTGCTTAAATGTCCCATAGCAATCGATACAGCAACATTCGGCAATGAGTCCTAAGGAGGATCTAGTTGCAGAACTTCACAAACCAGCGCGAAGAAATTTCAAGAGACGACGGGTGATTCTCAAAGGATTGCATGATTTACTACAAGCGGATTTGGTGGAGATGCAACCATATGCACGAAGCAATAAAGGTTATCGATATATTTTAGCTGTTATTAATGCGTTTTCTAAATACTTGTGGGCTCTCCCGGTAAAACGGAAAACGGGAACAGATGTAGCGGCAGCTATGCGAAAAGTTCTTGCTAATATGAAGGTATCTCCAAAAAACGTACAAATCGATTTGGGAAAAGAATTTTATAACAGCGATTTTCAAGCATTGATGCGACGTTACAAGATAAATCATTACAGCACGTATTCAACTATGAAAAGCAGCATCATAGAAAGATGTAACCGCACCCTTAAGAACATGATGTGGAAGCAGTTTAGTTTGCAAGGGTCCTACAAATGGTTGGACATTCTGCCCCAACTTTTAAGCAAATATAACACAACCAGGCATAGCACAACAGGTATGAAGCCGGCTGAAGTTAATCTTAAAAATGCCAAACGTCTGTTACACACCGTGTACAGCCACACAAAAACTGTAGATCCGACACCTCAAAAGTTTCATAAAGGAGATTCTGTACGCATTAGTAAATATCGTTCGATATTTAGCAAGGGCTACACACCCAGCTGGAGCAACGAAATATTCAAAATAGCCACAGTGCGACTTACAAATCCTACCACCTACAGACTCACAGATCAGGAAGGGCAAGAAATCAAAGGTGGATTTTACGAGCACGAATTACAGAAAACCAAACACTCGGACGTATACCTGGTAGAAAAGGCGTTGAAGAAGAAGGGTAATCAGTTTTACGTAAAGTGGTTGGGATTCGATAATCGTCACAATTCCTGGATATCCAAAAACAATGTTGTATAACTTATTATGATTCTATAGAACTCTTTCAATAAAACACTGTTTTTTGTTTTACTACCATTTATTTTCTTTAAATAAAAACTTTTTATGTTTTACAGTAATTTATTATTGTAAATGCTAAACATGAGTGACTACAGTGTTAAATAACAAATATACTTGGTAATGCGGACCCAAACAATCAGATTTTTCGTAAAATTTAACTTACTACCTATATCATACAAGCTAGTGTTCTTAACCTATACTATAATTGCTATATACAATAACTAAACCTACAAAGTACAAGAAAGTTCCTGCCGTGTAGGACCTCTGCTGTTAAGTAATAACGAATACTGTTCCGCGAACATATTGCTACGTCATCGTTTCGGCAATGCGCAGCAAGTTGTCTAGACGACTGTAAACATCTATATCACGGTGACCCCACGCTAAGGTTTTGGTAGTATTAGGAATAAGGAAGCGTTTATCATCTCGCGAAGAAAGCGCAACCTTATTCATTAATTCGGTGTACATAGTGTGTAAATGGGAACGAAACACATACATCTGACAAAATACAACTTCCCTCTTGTTTTCGGCTACAGATTTATAAATTTCGGTGGTGAGGTGATTCCGAACAGCACTCTTTCTAACTACCTTCGCCTTTTTGGCTTCCTTACCAACAGCGTTTACACAGTATGTTTTTGCACCGACCCCGTAATAGCTACACACAGCCACCCCAGCGTACTCATCCTTAAATTTGCCAACAACAGACTCGGTTCTCGAAATTCCGTGCAAACCATTCTTGTAATTTGATGTATCAAAGAGATCAAGGTGCTCTTGCATGTCCGCGTAAAAATTTTCAGTAAAAATTTCCAGGATGAATGAGTCAGTGTCCGAATAGAGTAGAAACACATTACGGCCGTATGTATGCTTCAAAAATTTGTAATAAAAATCGTACATTACCGTTTTCGAAAGATCTAAAACTGAGAAACCAACATAAATGGGTTTGTTATATAAAACCGACGTTCTGTTCATTTCCACTGCTATTAAATTTTCCCCAAACCGAATTCTATCTTTAAAGTTAGGTTTCGATATCAAAGCTTCTGCCCCCATTCTATTACCAATTTTCTCCCAATGACTAATTAACTTTACAACAACCCTTTTGTCCACGTTTTCCATGGTTTTACCAAAGACGCTATTGTTAGCTAGTTTGAATGAATTTCGGTTAAATTCATTGTCAGACTGGTTACGTAAATTTGTGTTTAAATCGATGTAGGATCTGAGCCATGGAGATTGTCTAAACTTAAGTATTTTATGCGTTTTAACCAAAATCAAGCCGGCCTCTAAACATTGCCTCAAATTCCTGTAGTGAATAATATAATTGTGTTTGTCATACAAATTTGGAATTAATTTTGCATTTTTAAATTTTCCCTGTGGAGGCACCAATAGCTCGGGGCAAAAGGGGAAGTCATTGTGATCGTCATGTAAATTTTCAGGGTACCGCAAGTCAACTTCCAACACGTACCCAGTATCTGAGTCGTCCAAAATTTGAAATACGTCAAAACTTTCAATTTCCTCGTCAGTCAACCAAACAAAACCACCTTGCGGTAGAAACTGTCTCATACTATGACCATAAAGGTTGGTGGCGTCTAAAAAAACAAGAAAAGAAGTGGGCTTTGAAGCGTCATAGTTACCCGCAAATTTATTGTTGGCAATAGCCTTTCGCCCGACACAAGTACTAACTCCCCCACGAATACCCTTTCTAAAAAAGTGAAACATATCCATATCCGTCAACAGTTCCAACTCAACCCCCGTATATTTTAACATGGCGTCCCAACTTAAACCGGGGGCGGTGAAATACTGCGCCGGATCTAAATTATATTGATTTAAATAAAAATTGCGAAAGTTTTCGAAAACGTCTGCCAATATAAACACGTCACATTTGAGGTAAACATCGGAATAGTCGCCCAACGTTTCACATTCGAAAGTTTTCCAGACCTTAACGGCGCGCTCGTAATCGACCTCAGTAATATGCGTCTCGGTTAAATGATCATAAAACTGGGCGATTGTGGGCAACGCCGGCTCGTCTAATTTTGTAAATGAATCCAGATACGAATAGGGAAACACACCTTTCTGTCTCATCAGTTCGAATTTGATGTCATGTCCGAATTGCTTATGAATTTCAACACACTGAACATCTGATAACGTGGCGGCCAGCGATGCTAAAGAAGAACTTAAAAATCGGTAACTATCTAAAAATCGAATTTGCATATAAACGTTTTTCCGTTTTCCGTCAACAACGACTTCATCTACCCAAAGACGTTTGCCAAATGAAATATATTTTCCTTATTTTCTGGAATGACATCAAGCTCTTCGTTATTTTGAGCTAACTGTTTTACAAAAAGATGGGAATCGTAATTTAAATTGTGAAAAAATACGGGAATAAAATTTGGAAGTTTATAATTTAGATTGCAATTAGAATGGGCAGCTCCCCGATATTCTCCGGTCAAATGGTCGTGATCGCGAACCTTTACGTTCTCCTCTCCAAAAGGACGATTGCAAATATGACATGAAGCAGCATCCTTAAAATTTTGAATTTCTTGCGGAGCCAGAGGCTTGAGGGGTACAACATGCTTCAAACTGTTGGAATATAGCGCGCGAACGTCTCTGTCTAGACGTTCAACAAACACGTCCACAGCATCCTCACCCCTATAAATTTCGAATTTGGATAGAGTATCAATAAAAGAACATTTCAAATAATACGCGAAAGAATACGGTTTGTGCTCGCACGTTTTGATCGTATAAGGTCTTTCGCGATCCGGCTCCTGATCCCCACCATCGACAGGTGATAAAACTGTCTCGAAATCTGCATAGATGCAAAATGGCACTTTCAATTGATTATGATAATTATCAAATTTAAGAATGTTCTGAGGCCTCACCTCCCCACACTTATCCGTGATCGGCTCTGTCGTAGGCAACTTTGTGCATACATGATTACAGTCAAAAAGCTTATGGTTCTCCAGATGGGCATCGGTGCGAAAGTAATTTAGACAACCATTACAAAAATGTTTCGCATTGGCCCTAGCCGTTATTTGCCGCGAAACTAACCTAGACAAATCAGCGATCCAACAGTAGTGGCTATTACCTTCGCCGTCTGTTAGAAGCAGTAAATTTATATGTCTGTTTTTTATACGTGGCGAATAGTACAGAGGTCCCACAACTTCATATATGGTAATATCGTTTTGAAAAGTTTTTTCCAAAGCGTATACATTTATAGAAAGTTGAGGGTTATTTTTTCAAATTTAGAAATATCGCGCAATCTAACAGGGAATTTAATGTCCTCAAAATTTAAAAAATCGCTGCAATCCGGATACGAACTCTTTCGATTAGACGGTCCATCTGGTTCGCAGAGGGCCGAGGTTACCGCCCACCCGAAACAACGCTCGTCCTTGACGTTTTGGACGTTCACGATCGCTTTGTTGGTCTGAATCTGCTCCGGGAGCGGGATATACGAAGACGCCCGAAACGGATTGAATTTATTTATATTTAATTCTAGGTACAGCAGCTGCTTCAAGATCCACCCTGTAAACATTTTGCGGTTAGTAACATTAACAAGAATTACAATTGTAATACACACCTGAATCGCGTTCCTCAAATTCGGACACCTTCTGGTCCAATATCCCCGTTAAATTATCATATAATTCGTTCAAGTCTGTACCGCGACTGACCACCTCGTTGGTCGTATTAAAACTTTTGACGTCTTGTACATCTTGAGTCTCCAAAATAAAATACCCGAAAAGTTCGAAATTGAATTTTATACTGTTTAATTTGGTCAGTTGTCCTTCTATTAGACCTATAATTTTGTCTTTCAATTCCGTCATATATTCTACAACACTTATATGATAATTTTCCGTGGACACCCTGTAGCTGGAACACGGGACTTGAAGGCGCTTGGAAGGGCTACCACTCCTTTCTCCAGGTGGATGACATCACACCGCCTCGTGTGACGATTGCTCCTCAGGTGTCCAACGAAGCAAGTCCGACGAACATTTTCATCACACACGTCGCAGTATTGCGTCTTGGGGAGCTGTTCTGTTAAACCAAACGTTGGAAAACATGAAACACTACAATAGAGACGCACTCACCACCGCTGGAGTCATTAGGTCTTGGACGTTTACTCGTCGATGGTCCCTCACCAGCTGCTACCGAAGCCTCCATAGCGTCACCTGTAGGAAACACACAATCGATATAATCAACAGCAATCAACACGTTTCCACTTACCACTCGTCTATGGGTGGCCCAGCTCGTGGCGACAGCTATCTCTACGATGGCGAAACAAATTGTCAGCTCTGGTGAAGGACTCTCCACAAGCAGTGCACCTGAACATAATGGCAAATTAGTCTCGCGCAATCGGTTAATATACTAATTGCGCGATTAGCTACCCAGCTCGAGGCTTACTATTCACAAACGCAATGAACACCTTTATTTATAAACACTGATTAACAAATTAAACCTCGAACGGATTACCCAGGTGTCACCACGGGGAGGATTCGCTTTGGACACCCTGGAGAGGATAGGGGGGCAAGGTTATTTGTGTTAGAGGTGTATGATATGTTAAACGATTATCTACTCGTTACTTAGCTTTTTTATCGAGCTCCTGACGTCTTGCACGAATCGCACTCTCCACAGCTAACAGATCTTGAATTAGCTCTAGCCTTGCTAACGCAGCATTCTTAAAGATGTCCATGTTAGTTGCGCTGTGGCCGTGGCGGATCTTAGGTAAAGCAGCTATGCTTTTTAGGTACTCATCATGCATCGTCGCTTCTAGGCTGGCGGCTCGAATTTCTAGGGAGCTAATAACAATATAAGCTACTAAACTGGGAAAAGCACGTTCTAAACACCTTCAATGTTAAATAACATATATGGATAAAAAATAATATCTAATATACCTTAGATAATGCTCTCCACTGCGAAAATCAGCAGCTTTCGCATCTATTGCATTCCGATTAGACACGTATTCACGTTCGGCACGCTGGGATGGCGAAATGTCATCCATGTCTTCCTCCTGCGGGGTAGACGTAATCGACACCACAGTATCGATTACGTCACTCCCAGGGGCTACAACAGCCACACCACCCGAAACCGGAGATGCATGTACAATTACAGAAGGCACTGCGGCCACATTTTCCGAAGGTTGGATTGTTAGCCGCTTCGAAATTCGACTGGTCGGTCGACTTGAGCCGGAGTCTATCTCCAAACCATCTACAAGGGTTGTAAACTCTTGCGCCGCACCGTCGCCGGAAGCCGCCTTTTCCAATGGAATGTCGTCAAAATCGAACGCTTCCATAAACATTTCCGTTTGTGATAGATGCAGAGACTCAGATTGCATCGGCATATTTTGGAATTTTGGAGTAGACAGTTCACCAACTGTCCGACTATCAAATGTGGATACATTTTCCACTTGAACCTGAAATTCTCCCGTTTTCTTCTCAGTCTCCGCATTCATATTCTCTATATATTTCCTAAAATTGAATTTTGCCGGTTTTTTTTTGTATTTTCTGACCTTTCTTTAAAGCTGACTTTAAAATTTTGCTCGAACCTTGGCTACTTGGAGAAATAATTTCGTAATTAGGAGCAATTAATACGTCACTTAAAACATTTATGGCGGCTGGCGGCAACGCCTGTGCGGAACTGGGGTGTGAAACGCTTGGTTCCGTGCAGGCGCAAAGTTTAACTTTACCCTTTTCCGATGTTTTCTTCAAGCTAAGCCTCGAGTATTTAGACATCTTTTTGGGTAGTAGAACACCTCTACAAGATTGGCACACAGTTGACATTGCAAAAGCAGGTAACAGAATGGTTTGCTGCAGCTTGGAGGTCTGCATTTATACGAAATGCGAAGGCCAACTTCAACTTTCAATATTAATTTAATTACGATGCTAATTTCCTTAAAGATATAGCAAAATTTTATTAAGAAAAGTTGTTCAGAATGAGAAACTATATCCCTCTGTGAATTTTCGCAAATATCTGATTACTTTGAAAAACTTCTAATTGTCCGTAATTGTGCTAAAACGAAATCTATTTTCAAAAGTGCTGCCTCGTTAGTTCATAATACGGCAAAATTTTATTAAGAAAAGTTGTTCAGAATGAGAAACTATATCCCTCTGTGAATTTTCGCAAATATCTGATTACTTTAAAAAACTTCAATTGTCGGTAATTGTGCTAAAACGAAATTTATTTTAAAAAGTGCTGCCTCGTTAGTTCATAATACGGCAAAATTTTATTAAGAAAAGTTGTTCAGAATGAGAAACTATATCCCTCTGTGAATTTTCGCAAATATCTGATTACTTTGAAAAACTTCAATTGTCGCAAATTGCGCTAAACCGAATTTTATTTTCAAAAGTGCTGCCTCGTTAGTTCATAATACGGCAAAATTTTATTAAGAAAAGTTGTTCAGAATGAGAAACTATATCCCTCTGTGAATTTTCGCAAATATCTGATTACTTTGAAAAACTTCAATTGTCGGTAATTGTGCTAAAACGAAATTTATTTTCAAAAGTGCTGCCTCGTTAGTTCATAATACGGCAAAATTTTATTAAGAAAAGTTGTTCTGAATGAGAAACTATATCCCTCTGTGAATTTTCGCAAATATCTGATTACTTTGAAAAACTTCAATTGTCGCAAATTGTACATAAATTTTCCATTGATACACTTGTTTACGAACTTTTAAGCGGATCCATCCTGCCGCATTTGCAAGGGTCGTCTAAAAGTCGAAGCAAACAAATAAAAGGAGCATTTGCCCGGATCAAAAGATGTTTTTAACATAGTGTAAATTTTCCATTGAAGTCAGATGTTTACAGAAATGCAGATGCATCCTGCTGCATTTGCCCAGGTCGTCTCAAAGTCGAAGCAAAAAAATAAAAGGACCATTTGCCTGGGTCAAAGATGTTTTTAACATAAGTGTAAATTTTTCCATTGACGTCACTCTTGTTTACGAAGCAGAAATGAATTTGCAAATAATACGTCCAATTATGATTTGCACGACTTTTTTCATAACAAATTGTAGTTTGCATTATTACTAGGAAGCGAATTAACTATTGTTTTAAAAAATATTATTAGTCACATGTATTTTTTAATTCATATCACTTTTAAAGTGCATGAATTATTTATTGATTATTACCGTTTTAAACAATGCCACCACGTCAATTAAACTTTACTACAAGTTATGCATTATTGGCTTTTCGCGTACTTATTAAAAATGATATGAATTAAAAATTACATGTGACCTACCCTGCAGAAAGCAAGTTTCACCATATGCAATTATTATGCTACTTAAAATAAATAATTTAAATACATATTACAAAATATGCCGTGTCGGGTATTAAAAAACGTGTTTTTTATGAGAAAGCTAATGCTGTTACAAAAAACTCAGTTAATTTAAAACTATGATTAGATAGCGCCGTAATTAGCAAACATTAAAAATTTGCTGCATAATTTGTCAACCCTTCCCTCCAAGTCGAGATGTAGGTAGGAGAGATTTGTATATAAAGCAGCCGCTGTTGCATTACAAAATCACAGTTTCCTCAGCCGCAACAATCTGCTCCATTGGTAAGATATGTTTGTATATATGTTTTATTTTATATGTCCATGTCTTAAAATTCTTGTATCATCATTATTAACATATTTGATTAGAATTTTTTTGCATTGTACTGTTACTTCGCTATTCTAAATTCTCAAACATTTTTCAGATAAAATCAGACCAGAGAAATGGGTAAGACGCTTATTTTTTTGTATTCTAAACAGTATACATATAAGAAATTTACAGAAGAATTTCTAAACTCAATAATTCTTGGTGCTGCCATGTCAGCTTTCGGTAATATTGTGTTAATTTTAATAGTTGATGTAATAACTTTTTATAATTTTAGAAATACAATTGGTGCAGCATATAGCCGAGAAATATGGGACCCCACACCGTTCTAGGTTAGGTTAGTTTCTAAGTTAGTCAGTAAGTTATTTGTATAATAAACATTTTAAAATTTTTAATTTTTTATTACATCGTTATAACTACATGATAAACACTTATTGTTCCAACGTTTGCTGTTGTTGGGCGTATTGTTTAAACACAATATCATATCTAATGACGTCCAAAGCATACTTTAGCATTTCATGCATGCAGTATACATTTTCGGATTTTATTGGCGGTAACGCATCCTCAATGCTTCGTTTAAAGTCGCCGGGTAAATTCCAAACGCCTTGGATTATACTACTGTAGAAATTTTCAAAATTTTGACTTTTTAATAGTTCAGCTTTAGACTCCAGCAGCGGTAACAACCCCCACAATTCTGCTACTGATTGCATACCGAGATACACTTGGGATCGCTTAAGTTCCTGCAGCACAATCACTTTCTTATTTCCGATTTTTTGGAAATATATTCGTTTGCCTGGACTTATATCCACCGGTTTTAAATCTCCATCTTCATAGTTAAAATGCCTGTTTATCACATCTTCATTTTTAAGAAAGACTTGCCACTCTCCTTCGTCTAACAGTATAAAATTGATGTTAATCCCACTAATTAGCACTCCCGGCACAAACGATCCAAAACAGGTCAAACCCAAACTCACAGATTTATTTCTTGACTTATTCAGCGGATAACTTGTTGCGTTTAACAATACTGGATATAACACTTTCACTTTTTTCTTTGATACTCGCCCCTTGACAGTTTCACAAACCTTTTGTACTTGATCCATTGTTTTTTGCTAGTACAGCACACGATATACTACTGAACACAAAACTACACCTCATGTTATACCCAGTCTTCAAGGTTACTGTTGATGGCCTCGCTTCGAACGTGACCTTGGGCTTGCACGTGGCCCCGCCTTGCATGTGACCTTGGGATTGAACGTGACCTCGCCTTGAACGTGGCCTCGCCTTGCATGTGGCCTTGGCCTTGAACTCAAGGTCAAGTGGTGGGGGGAGGTTCCAGAACCATCCACTTCCCTCTACTCATATGGGACATCTAGGACGTCTGGGACGTCTGGGACGTTAGGGTCATATGGGACATTTAGGACGTCTGGGACGTTAAGGACATATGGGACGTCTGGGACGTTAGGGACATATGGGACATTTAGGACGTCTGGGACGTTAGGGACATATGGAATATCTAGGACGCCTGGGACATTAGGGACATACGGGACATATGGGACATCTGGGACGTCTGGGACGTTAGGGACATATGGTACATCTGGGACGTCTGAGACGTTAAGGACATATGGGACATCTAGGACGTCTGGGACTTCCGGGACGTTAAAGACATATGGGACATTTAGGACGGCTGGCACATTAGGGACATATGGGACATCTAATACGCCTGGGACATTAAGGATATATAAGACCTTTGGGACATCTGGGACGTCTGGGACGTTAGGGACATATGGCTCATCTGGGACGTCTGGGACGTTAAGGACATATGGGACATCTAGGACGTCTGGGACGTTAGGAATATATGGGACATCTGGTACGTCTGGGACTTTAGGGACATATGGGACATCTGGGACGTTAGGAATATATAGGACATCTAGGACGTCTTTGACGTTAGAGACATATGGGACATCTAGGACATCTCGGACGTCTAGGACGTTAGGGACATACGGTACAGCTGAGACGTCTGGGACGTTAGAGACATATGCAACATTTAGGACGTCCGGGACGTCTAGGACGTTAAGGACATAAGGGACATTTAGGACGCCTAGGACGTTAGGGACATATGGGACATCTGAGACGCCTGGGACATTAGGAACATATGGAACATATGGGACATTTGGGACGTCTGGGACGTCTGGGACGTTAAGGGCATATGGGACATCTAGGGCGTCTGGGACGTCTGGGACGTTATGGACATGTGGGACATTTAGGACGCCTGGGACATTAGGTAAATATGGGACATATGCGACATCTGGGACGCCTGGGACATTAGGGACATGTGGGACATATGGGACATCAGGGACGTCTGGGACGTTAGGGACATATAAGACATCTAGGACGTCTGGGACGTCAGGGGCGTTAGGGACATACGGGACAGCTGGGACGTCTGGGACGTTAGGGACATATGAGACATTTAGGACGTTTTGGACGTTAGGGACATATGGAACATCTAGGACGCCTGGGTCATTAGGGAAACATGGGACATATGGGACATCTGAAACGTCTGGGACTTTAAGGACATATGGGACATCTAGGACGTCTGGGACGTCTGGGACTTTAAGGACATATGGTACATTTAGGACGCCTGGGACATTAAGGACATATGGGACATATGGGACATCTGGGACGCCTCGGACATTAGGGACATATGGGACATATGGGACATCTGGGACGTCTGGGACGTTAGGGACATATGGAACATCTGGGACGTCCGGGACGTTAATGACATATGGGACATCTAGGGCGTCTGGGATCTCTGGGACGTTAAGGACATATGGGACATTTAGGACGCCTGGGACATTAGGGACATATGGGACATTTGGGACGTCTGGGACGTTAAGGACATATGGGACATCTGGGACGTCTGGGACGTTAAGGACATATGGGACATATAGGACATCTGGGACGTCTGGGACCTTAGGGACATATGGAACATCTAGGACGCCTGGGACATTAGAAACATATGGGACATATGGGACATCTGGGACGTCTGGGACGTTAAGGACATTTGGGACATCTAAGACGTCTGGGACGTCTGGAACGTTAAGGACATATGGGACATTTAGGTCGCCTGGGACATTAGAGACATTTGGGACATATGGGACATCTGGGACGCCTGGGACATTAGGGACGTATGGGACACATTGAACATCTGGGACGTCTGGTACGTTACGGACATATGGGACATCTGGGACGCCTGGGACGTTAAGGACATATGGGACATTTAGGAGGCCTGGGACATTAGGGACATGTGGGACATATGGGATATCTGGGACGTCTGGGACGTTTAGGACATATGGGACTTCTAGGACGTCTGGGACGTCTGGGACGTTAAGGACATATTGGACATTTGGGACGCCCTGGACGTTAGGGACATATGGGACATATGGGAGGTCTGGGACGCCTGGGACATTAGGGACATATGGGACATATAGGACATCTGGGACGTCTGGGACGTTATTGGCATATGGGACATCTGGGACGTCTGGGACGTTAAGCATATAAGGGACATCTAGGACGTCTGGGACGTTAGGGACATATGGGAGATCTGGGACGTCTGGGACGTTAGGGACATATAAGACATCTAGGACGGCTGGGACTTTAGGGACATATGAAACATCTGGGACGTAAGGGACATATGGGACATCTGGGACGTCTGGGACGTTAGGGAGGTATAGGACATATGGGATATACTGGGACGTCTGGGACGTTAAGGATATATAGGACATCTAGGACGTCTGGGACGTCTGGGACGTTAAGGACATATGGTACATCTGGGACGTCTGGGACGTTAAGGACATATGGGACATCTAGGACGTCTGTTACGTCTGGGACTTTAAGGACATATGGGACATTTAGGACGCCTGGGACATTAGGGACATATGGGACATATGGGACATCTGGGACGCCTGGGACATTAGGGACATATGGGACATATGGGACATCTGGGACGTCTGGGACGTTAGGGACATATGGTACATCTGGGACGTCTGGGACGTTAAGGACATATGGGACATTTAGGACGTCTGGGACGTCTGGGACGTCTGGGACGTTAGTTACATATGGGACATCTGGGACGTTAAGGACATATGGGACATCTGGGACGTCTGGGATGCTAGGGACATATGGGACATCTGGGACGTCTGGGACGTTAAGAACATATGGGACATCTAGGACGTCTGGGACGTCTGGGACGTTAAGGACATATGGGACATTTACTACGCCTGGGATATTAGGGACATATGGGACATCTGGGACGTCTGGGACGTTAGGGACATATGGGACATCAGGGACGTCTGGGACGTTAAGGACATATGGGACATCTAAGACATCTGGGACGTCTGGGACGTTAGGGACATATGGAACATCTAGGACGCCTGGGACATTAGAAACATATGAAACATATGGGCCATCTGGGACGTCTGGGACGTTAAGGACATTTGGGACTTCTAGGACGTCTGGGACGTCTGGGACGTTAAGGAGATATGGGACATTTAGGACGCCCTGGACATTAGGGACATATGGGACATATGGGATATCTGGAACGTCTGGGACGTTAAGGACATATGGGACATCTAGGACGTCTGGGACGTCTGGGACGTTAAGGACATATGGGACATTTAGGACGCCCTGGACATTTGGGACATATGGGACATATGGGAGGTCTGGGACGCCTGGGACATTAGGGACATATGGGACATATAGGACATCTGGGACGTCTGGGACGTTATTGACATATGGGACATCTGGGACGTCTGGGACGTTAAGGATATAAGGGGCACCTAGGACGTCTGGGACGTTAGGGACATATGGGAGATCTGGGACGTCTGGGACGTTAGGGGCATATAAGACATCTAGGGCGTCTGGGACGTTAGGGACATATGGGACATTTAGGACGTCTTGGACGTTAGGGACATATGGAACATCTAGGACGTCTGGGTCATTAGGGACACATGGGACATATGGGACATCTGGGACGTCTGGAACTTTAAGGACATATGGGACATCTAGGACGTCTGGGACGTCTGGGACGTTAAGGACAAATGGGACATTTAAGACGCCTGGGACATTAGGGACATATGGGACATATGGGACATCTGGGACGCCTCGGACATTAGGGACATATGGGACATATGGGACATCTGGGACGTCTGGGACGTTAGGGACATATGGGACATCTGGGACGTCCGGGACGTTAAAGACATATGGGACATCTAGGGCGTCTGGGACGTCTGGGACGTTAAGGACATATGGGACATTTAGGACGCCTGGGACATTAGGGACATATGAGACATCTGAGACGTCTGGGACGTTAAGGACATATGGGACATCTGGGACGTCTGGGACGTTAAGGACATATGGGACATCTGGGACGTCTGGGACATTAGAAACATATGGGACATATGGGACATCTGGGACGTCTGGAACGTTAAGGACATTTGGGACATCTAGGACGTCTGGGACGTCTGGAACGTTAAGGACATATTCGACATTTAGGACGCCTGGGACATTAGGGACATTTGGTACATATGGGACATCTGGGACACCTGGGACATTAGGGACATATGGGACATATTGAACATCTGGGACGTCTGGGACGTTACGGACATATGGGACATCTGGGACGCCTGGGACGTTAGGGACATATGGGAGATTTAGGACGTCTGAGACGTCTGGGACGTTAGGGACATATAGGACATCTAGGACGTCTGAGACGTCTGGGACGTTAGGGTCATATGGGACATTTAGGACGTCTGGGACGTTAGGGACATATGGAATATCTAGGACGCCTGGGACATTAGGGACATATGGGACATCTGGGACGTCTGGGACGTTAAGGACATATGGGACGTCTGGGACGTTAGGGACATATGGGACATTTAGGACGTCTGGGACGTTAGGGACATATGGAATATCTAGGACGCCTCCGACATTAGGGACATATGGGACATATGGGACATCTGGGACGTCTGGGACGTTAGGAACATATGAGACATTTGGGACGTCTGGGACGTTAAGGACATATGGGACGTCTGGGACGTTAGGGACATATGGGACATTTAGGACGTCTGGGACGTTAGGGACATATGGAATATCTAGGACGCCTGGGACATTAGGGACATATGGGACATATGGGACATCTGGGACGTCTGGGACGTTAGGAACATATGGGACATCTGGGACGTCTGGGACGTTAAGGACATATGGGACATCTAGGACGTCTGGGACTTCCGGGACGTTAAAGACATATGGGACATTTAGGACGCCTGGTACATTAGGGACATATGGGACATCTAATACGCCTGGGACATTAAAGATATATAAGACCTTTGGGACATCTGGGACGTCTGGGACGTTAGCGACATATGGGACATCTGGGACGTCTGGGACGTTAAGCATATAAGGGACATCTAGGACGTCTGGGACGTTAGGGACATATGGGAGATCTGGGACGTCTGGGACGTTAGGGACATATAAGACATCTAGGACGGCTGGGACTTTAGGGACATATGGAACATCTGGGACGTAAGGGACATATGGGATATCTGGGACGTCTGGGACGTTAGGGAGGTATAGGACATATGGGATATACTGGGACGTCTGGGACGTTAAGGATATATAGGACATCTAGGACGTCTGGGACGTCTAGGACGTTAAGGACATATGGTACATCTGTAACGTCTGGGACGTTAAGGACATATGGGATATCTAGGACGTCTTGGACGTCTGGGACGTTAAGGACATATGGGACATTTAGGACGCCTGGGACATTAGGGACATATGGGACATATGGGACATCTGGGACGCCTGGGACATTAGGGACATATGGGACATATGGGACATCTGGGACGTCTGGGACGTTAGGGACATATGGTACATCTGGGACGTCTGGGAGGTTAAGGACATATGGGACAACTAGGACGTCTGGGACGTCTGGGACGTTAAGGACATATGGGACATTTAGGACGCCTGGGACATTAGGGACATATGGGACATATGGGACATCTGGGACGCCTGGGACATTAGGGACATATGGGACATATGGGACATCTGGGACGTCTGGGACGTTAGTTACATATGGGACATCTGGGACGTTAAGGACATATGGGACATCTGGGACGTCTGGGATGCTAGGGACATATGGGACATCTGGGACGTCTGGGACGTTAAGAACATATGGGACATCTAGGACGTCTGGGACGTCTGGGACGTTAAGGACATATGGGACATTTACTACGCCTGGGATATTAGGGACATATGGGACATCTGGGCCGTCTGGGACGTTAGGGATATATGGGACATCAGGGACGTCTGGGACGTTAAGGACATATGGGACATCTAAGACATCTGGGACGTCTGGGACGTTAGGGACATATGGAACATCTAGGACGCCTGGGACATTAGAAACATATGAAACATATGGGACATCTGGGACGTCTGGGACGTTAAGGACATTTGGGACATCTAGGACGTCTGGGACGTCTGGGACGTTAAGGACATATGGGACATTTAGGACGCCCTGGACATTAGGGACATATGGGACATATGGGATATCTGGGACGTCTGGG
This sequence comes from Agriotes lineatus, assembly GCA_940337035.1. Lineage (NCBI taxonomy): Eukaryota > Metazoa > Arthropoda > Insecta > Coleoptera > Elateridae > Agriotes > Agriotes lineatus. The sequence continues at coordinate 28,738 of CALNHX010001468.1, forward strand.
ACGTTAAGGACATATGGGACATCTAGGACGTCTGGGACGTCTGGGACGTTAAGGACATATGGGACATTTAGGACGCCCTGGACATTAGGGACATATGGGACATATGGGAGGTCTGGGACGCCTGGGACATTAGGGACATATGGGACATATAAGACATCTGGGACATCTGGGACGTTATTGACATATGGGACATCTGGGACGTCTGGGACGTTAAGGATATAAGGGGCACCTAGGACGTCTGGGACGTTAGGGACATATGGGAGATCTGGGACGTCTGGGACGTTAGGGGCATATAAGACATCTAGGGCGTCTGGGACGTTAGGGACATATGGGACATTTAGGACGTCTTGGACGTTAGGGACATATGGAACATCTAGGACGTCTGGGTCATTAGGGACACATGGGACATATGGGACATCTGGGACGTCTGGAACTTTAAGGACATATGGGACATCTAGGACGTCTGGGACGTCTGGGACGTTAAGGACATATGGGACATTTAAGACGCCTGGGACATTAGGGACATATGGGACATATGGGACATCTGGGACGCCTCGGACATTAGGGACATATGGGACATATGGGACATCTGGGACGTCTGGGACGTTAGGGACATATGGGACATCTGGGATGTCCGGGACGTTAAAGACATATGGGACCTCTAGGGCGTCTGGGACGTCTGGGACGTTAAGGACATATGGGACATTTAGGACGCCTGAGACATTAGAGACATATGAGACATCTGGGACGTCTGGGACGTTAAGGACATATGGGACATCTGGGACGTCTGGGACGTTAAGGACATATGGGACATCTGGGACGTCTGGGACATTAGAAACATATGGGACATATGGGACATCTGGGACGTCTGGAACGTTAAGGACATTTGGGACATCTAGGACGTCTGGGACGTCTGGAACGTTAAGGACATATTCGACATTTAGGACGCCTGGGACATTAGGGACATTTGGGACATATGGGACATCTGGGACACCTGGGACATTAGGGACATATGGGACATATTGAACATCTGGGACGTCTGGGACGTTACGGACATATGGGACATCTGGGACGCCTGGGACGTTAGGGACATATGGGAGATTTAGGACGTCTGAGACGTCTGGGACGTTAGGGACATATAGGACATCTAGGACGTCTGAGACGTCTGGGACGTTAGGGTCATATGGGACATTTAGGACATATGGGACATCTGGGACACCTGGGACATTAGGGACATATGGGACATATTGAACATCTGGGACGTCTGGGACGTTACGGACATATGGGACATCTGGGACGCCTGGGACGTTAGGGACATATGGGAGATTTAGGACGTCTGAGACGTCTGGGACGTTAGGGACATATGGAATATCTAGGACGCCTGGGACATTAGGGACATATGGGACATATGGGACATCTGGGACGTCTGGGACGTTAGGAACATATGAGACATCTGGGACGTCTGGGACGTTAAGGACATATGGGACGTCTGGGACGTTAGGGACATATGGGACATTTAGGACGTCTGGGACGTTAGGGACATATGGAATATCTAGGACGCCTGGGACATTAGGGACATATGGGACATATGGGACATCTGGGACGTCTGGGACGTTAGGAACATATGGGACATCTGGGACGTCTGGGACGTTAAGGACATATGGGACATCTAGGACGTCTGGGACTTCCGGGACGTTAAAGACATATGGGACATTTAGGACGCCTGGCACATTAGGGACATATGGGACATCTAATACGCCTGGGACATTAAGGACATATAAGACCTTTGGGACATCTGGGACGTCTGGGACGTTAGCGACATATGGCTCATCTGGGACGTCTGGGACGTTAAGGACATATGGGACATCTAGGACGTCTGGGACGTTAGGGACATATGGGACATCTGGGACGTCTGGGACTTTAGGGACATATGGGACATCTGGGACGTTAGGAATATATAGGACATCTAGGACGTCTGTGACGTTAAAGACATATGGGACATCTAGGACATCTCGGACGTCTAGGACGTTAGGGACATACGGGACAGCTGAGACGTCTGGGACGTTAGAGACATATGCGACATTTAGGACGTCCGGGACGTCTGGAACGTTAAGGACATATGGGACATTTAGGACGCCTAGGACGTTAGGAACATATGGGACATATGGGACATCTGAGACGCCTGGGTTATTGGGGACATATGGAACATATGGGACATTTGGGACGTCTGGGACGTCTGGGACGTTAAGGGCAAATGGGACATCTAGGGCGTCTGGGACGTCTGGGACGTTATGGACATGTGGGACATTTAGGACGCCTGGGACATTAGGTAAATATGGGACATATGCGACATCTGGGACGCCTGGGACATTAGGGACATGTGGGACATATGGGACATCAGGGACGTCTGGGACGTTAGGGACATATAGGACATCTAGGACGTCTGGGACGTCAGGGGCGTTAGGGACATACGGGACAGCTGGGACGTCTGGGACGTTAGGGACATATGGGACATTTAGGACGTCTTGGACGTTAGGGACATATGGAACATTTAGGACGCCTGGGTCATTAGGGACACATGGGACATATGGGACATCTGGGACGTCTGGGACTTTAAGGACATATGGGACATTTGGACTCCTCGGACATTAGGGTCTTATGGGACATATGGGACATCTGGGACGTCTGGGACGTTAGAGACATATCGGACATCTGGGACGTCCGGGACGTTAATGACATATGGGACATCTAGGGCGTCTGGGACGTCTGGGACGTTAAGGACATATGGGACATTTAGGACGCCTGAGACTTTAGGGACATATGGGACATTTGGGACGTCTGGGACGCTAAGGACATATGGGACATCTGGGACGTCTGGGACGTTAGGGACATATGGGACATTTAGGACGTCTGGGACGTTAGGGACATATGGAATATCTAGGACGCCTGGGACATTAGGGACATATGGGACATATGGGACATCTGGGACGTCTGGGACGTTAGGAACATATGGGACATCTGGGACGTCTGGGACGTTAAGGACATATGGGACATCTAGGACGTCTGGGACTTCCGGGACGTTAAAGACATCTAAGACATTTAGGACGCCTGGCACATTAGGGACATATGGGACATCTAATACGCCTGGGACATTAAGGATATATAAGACCTTTGGGACATCTGGGACGTCTGGGACGTTAGCGACATATGGCTCATCTGGGACGTCTGGGACGTTAAGGACATATGGGACATCTAGGACGTCTGGGACGTTAGGGACATATGGGACATCTGGGACGTCTGGGACTTTAGGGACATATGGGACATCTGGGACGTTAGGAATATATAGGACATCTAGGACGTCTGTGACGTTAAAGACATATGGGACATCTAGGACATCTCGGACGTCTAGGACGTTAGGGACATACGGGACAGCTGAGACGTCTGGGACGTTAGAGACATATGCGACATTTAGGACGTCCGGGACGTCTGGGACGTTAAGGACATATGGGACATTTAGGACGCCTAGGACGTTAGGAACATATGGGACATATGGGACATCTGAGACGCCTGGGTTATTAGGGACATATGGAACATATGGGACATTTGGGACGTCTGGGACGTCTGGGACGTTAAAGACATATGGGACATCTAGGACATCTCGGACGTCTAGGACGTTAGGGACATACGGGACAGCTGAGACGTCTGGGACGTTAGAGACATATGGGACATCTGGGACGTCTGGGACTTTAGGGACATATGGGACATCTGGGACGTTAGGAATATATAGGACATCTAGGACGTCTGTGACGTTAAAGACATATAGGACATCTAGGACATCTCGGACGTCTGGGACGTTAAGGACATATGGGACATTTAGGACGCCTAGGACGTTAGGAACATATGGGACATATGGGACATCTGAGACGCCTGGGTTATTAGGGACATATGGAACATATGGGACATTTGGGACGTCTGGGACGTTAAGGGCAAATGGGACATCTAGGGCGTCTGGGACGTCTGGGACGTTATGGACATGTGGGACATTTAGGACGCCTGGGACATTAGGTAAATATGGGACATATGCGACATCTGGGACGCCTGGGACATTAGGGACATGTGGGACATATGGGACATCAGGGACGTCTGGGACGTTAGGGACATATAGGACATCTAGGACGTCTGGGACGTCAGGGGCGTTAGGGACATACGGGACAGCTGGGACGTCTGGGACGTTAGGGACATATGGGACATTTAGGACGTCTTGGACGTTAGGGACATATGGAACATCTAGGACGCCTGGGTCATTAGGGACACATGGGACATATGGGACATCTGGTACGTCTGGGACTTTAAGGACATATGGGACATCTAGAACGTCTGGGACGTCTGGGACTTTAAGGACATATGGGACATTTAGGACGCCTGGGACATTAGGGACATATGGGACATATGGGACATCTGGGACTCCTCGGACATTAGGGTCATATGGGACATATGGGACATCTGGGACGTCTGGGACGTTAGAGACATATCGGACATCTGGGACGTCCGGGACGTTAATGACATATGGGACATCTAGGGCGTCTGGGACGTCTGGGACGTTAAGGACATATGGGACATTTAGGACGCCTGAGACTTTAGGGACATATGGGACATTTGGGACGTCTGGGACGTTAAGGACATATGGGACATCTGGGACGTCTGGGAAGTTAAGGACATATGGGACATATAGGACATCTGGGACGTCTGGGACGTTAGGGACATATGGAACATCTAGGACGCCTGAGACATTAGAAACGTATGGGACATATGGGACATCTGGGACGTCTGGAACGTTAAGGACATTTGGCACATCTAAGACGTCTGGGACGTCTGGAACTTTAAGGACATATGGGACATTTAGGACGCCTGGGACATTAGGGTCATTTGGGACATATGGGACATCTGGGACGTCTGGGACGTTAGAGACATATAAGACATCTAGGACGTCTGGGACTTTAGGGACATATGGAACATCTGGGACGCAAGGGACATATGGGACATCTGGGACGTCTGGGACGTTAGGGAGGTATAGGACATATGGGATATACTGGGACGTCTGGGACGTTAAGGATATATGGGACATCTAGGACGTCTGGGACATTAGAGACATATGGGACATATGGGACATCTGGGACGTCTGGGACGTTAGGGACATATGGTACATCTGGGACGTCTGGGACGTTAAGGACATATGGGACATCTAGGACGTCTGGGACGTCTGGGACGTTAAGGATATATGGGACATTTAGGACGCCTGGGACATTAGGGACATATGGGACATATGGGACATCTGGGACGCCTGGGACATTAGGGACATATGGGACATATGGGACATCTGGGACGTCTGGGACGTTAGTTACATATGGGACATCTGGGACGTCTGGGACGTTAAGGACATATGGGACATCTGGGACGTCTGGGATGCTAGGGACATATGGGACATCTGGGACGTCTGGGACGTCTGGGCCGTTAAGGACATATGGGACATCTAGGGCGTCTGGGACGTCAGGGACGTTAAGGACATATGGGACATCTGGGACGTCTGGGATGCTAGGGACATATGGGACATCTGGGACGTCTGGGACGTCTGGGCCGTTAAGGACATATGGGACATCTAGGGCGTCTGGGACGTCTGGGACGTTAGTTACATATGGGACATCTGGGACGTCTGGGACGTTAAGGACATATGGGACATCTGTGACGTCTGGGATGCTAGGGACATATGAGACATCTAGGACGTCTGGGACGTCTGGGCCGTTAAGGACATATGGGACATCTAGGGCGTCTGGGACGTCTGGGACGTTAAGGACATATGAGACATTTACTACGCCTGGGATATTAGGGACATATGGGACATCTGGGACGTCTGGGACGTTAGGAATATATGGGACATCTGGGACGTCTGGGACGTTAAGGACATATGGGACATCTAGGACATCTGGGACGTCTGAGACGTTAGGGACATATGGAACATCTAGGACGCCTGGGACATTAGAAACATATGAAACATATGGGACATCTGGGACGTCTGGGACGTTAAGGACATTTGGGACACCTAGGAAGTCTGGGACGTCTAGGACGTTAAGGATATATGGGACATTTAGGACGCCCTGGACATTAGGGACATATGGGATATCTGGGACGTCTGGGACGTTAAGGACATATGGGACATCTAGGACGTCTGGGACGTCTGGGACGTTAAGGACATATGGGACATTTAGGACGCCCTGGACATTAGGGACATATGGGACATATGGGAGGTCTGGGACGCCTGGGACATTAGGGACATATGGGACATATAGGACATCTGGAACGTCTGGGACGTTATTGACATTTGGGACATCTGGGACGTCTGGGACGTTAAGGACATATGGGACATCTGGGACGTCTGGGACGTCAGGGACATATGGCTCATCTGGGACGTCTGGGACGTTAAGGACATATGGGACATCTAGGACGTCTGTGACGTTAGGGACATATGGGACATCTGGGACGTCTGAGACGTCAGGGACATATGGCTCATCTGGGACGTCTGGGACGTTAAGGACATATAAGACATCTAGGACGTCTGGGACGTCAGGGGCGTTAGGGACATACGGGACAGCTGGGACGTCTGGGCCGTTAAGGACATATGGGACATCTAGGGCGTTTGGGACGTCTGGGACGTTAGTTACATATGGGACATCTGGGACGTCTGGGACGTTAAGGACATATGGGACATCTGGGACGTCTGGGATGCTAGGGACATATGGGACATCTAGGACGTCTGGGACGTCTGGGCCGTTAAGGACATATGGGACATCTAGGGCGTCTGGGACGTCTGGGACGTTAAGGACATATGGGACATTTACTACGCCTGGGATATTAGGGACATATGGGACATCTGCGACGTCTGGGACGTTAGGGATATATGGGACATCTGGGACGTCTGGGACGTTAAGGACATATGGGACGTCTAGGACATCTGGGACGTCTGAGACGTTAGGGACATATGGAACATCTAGGACGCTTGGGTCATTAGGGACACATCGGACATATGGGACATCTGGGACGTCTAGGACTTTAAGGACATATGAGACATATGGGACATTTAATACGCCTGGGACATTAGGGATATATAAGACCTTTGGGACATCTCGGACGTCTGGGACGTTAGGGACGTATGGGTCATCTGGGACGTCTGGGACGTTAAGGACATATGGCACATCTAGGACGTCTGGGACGTTAGGGACATATGGCACATCTGGGACGTCTGGGACGTCAGGGACATATGGCTCATCTGGGACGTCTGGGACGTTAAGGACATATAAGACATCTAGGACGTCTGGCACGTCAGGGGCGTTAGGGACATACGGGACAGCTGGGACGTCTGAGACGTTAGGGACATATGGGACATTTAGGACGTCTTGGACGTTAGTGACATATGGAACATCTAGGACGCCTGGGTCATTAGGGACACATCGGACATATGGGACATCTGGGACGTCTGGGGCTTTAAGGACATATGGGACATCTAGGACGTCTGGGACGTCTGGGACTTTAAGTACATATGGGACATTTAGGACGCCTGGGACATTAGGGACATATGGGACATATGGGACATCTGGGACGCCTCGGACATTAGGGACATATGGGACATATGGGACATCTGGGACGTCTGGGACGTTAGGGACATATGGGACATCTGGGACGTCCGGGACGTTAATGACATATGGGACATCTAGGGCGTCTGGGACGTCTGGGACGTTAAGGACATATGGGACATTTAGGACGCCTGGGACATTAGGGACATATGGGACATTTGGGACGTCTGGGACGTTTAGGACATATGGGACATCTGGGACGTCTGGGATGTCTGGGACGTTAGGGACATATGGGACATATGGGACATCTGGGACGCCTGGGACATTAGGGACATATGGGACATATGGGACATCTGGGACGTCTGGGACGTTAGTTACATATGGGACATCTGGGACGTCTGGGACGTTAAGGACATATGGGACATTTGGGACGTCTGGGATGCTAGGGACATATGGGACATCTGGGACGTCTGGGACGTCTGGGCCGTTAAGGACATATGGGACATCTAGGGCGTCTGGGACGTCTGGGACGTTAAGGACATATGGGACATCTGTGACGTCTGGGATGCTAGGGACATATGGGACATCTGGGACGTCTGGGACGTCTGGGCCGTTAAGGACATATGGGACATCTAGGGCGTTTGGGACGTCTGGGACGTTAGTTACATATGGGACATCTGGGACGTCTGGGACGTTAAGGACATATGGGACATCTGGGACGTCTGGGATGCTAGGGACATATGGGACATCTAGGACGTCTGGGACGTCTGGGCCGTTAAGGACATATGGGACATCTAGGGCGTCTGGGACGTCTGGGACGTTAAGGACATATGGGACATTTACTACGCCTGGGATATTAGGGACATATGGGACATCTGCGACGTCTGGGACGTTAGGGATATATGGGACATCTGGGACGTCTGGGACGTTAAGGACATATGGGACGTCTAGGACATCTGGGACGTCTGAGACGTTAGGGACATATGGAACATCTAGGACGCCTGGGACATTAGAAACATATGAAACATATGGGACATCTGGGACGTCTGGGACGTTAAGGACATTTGGGACACCTAGGAAGTCTGGGACGTCTAGGACGTTAAGGAGATATGGGACATTTAGGACGCCCTGGACATTAGGGACATATGGGATATCTGGGACGTCTGGGACGTTAAGGACATATGGGACATCTAGGACGTCTGGGACGTCTGGGACGTTAAGGACATATGGGACATTTAGGACGCCCTGGACATTAGGGACATATGGGACATATGGGAGGTCTGGGACGCCTGGGACATTAGGGACATATGGGACATATAGGACATCTGGAACGTCTGGGACGTTATTGACATTTGGGACATCTGGGACGTCTGGGAAGTTAAGGACATATGGTACATCTGGGACGTCTGGGACGTCAGGAACATATGGCTCATCTGGGACGTCTGGGACGTTAAGGACATATGGGACATCTAGGACGTCTGTGACGTTAGAGACATATGGGACATCTGGGACGTCTGAGACGTCAGGGACATATGGCTCATCTGGGACGTCTGGGACGTTAAGGACATATAGAACATCTAGGACGTCTGGGACGTCAGGGGCGGTAGGGACATACGGGACAGCTGGGACGTCTGGGACGTTAGGGACATATGGGACATTTAGGACGTCTTGGACATTAGGGACATATGGAACATCTAGGACGCTTGGGTCATTAGGGACACATCGGACATATGGGACATCTGGGACGTCTGGGACTTTACGGACATATGAGACATATGGGACATTTAATACGCCTGGGACATTAGGGATATATAAGACCTTTGGGACATCTCGGACGTCTGGGACGTTAGGGACGTATGGGTCATCTGGGACGTCTGGGACGTTAAGGACATATGGGACATCTAGGACGTCTGGGACGTTAGGGACATATGGGACATCTGGGACGTCTGGGACGTCAGGGACATATGGCTCATCTGGGACGTCTGGGACGTTAAGGACATATAGGACATCTAGGACGTCTGGCACGTCAGGGGCGTTAGGGACATACGGGACAGCTGGGAAGTCTGAGACGTTAGGGACATATGGGACATTTAGGACGTCTTGGACGTTAGTGACATATGGAACATCTAGGACGCCTGGGTCATTAGGGACACATCGGACATATGGGACATCTGGGACGTCTGGGGCTTTAAGGACATATGGGACATCTAGGACGTCTGGGACGTCTGGGACTTTAATTACATATGGGACATTTAGGACGCCTGGGACATTAGGGACATATGGGACATATGGGACATCTGGGACGTCTGGGACGTTAGGGACATATGGGACATCTGGGACGTCCGGGACGTTAATGACATATGGGACATCTAGGGCGTCTGGGACGTCTGAGACGTTAAGGACATATGGGACATTTAGGACGCCTGGGACATTAGGGACGCCTGGGACATTTGGGACGTCTGGGACGTTTAGGACATATGGGACATCTGGGACGTCTGGGATGTCTGGGACGTTAGGGACATATGGGACATTTAGGACAACTGGGACATTAGGGACATATGGGACATTTGGGACGTCTGGGACGTTTAGGACATATGGGACATATAGGACATCTGGGACGTCTGGGACGTTAGGGACATATGGAACATATTGGACGCCTGGGACATTAGAAACATATGGGACATATGGGACATCTGGTACGTCTGGGACGTTAAGGACATTTGGGACATCTAAGACGTCGGGGACGTCTGGAACGTTAAGGACATATGGGACATTTAGGACGCCTGGGACATTAGGGACATTTGGGACATATGGGACATCTGGGACGCCTGGGACATTAGGGACATATGGGACACATTGAACATCTGGGACGTCTGGGACGTTACGGACATATGGGACATCTGGGACGCCTGGGACGTTAAGGACATATGGGACATTTAGAAGGCCTGGGACATTAGGGACATATGGGACACATTGAACATCTGGGACGTCTGGGACGTTACGGACATATGGCACATCTGGGACGTCTGGGACGTTTAGAACATATTGGACATTTAGGACGCCCTGGACGTTAGGGACATATGGGACATATGGGAGGTCTGGGACGCCTGGGACATTAGGGACATATGGAACATATAGGACATCTGGGACGTCTGGGACGTTATTGGCATATGGGACATCTGGGACGTCTGGGACGTTAAGGATATAAGGGACATCTAGCACGTCTGGGACGTTAGGGACATATGGGAGATCTGGGACGTCTGGGACGTTAGGGACATATAAGACATCTAGGACGTCTGGGACTTTAGGGACATATGGAACATCTGGGACGTTAGGGACATATGGGACATCTGGGACGTCTGGGACGTTAGGGAGGTATAGGACATGTGGGATATACTGGGACGTCTGGGACGTTGGGGACATATGGTAAATCTGGGACGTCTGGGACGTTAAGGACATATGGGACATCTAGGACGTCTGGGACGTCTGGGACGTTAAGGACATATGGGACATTTAGGACGCCTGGGACATTAGGGACATATGGGACATATGGGACATCTGGGACGCCTGGGACATTAGGGACATATGGGACATATGGGACATCTGGGACGTCTGGGACGTTAGTTACATATGGGACATCTGGGACGTCTGGGACGTTAAGGACATATGGGACATCTGGGACGTCTGTGACGTCTGAAACTTTAAGTACATATGGGACATTTAAAACGTCTGGGACATTAGGGACATATGTGACATATGGGACATCTGAGACGTCTGGGACGTTAAGGACATATGGGACATCTGGGAAGTCGGAGACATTAGGGACATATGGGACATCTGGGACGTCTGGGACGTTAGGGACATATAGGACATCTAGGACGTCTGAGACGTCTGGGACGTTAGGAACATATGGGACATGTAGGACATCTGGGACATTAGGGACATATGGGACATTTAGGACGTCTGAGACGTCTGGGACGTTAGGGACATATAGGACATCTAGGACGTCTGAGACGTCTGGGACGTTAGGGACATCTGGGACGTCTGGGACGTTAGGGACATATGGGACATTTAGGACGTCTGAGACGTCTGGGACGTTAGGGACATATAGGACATCTAGGACGTCTGAGACGTCTGGGACGTTAAGGACATATGGGACGTCTGGGACGTTAGGGACATATGGGACATTTAGGACGTCTGAGACGTCTGGGACGTTAGGGACATATAGGACATCTAGGACGTCTGAGACGTCTGGGACGTTAGGGACATATGGGACATTTAGGACGTCTGGGACGTCTGGGACGTTAAGGACATATGGGACGTCTGGGACGTTAGGGACATATGGAATTTCTAGGACGCCTGGGACATTAGGGACATATGGGACATATGGGACATCTGAGACGTCTGGGACGTTAGGGACATATGGGACATCTGGGTCGTCTGGGACGTTAAGGACATATGGGACATCTAGGACGTCTGGGACGTGCGGGACGTTAAAGACATATGGGACATTTAGGACGCCTGGCACATTAGTGACGTATGGGACAGATGGGACAACTAATACGCCTGGGGCATTAAGGATATATAAGACCTTTGGGACATCTGGGACGTCTGGGACGTTAGGGACATATGGCTCATCTGGGACGTCTGGGACGTTAAGGACATATAGCACATCTAGGACGTCTGGGACGTCAGGAGCGTTAGGGACATACGGGACAGCTGGGACGTCTGGGACGTTAGGGACATATGAGACATTTAGGACGTCTTGGACGTTAGGGACATATGGAACATCTAGGACGCCTGGGTCATTAGGGACACATGGGACATATGGGACATCTGGGACGTCTGGACGTCTGGAACGTCTGGGTATTTAAGGACATATGGGACATTTAGGACGCTTGGGACATTAGGGACATATGGGACATATGGGACATCTGGGACGCCTCGGACATTAGGGACATATGGGACATATGGGACATCTGGGACGTCTGGGACGTTAGGGACATATGGGACATCTGGGACGTCCGGGACGTTAATGACATATGGGACATTTGGGACATCTGGGACGTCTGGGACGTTAAGGACATATGGGACATTTGGGACGTCTGAGACGTTAAGGACATATGGGACATCTGGGACGTCTGGGACGTCTGGACGTCTGGAACGTCTGGGTATTTAAGGACATATGGGACATTTAGGACGCTTGGGACATTAGGGACATATGGGACATATGGGACATCTGGGACGCCTCGGACATTAGGGACATATGGGACATATGGGACATCTGGGACGTCTGGGACGTTAGGGACATATGGGACATCTGGGACGTCCGGGACGTTAATGACATATGGGACATATGGGACATCTGGGACGTCTGGGACGTTAAGGACATATGGGACATTTGGGACGTCTGAGACGTTAAGGACATATGGGACATCTGGGACGTCTGGGACGTTAAGGACATATGAGACATATAGGACATCTGGGACATCTGGGACGTCTGGGACGTTAAGGACATATGGGACATTTGGGACGTCTGAGACGTTAGGGACATATGGGACATCTGGGACGTCCGGGACGTTAATGACATATGGGACATATGGGACATCTGGGACGTCTGGGACGTTAGAGACATATAAGACATCTAGGACGTCTGGGACTTTAGGGACATATGGAACATCTGGGACGCAAGGGACATATGGGACATCTGGGACGTCTGGGACGTTATAGAGGTATAGGACATATGGGATATACTGGGACGTCTGGGACGTTAAGGATATATGGGAAATCTAGGACGTCTGGGACATTAGAGACATATGGGACATATGGGACATCTGGGACGTCTGGGACGTTAGGGACATATGGTACATCTGGGACGTCTGGGACGTTAAAGACATATGGGACATCTAGGACGTCTGGGACGTCTGGGACGTTAAGGATATATGGGACATTTAGGACGCCTGGGACATTAGGGACATATGGGACATATGGGACATCTGGGACGCCTGGGACATTAGGGACATATGGGACATATGGGACATCTGGGACGTCTGGGACGTTAGTTACATATGGGACATCTGGGACGTCTGGGACGTTAAGGACATATGGGACATCTGGGACGTCTGGGATGCTAGGGACATATGGGACATCTGGGACGTCTGGGACGTCTGGGCCGTTAAGGACATATGGGACATCTAGGGCGTCTGGGACGTCTGGGACGTTAGTTACATATGGGACATCTGGGACGTCTGGGACGTTAAGGACATATGGGACATCTGGGACGTCTGGGATGCTAGGGACATATGAGACATCTAGGACGTCTGGGACGTCTGGGCCGTTAAGGACATATGGGACATCTAGGGCGTCTGGGACGTCTGGGACGTTAAGGACATATGAGACATTTACTACGCCTGGGATATTAGGGACATATGGGACATCTGGGACGTCTGGGACGTTAGGAATATATGGGACATCTGGGACGTCTGGGACGTTAAGGACATATGGGACATCTAGGACATCTGGGACGTCTGAGACATTAGGGACATATGGAACATCTAGGACGCCTGGGACATTAGAAACATATGAAACATATGGGACATCTGGGACGTCTGGGACGTTAAGGACATTTGGGACACCTAGGAAGTCTGGGACGTCTAGGACGTTAAGGAGATATGGGACATTTAGGACGCCCTGGACATTAGGGACATATGGGATATCTGGGACGTCTGGGACGTTAAGGACATATGGGACATCTAGGACGTCTGGGACGTCTGGGACGTTAAGGACATATGGGACATTTAGGACGCCTGGGACATTAGGGACATTTGGGACATATGGGACATCTGGGACGCCTGGGACATTAGGGACATATGGGACACATTGAACATCTGGGACGTCTGGGACGTTACGGACATATGGGACATCTGGGACGCCTGGGACGTTAAGGACATATGGGACATTTAGAAGGCCTGGGACATTAGGGACATATGGGACACATTGAACATCTGGGACGTCTGGGACGTTACGGACATATGGCACATCTGGGACGTCTGGGACGTTTAGGACATATTGGACATTTAGGACGCCCTGGACGTTAGGGACATATGGGACATATGGGAGGTCTGGGACGCCTGGGACATTAGGGACATATGGAACATATAGGACATCTGGGACGTCTGGGACGTTATTGGCATATGGGACATCTGGGACGTCTGGGACGTTAAGGATATAAGGGACATCTAGCACGTCTGGGACGTTAGGGACATATGGGAGATCTGGGACGTCTGGGACGTTAGGGACATATAAGACATCTAGGACGTCTGGGACTTTAGGGACATATGGAACATCTGGGACGTTAGGGACATATGGGACATCTGGGACGTCTGGGACGTTAGGGAGGTATAGGACATGTGGGATATACTGGGACGTCTGGGACGTTGGGGACATATGGTAAATCTGGGACGTCTGGGACGTTAAGGACATATGGGACATCTAGGACGTCTGGGACGTCTGGGACGTTAAGGACATATGGGACATTTAGGACGCCTGGGACATTAGGGACATATGGGACATATGGGACATCTGGGACGCCTGGGACATTAGGGACATATGGGACATATGGGACATCTGGGACGTCTGGGACGTTAGTTACATATGGGACATCTGGGACGTCTGGGACGTTAAGGACATATGGGACATCTGGGACGTCTGGGACGTCTGAAACTTTAAGTACATATGGGACATTTAAAACGTCTGGGACATTAGGGACATATGTGACATATGGGACATCTGAGACGTCTGGGACGTTAAGGACATATGGGACATCTGGGACGTCGGAGACATTAGGGACATATGGGACATCTGGGACGTCTGGGACGTTAGGGACATATAGGACATCTAGGACGTCTGAGACGTCTGGGACGTTAGGAACATATGGGACATGTAGGACATCTGGGACATTAGGGACATATGGGACATTTAGGACGTCTGAGACGTCTGGGACGTTAGGGACATATAGGACATCTAGGACGTCTGAGACGTCTGGGACGTTAGGGACATCTGGGACGTCTGGGACGTTAGGGACATATGGGACATTTAGGACGTCTGAGACGTCTGGGACGTTAGGGACATATAGGACATCTAGGACGTCTGAGACGTCTGGGACGTTAAGGACATATGGGACGTCTGGGACGTTAGGGACATATGGGACATTTAGGACGTCTGAGACGTCTGGGACGTTAGGGACATATAGGACATCTAGGACGTCTGAGACGTCTGGGACGTTAGGGACATATGGGACATTTAGGACGTCTGGGACGTCTGGGACGTTAAGGACATATGGGACGTCTGGGACGTTAGGGACATATGGAATTTCTAGGACGCCTGGGACATTAGGGACATATGGGACATATGGGACATCTGAGACGTCTGGGACGTTAGGGACATATGGGACATCTGGGTCGTCTGGGACGTTAAGGACATATGGGACATCTAGGACGTCTGGGACGTGCGGGACGTTATAGACATATGGGACATTTAGGACGCCTGGCACATTGGTGACGTATGGGACAGATGGGACATCTAATACGCCTGGGGCATTAAGGATATATAAGACCTTTGGGACATCTGGGACGTCTGGGACGTTAGGGACATATGGCTCATCTGGGACGTCTGGGACGTTAAGGACATATAGCACATCTAGGACGTCTGGGACGTCAGGAGCGTTAGGGACATACGGGACAGCTGGGACGTCTGGGACGTTAGGGACATATGAGACATTTAGGACGTCTTGGACGTTAGGGACATATGGAACATCTAGGACGCCTGGGTCATTAGGGACACATGGGACATATGGGACATCTGGGACGTCTGGACGTCTGGAACGTCTGGGTATTTAAGGACATATGGGACATTTAGGACGCTTGGGACATTAGGGACATATGGGACATATGGGACATCTGGGACGCCTCGGACATTAGGGACATATGGGACATATGGGACATCTGGGACGTCTGGGACGTTAGGGACATATGGGACATCTGGGACGTCCGGGACGTTAATGACATATGGGACATTTGGGACATCTGGGACGTCTGGGACGTTAAGGACATATGGGACATTTGGGACGTCTGAGACGTTAAGGACATATGGGACATCTGGGACGTCTGGGACGTCTGGACGTCTGGAACGTCTGGGTATTTAAGGACATATGGGACATTTAGGACGCTTGGGACATTAGGGACATATGGGACATATGGGACATCTGGGACGCCTCGGACATTAGGGACATATGGGACATATGGGACATCTGGGACGTCTGGGACGTTAGGGACATATGGGACATCTGGGACGTCCGGGACGTTAATGACATATGGGACATATGGGACATCTGGGACGTCTGGGACGTTAAGGACATATGGGACATTTGGGACGTCTGAGACGTTAAGGACATATGGGACATCTGGGACGTCTGGGACGTTAAGGACATATGAGACATATAGGACATCTGGGACATCTGGGACGTCTGGGACGTTAAGGACATATGGGACATTTGGGACGTCTGAGACGTTAGGGACATATGGGACATCTGGGACGTCCGGGACGTTAATGACATATGGGACATATGGGACATCTGGGACGTCTGGGACGTTAGAGACATATAAGACATCTAGGACGTCTGGGACTTTAGGGACATATGGAACATCTGGGACGCAAGGGACATATGGGACATCTGGGACGTCTGGGACGTTAGGGAGGTATAGGACATATGGGATATACTGGGACGTCTGGGACGTTAAGGATATATGGGACATCTAGGACGTCTGGGACATTAGAGACATATGGGACATATGGGACATCTGGGACGTCTGGGACGTTAGGGACATATGGTACATCTGGGACGTCTGGGACGTTAAGGACATATGGGACATCTAGGACGTCTGGGACGTCTGGGACGTTAAGGATATATGGGACATTTAGGACGCCTGGGACATTAGGGACATATGGGACATATGGGACATCTGGGACGCCTGGGACATTAGGGACATATGGGACATATGGGACATCTGGGACGTCTGGGACGTTAGTTACATATGGGACATCTGGGACGTCTGGGACGTTAAGGACATATGGGACATCTGGGACGTCTGGGATGCTAGGGACATATGGGACATCTGGGACGTCTGGGACGTCTGGGCCGTTAAGGACATATGGGACATCTAGGGCGTCTGGGACGTCTGGGACGTTAAGGACATATGGGACATCTGGGACGTCTGGGATGCTAGGGACATATGGGACATCTGGGACGTCTGGGACGTCTGGGCCGTTAAGGACATATGGGACATCTAGGGCGTCTGGGACGTCTGGGACGTTAGTTACATATGGGACATCTGGGACGTCTGGGACGTTAAGGACATATGGGACATCTGGGACGTCTGGGATGCTAGGGACATATGAGACATCTAGGACGTCTGGGACGTCTGGGCCGTTAAGGACATATGGGACATCTAGGGCGTCTGGGACGTCTGGGACGTTAAGGACATATGAGACATTTACTACGCCTGGGATATTAGGGACATATGGGACATCTGGGACGTCTGGGACGTTAGGAATATATGGGACATCTGGGACGTCTGGGACGTCTGAGACGTTAGGGACATATGGAACATCTAGGACGCCTGGGACATTAGAAACATATGAAACATATGGGACATCTGGGACGTCTGGGACGTTAAGGACATTTGGGACACCTAGGAAGTCTGGGACGTCTAGGACGTTAAGGAGATATGGGACATTTAGGACGCCCTGGACATTAGGGACATATGGGATATCTGGGACGTCTGGGACGTTAAGGACATATGGGACATCTAGGACGTCTGGGACGTCTGGGACGTTAAGGACATATGGGACATTTAGGACGCCCTGGACATTAGGGACATATGGGACATATGGGAGGTCTGGGACGCCTGGGACATTAGGGACATATGGGACATATAGGACATCTGGAACGTCTGGGACGTTATTGACATTTGGGACATCTGGGACGTCTGGGACGTTAAGGACATATGGGACATCTGGGACGTCTGGGACGTCAGGGACATATGGCTCATCTGGGACGTCTGGGACGTTAAGGACATATGGGACATCTAGGACGTCTGTGACGTTAGGGACATATGGGACATCTGGGACGTCTGAGACGTCAGGGACATATGGCTCATCTGGGACGTCTGGGACGTTAAGGACATATAAGACATCTAGGACGTCTGGGACGTCAGGGGCGTTAGGGACATACGGGACAGCTGGGACGTCTGGGACGTTAGGGACATATGGGACATTTAGGACGTCTTGGACATTAGGGACATATGGAACATCTAGGACGCTTGGGTCATTAGGGACACATCGGACATATGGGACATCTGGGACATCTAGGACTTTAAGGACATATGAGACATATGGGACATTTAATACGCCTGGGACATTAGGGATATATAAGACCTTTGGGACATCTCGGACGTCTGGGACGTTAGGGACGTATGGGTCATCTGGGACGTCTGGGACGTTAAGGACATATGGCACATCTAGGACGTCTGGGACGTTAGGGACATATGGGACATCTGGGACGTCTGGGACGTCAGGGACATATGGCTCATCTGGGACGTCTGGGACGTTAAGGACATATAGGACATCTAGGACGTCTGGCACGTCAGGGGCGTTAGGGACATACGGGACAGCTGGGACGTCTGAGACGTTAGGGACATATGGGACATTTAGGACGTCTTGGACGTTAGTGACATATGGAACATCTAGGACGCCTGGGTCATTAGGGACACATCGGACATATGGGACATCTGGGACGTCTGGGGCTTTAAGGACATATGGGACATCTAGGACGTCTGGGACGTCTGGGACTTTAAGTACATATGGGACATTTAGGACGCCTGGGACATTAGGGACATATGGGACATATGGGACATCTGGGACGCCTCGGACATTAGGGACATATGGGACATATGGGACATCTGGGACGTCTGGGACGTTAGGGACATATGGGACATCTGGGACGTCCGGGACGTTAATGACATATGGGACATCTAGGGCGTCTGGGACGTCTGGGACGTTAAGGACATATGGGACATTTAGGACGCCTGGGACATTAGGGACATATGGGACATTTGGGACGTCTGGGACGTTTAGGACATATGGGACATCTGGGACGTCTGGGATGTCTGGGACGTTAGGGACATATGGGACATATGGGACATCTGGGACGCCTGGGACATTAGGGACATATGGGACATATGGGACATCTGGGACGTCTGGGACGTTAGTTACATATGGGACATCTGGGACGTCTGGGACGTTAAGGACATATGGGACATTTGGGACGTCTGGGATGCTAGGGACATATGGGACATCTGGGACGTCTGGGACGTCTGGGCCGTTAAGGACATATGGGACATCTAGGGCGTCTGGGACGTCTGGGACGTTAAGGACATATGGGACATCTGTGACGTCTGGGATGCTAGGGACATATGGGACATCTGGGACGTCTGGGACGTCTGGGCCGTTAAGGACATATGGGACATCTAGGGCGTTTGGGACGTCTGGGACGTTAGTTACATATGGGACATCTGGGACGTCTGGGACGTTAAGGACATATGGGACATCTGGGACGTCTGGGATGCTAGGGACATATGGGACATCTAGGACGTCTGGGACGTCTGGGCCGTTAAGGACATATGGGACATCTAGGGCGTCTGGGACGTCTGGGACGTTAAGGACATATGGGACATTTACTACGCCTGGGATATTAGGGACATATGGGACATCTGCGACGTCTGGGACGTTAGGGATATATGGGACATCTGGGACGTCTGGGACATTAAGGACATATGGGACATCTAGGACATCTGGGACGTCTGAGACGTTAGGGACATATGGAACATCTAGGACGCCTGGGACATTAGAAACATATGAAACATATGGGACATCTGGGACGTCTGGGACGTTAAGGACATTTGGGACACCTAGGAAGTCTGGGACGTCTAGGACGTTAAGGAGATATGGGACATTTAGGACGCCCTGGACATTAGGGACATATGGGATATCTGGGACGTCTGGGACGTTAAGGACATATGGGACATCTAGGACGTCTGGGACGTCTGGGACGTTAAGGACATATGGGACATTTAGGACGCCCTGGACATTAGGGACATATGGGACATATGGGAGGTCTGGGACGCCTGGGACATTAGGGACATATGGGACATATAGGACATCTGGAACGTCTGGGACGTTATTGACATTTGGGACATCTGGGACGTCTGGGACGTTAAGGACATATGGGACATCTGGGACGTCTGGGACGTCAGGGACATATGGCTCATCTGGGACGTCTGGGACGTTAAGGACATATGGGACATCTAGGACGTCTGTGACGTTAGGGACATATGGGACATCTGGGACGTCTGAGACGTCAGGGACATATGGCTCATCTGGGACGTCTGGGACGTTAAGGACATATAGGACATCTAGGACGTCTGGGACGTCAGGGGCGGTAGGGACATACGGGACAGCTGGGACGTCTGGGACGTTAGGGACATATGGGACATTTAGGACGTCTTGGACATTAGGGACATATGGAACATCTAGGACGCTTGGGTCATTAGGGACACATCGGACATATGGGACATCTGGGACGTCTCGGACTTTAAGGACATATGAGACATATGGGACATTTAATACGCCTGGGACATTAGGGATATATAAGACCTTTGGGACATCTCGGACGTCTGGGACGTTAGGGACGTATGGGTCATCTGGGACGTCTGGGACGTTAAGGACATATGGGACATCTAGGACGTCTGGGACGTTAGGGACATATGGGACATCTGGGACGTCTGGGACGTCAGGGACATATGGCTCATCTGGGACGTCTGGGACGTTAAGGACATATAGGACATCTAGGACGTCTGGCACGTCAGGGGCGTTAGGGACATACGGGACAGCTGGGACGTCTGAGACGTTAGGGACATATGGGACATTTAGGACGTCTTGGACGTTAGTGACATATGGAACATCTAGGACGCCTGGGTCATTAGGGACACATCGGACATATGGGACATCTGGGACGTCTGGGGCTTTAAGGACATATGGGACATCTAGGACGTCTGGGACGTCTGGGACAGTAGAGGGAAGTGGATGGTTCTGGAACCTCCCCCCACCACTTGACCTTGAGTTCAAGGAAAGGCCACGTTCAAGCCCAAGGTCACATGCAAGGCGAGGCCACGTGCAAGCCCAAGGTCATGTTCGAAGCGAGGCCACGTTCGGAGCGAGGCCACCGACAGTAACCTTGAAGAATGAGTATAACAGGAGATGTAGTTTGTGTTCAGTAGTGTATCGTGTGCTGTACCAGCAAAAACAATGGAGCAAGTACAAAAGGTTGGTGAAACTGTAAAGCAGCGAGTGACAAACAAAAACGTGAAACTGTCATATCCAGTATTGTTAAACGCAACAACTTATCCGCTGAATAAGTCAAGAAATAAAACTGTGAGTTTGGGCTTGACCTGTTATGGATCGTTTGTGCCAGCAGTGGTAATTAGTGGGATTAACAAAGATTTTATACTGTTAGACGAAGGAGAGTGGCAGCTCTTTGTTGCAAATAAAGATGTGATAAATAGGCACTTTAACTATGAAGATGGAGAGCCGAAACCGGTGGATATAAGTCCTGGCAAAAGAATATATTTCCAAAAAATCGGAAACAAAAAAGTGATAGCGCTGCAGGAACGTAAGCGATCCCAAGTTTATCTCGGAAACAAGTCTGTAGCAGAATTGTGGGATTTGTTGTCGTTGCTGCAATCTAAAGCTGAACTAGTAAAAAGTCAGATGTTTCAACAATTTTACAGCAGTGTAATCGAAGGTGTTTGGAATTTACCCGGCGACTTTAAAAGGAGTATTGAAGAGTCTTTGCCACCCATCCAATCCGAGAATGTTCGCTGCATGTATGAAATGCTAAAGTTTGCTTCAGACATCATTACATATGATATTGCATTCAAAAAATACGCACAACAACAATAAGTGTTTATCATGTACTTATAGCGATGTAATAAAAAAATTAAAAATTTTAAAACGTTTATTATACAAATAACTTACTGACTAACTTAGAAACTAACCTAACCTAGGATGCTGTGGCCGGCCTCACAATAGCTGTAAAAAGAACACTTAGTTTCTTCAAAGAAGCAAATCAACTTATACTCACGTAGATCAGCCACAGCATGTCTGGTAATTCTAGGTCTCTATATACTTTAAACCTACATCCCAGAAACCACCCCGACTCTAGAAGGGTGGCTTCCGGGATGTAGGTTGAATTTTTAACCAAGGCTACGTCGTCCTAAAAATAAATGTATTGTGAACCAAATTTATAAATATTTTTTTTCTTACAGTCCCATATTTTTCGATGACGTGCTTCATAAGTTGTTTTTCTAAAAGTATAAAAATGTATTACATCAACTATTAAAATTAACTCAAAATTACCAAAAGATGACATGGGCGGTCCAATGACGATGGAGTTTAAAAATTCTTCTGTAAATTGCTTATATGTATACTGTTTAGAATACAAAAAAATAAGCGTCTTACCCATTATGTTTAATCTGAAAAATGTTAGAAATGTTTAAAATGTAGTACATGACAGTAGCAACATAATGCAAAAAATTCCGATAAAATATGTTAATAAACACGGGAGATATGAGCGTTTTTAAGATTTGAAAAAAAAATTTTTTTTAATGTAGTATATGACAGTAGCAATACAATGCAAAAAACTGCATTCAAATATCTTAATAAATATAGAAGATACAAGCATTTTAAGACACCATTAGAAAAATGTTAGAAATGTTTAAAATGTAGTACATGACGGTAGCAACATAATGCAAAAAATCCCGACGAAATATCTTAATAAACACCGGAGATATGAACGTTTTTAAGATTTGAAAAAAATAATTTTTTTTTAATGTAGTATATGACAGTAGCAATACAATGCAAAAAACTGCATTTAAATATCTTAATAAATATAGAAGATACAAGCATTTTAAGACACCATTAGAAAAATGTTAGAAATGTTTAAAATGTAGTACATGACGGTAGCAACATAATGCAAAAAATCCCGACGAAATATCTTAATAAACACCGGAGATATGAACGTTTTTAAGATTTGAAAAAAATAATTTTTTTTTAATGTAGTATATGACAGTAGCAATACAATGCAAAAAACTGCATTTAAATATCTTAATAAATATAGAAGATACAAGCATTTTAAGACACCATTAGAAAAATGTTAGAAATGTTTAAAATGTAGTACTTGACGGTAGGAACCCAATGCATAAAACGGCAAAGATATATCTCAATAGACAACGGAGATATGAGCATTTTAAGATTACATTAGAAAAGTATTAGAAAAAAAGAACTTTCGTGTGCGACATTTTGCCGTTGTTTTTGAGAAATTTTTCTTTTACTGAGTCCAAACGCATTTTCAAAGTACAGATATGGACATATAAGATAAAAAACATATATATTTACAAAGACATTTTCAAAGTACAGATATGGACATATAAGATAAAAACATATATTTACAACAATATCTTACCAGTGAAGTAGATTCGATTGAAGCAGACTGTGATTTTGCATTCAAAAGCGTGTTGGTTATATACCCAATCCCCCGGAGCACCTCAGGTTTTTAGAGAAAGGGATTGGAAATTTACTCTCAGAACCTAATTCTACGCATATTTAAGTTGTAATTAGAAATAGAAATCTATTTCTCACGCCGTTACATTGTATGCTAGAAAAGAAACATTTTAATACCACACAACGTAGTTTTTAGATGAAAATAGATAGTTATAGTTATTTGGTTGTTCTAATAATGCATCAGTTATTTTTTAATTATAGCGATAACTTCATAAGCTTTCAATTAGATTAATTAGACAGTCATTTAATAAGCAAGTAGATCTACTACACGTATTCCCTAGGTTTTCTTGGAATAGATGAATAGCAATGCGTTGTATGACGTAAAAAAGTTTGATAGTCATTTAGGTAACTCCAGCGTTTGCCACTAGTTTTAGATTATTAGACGACAATGGAAACTGATTTCTTATATTTGGAACAACAGGTTTTTTTTTATTTCCCAGGTGTATTTATGCAGAAGTATTAACAATAAGACTCCCTTAAGTGTCGCTGTTTTTCATATAATTTAAAAGGGCGCAGCACATTGTGCTCCTAGATTTTTGCATTAGTGTTAGGAATATTAACCACATGCATTGTATATCTGTAGGGTTTAGAAGCGATGTGTAAGTTTTCCATTGAAAGTAAAAACCTCGATTTATTGTGGTGATGTTTTGTATGCATTCGATTTCACGATACTAAGCCAGAGTTAAAACAAACACGCCTTATTTTTTAATGTATGCGTAGAGTGTAGCATGCTACCACATTTTTGATTTGACGTTAGAAATAGAGCTGATATAATATCTAAATTTTTAGCGTAGTCAAGCAAAGAATTATTGAAAGCATGTACGTGCAGAAAACAACTTTTCTTTGTTCCACTCTTCGCGAATCGAGGTCGCCAAGCCGACACTGTCGCTTGACCAAAACAGCATTCTATATTTGGAAATCCACGTTCACCTTATAAATTCAGATTAACTGAAAGTGACTTTCGAACGCGGCATTGAGATTGTGGATAAATAGCTTTTGCAGATGCTATTGTCATTAAAAATATTCCATTATTCAAACAAGGTATATTTCTAAATTAAAAATAGAAAGAAGTATTTGAATGATCATTTGATTATAAACAACAGTTTGTTAATTAAACGGTCTATAAAAGTAAACTCGATTCTTTGTTCCAGACAAGCAAGTTTTGCGATCGCAAAAATGCAGCAGCCGTTTCGTTGGAAACTATATTCCAGTGCATAATTAAACGGTCTATAAAAGTAAACTCGATTCTTTGTTCCAGACAAGCAAGTTTTGCTATCGCAAAAATGCAACAGCCGTTTCGTTGGAAACTATATTCCAGTGCATAATTTAAAATATAATTATGCTGACCTCACAATAATGTCAGCTTTTGAAACCATTGCTTCGGTTGGAGATGAATAACTTTTGCAGGCGTAAATTTGATTAAACCTATTCCATTGTTCAAAGCAGATACATATTTAAATTAAAAAATAGAACAGAGTATTCTCGAAAGCATTTAACTATATTGTAAAATTGGTAAACATTTAAAAAATATGGTTTGTAAAGCAGTGAAAGTTTCCCATACAGTATGCATTTAAATTCTCAATTTTAAATAGGTTTAATTGCATGTGACCCAGTATAGATTGCTAGATTACACTTATATGTTTTTGATAAATAAACAATTGTTTTCATGGTTGAAACTGAAACCTCGTGTTTTTATTTATCTGAATACAAATTCTAATATTAATTCAGTTAGTTAAGCCTATCACATGACCAACACTGCAGTATTTTATTAAGCTTTAATAATTAATATAGGAAATAAATATTTCTCATATACAGTATGCATTTTAAACTGCCAATTTTAAATAGATTTGATTTGCATGTTTTTTGATAAATAAAATTTTGTCTTTCATGTTTGAAACCTCACATTTTATTAATGTGAATACAAATTCACCTATCACGCGACCAACGCTGCAGTATTTTTAATAAGCGCTAGTAATTAATAGGATATAAATATTTGCAACAGTGGCATAAAATTTGATTTTTAAACATTTCAACATGTTAGAACAACAAATAGCTGGTGTAGTAGTTTCATACTTTATATTATCTACGCAAACTGTCTGGAAAAATGTGTTTCAATGTTAACTTGAATTGCCGTCTGTAAAAATGTAGGCAACGAACTTAAAGATATTTCAAGGCTAACTTCCTTTGTGTGAGCCGAGGTAAGAAAAATGTAGATTGCAACGAACTCAATTTCAACTGGTTTGCGTGCGAAAGTCATCCTTCGCATGCAGTATAAATACACCTGGCTGAGGTGGGGGGCAACCATTATCTTGTGTTTACCATGGCTAGCAACAGCGTTTGCCCGATTTGCCAGGGTGCGGTTTTACCGAAAAAATTTTCAAAATTTAATAGGCTCAGTTTGAAAAAAACGGGTGCAGTTAAACTTTGCGCCTGCACGGAACCAAGCGGTTCCGTACAGATATCGCCGCAAGCAACCATAACAGTTTTAAGTGACGCACTCGTTGCACCTGCTTTCGAAACCATATCTCAAAGTAGTAGTCAAGGTTCTAGCAAAATTTTAAAATCAGCTTTAAAGAAAAGTGTGAAAAAAAAAAGTCCTGGAAAATTTAATTTGGCGAAATATGTCAAGTGTATGAATGAGGAGACTGATGTTCCTGTGGCAAAAATCCAAAATATGTTACATGAGTCTTCTCATTTATCGCAAACGGAAATGTTTATGGAAACGTTCGATTTTGACGACATTCCATTGGAAAAGGTGGCTTCCGGCGACGGTGCGGCGCAAGAGTTTAGAGCCCTTGTAGATGGTTTGGAGATCGACTCCGGCTCAAGTCGACCGACCAGTCGAATTTCGAAGCAGCCAACAATCCAACCTTCGGAAAATGTGACCGCAGTACCGTCTGTAATTGTGCAGTCTCCGGTTTCGGGCAATGCAGTCGTCATGTCGTCAGCCACTGGGAGTAACGTAGTCGACACTGTGGTGTCGATTACGTCTACCCCGCAGGAGGAAGACATTGATGACATGTCGCCATCCCAGTGTGCCGAACGTGAATACGTGTCTAATCGTAATGCAATAGATGCTAAAGCAGCCGATCTTCGCAGCGGTGAGCATTACATAAGGTATATTAGATATTAGATATTAGATATTAGATATTATTTTTCTACCCATATATGTTATTTAACATTGAAGGTGTTCAGAACGTGCTTTTCCCAGTTTAATAGCTTATATTGTTATTAGCTCCCTAGAAATTCGAGCCGCCAGGCTAGAAGCGACGATGCACGATGAGTACCTAAAAAGCATAGCTGCTTTACCTAAGATCCGCCACGGCCACAGCGCAACTAACATGGACATCTTTAAGAATGCTGCGTTAGCAAGGCTAGAGCTAATCCAAGATCTGTTAGCTGTGGAGGGTGCGATTCGTGCAAGACGTCAGGAGCTCGATAAAAAGGCTAAGTAACGAGTAGATAATCGTTTAACATATCATACACCCCTAACACAAATAACCTCCCCCCCCTATCCTCTCCAGGGTGTCCAAAGCGAATCCTCCCCGTGGTGACACCTGGGTATTCCGTTCGAGGTTTAATTTGTTAATCAGTGTTAATAAAGGTGTTCTTTTCGTTTGTGGATAGTAAGCCTCGAGCTGGGTAGCTAATCGCGCAATTAGTATATTAACCGATTGCGCGAGACTAATTTGCCATTATGTTCAGGTGCACTGCTTGTGGAAAGTCCTTCACCAGAGCTGACAATTTGTTTCGCCATCGAAGAGATAGCTGTCGCCACGAGGTTGGCCACCCATCGACGAGTGGTAAGTGGAAACGTGTTGATTGCTGCTGATTATATCAATTGTGCGTTTTCTAAAGGTGACGCTATGGAGGCTTCGGTAGCAGCTGGTGAGGGACCATCGGCGAGTAAACGCCCAAGACTTAATGACTCCAGCGGTGGTGAGTGTGTCTCTATTGTAGTGTTTCATGTTTTCTAACGTTTTTTTAACAGAACAGCTTCCCAGGACGCACTACTGCGACGTGTGTGATGAAAATGTTCCTCGGACTTGTTTCGTTGGACACCTGAGGAGCAATCGTCACACGAGGCGGTGTGATGTCGTCCACCTGGGGAAAGGAGTGGTGGCCCTTCCAAGCGCCTTCAAGTCCCGTGTTGCCAGCTACAGGGTGTCCACGGAAAATTATCATATAAGCGTTGTAGAATATATGACCGAATTGAAAGACAAAATTATAGGTCTTATAGAAGGTCAATTGACCAAATTAAACAGTATAAAATTCAATTTCGAACTTTTCGGGTATTTTATTTTGGAGACTCAAGATGTACAAGACGTAAAAAGTTTTAATACGACCAACGAGGTGGTCACTCGCGGTACAGACTTGAACGAATTATATGATAATTTAACGGGGATATTGGACCAGAAGGTGTCCGAATTTGAGGAACGCGATTCAGGTGTGTATTACAACTGTAATTCTTGTTAATGTTACTAACCGCAAAATGTTTACAGGGTGGATCTTGAAGCAGTTGCTGTACCTAGAATTAAATATAAATAAATTCAATCCGTTTCGGGCGTCTTCGTATATCCCGCTCCCGAAGAAGATTCAGTCCAAGAAAGCGATCGTGAACGTCCAAAACGTCGATGACGAGCGTTGTTTCGGGTGGGCGGTAACCTCGGCCATCTGCGAACCGGATGGACTGTCTAATCGAACGAGTTCGTATCCAGATTGCAACGAGTTTTTAAATTTTAAGGACATTGAATTCCCTGTTAGATTGCGCGATATTTCTAAATTTGAAAAAAATAACCCTCAACTTTCTATAAATGTATACGCGTTGGAAAAGACTTTTCAAAACGATATTACCATATATGAAGTTGTGGGACCTCTGTACTATTCGCCACGTATAAAAAACGGACATATAAATTTGTTGCTTTTAACAGACGGCGAAGGTAATAACCACTACTGTTGGATCACCAATTTGTCTAGGTTAGTTTCGCGGCAAATAACGGCTAGGGAAAATGCAAAACATTTTTGTAATGGTTGTCTAAATTACTTTCGCACCGATGCCCATCTGGAGAACCATAAGCTTTTTGACTGTAATCATGTGTGCACAAAGTTGCCTACGACAGAGCCGATCACGGATAAGTGTGGGGAGGTGAGGCCCCAGAACATTCTTAAATTTGATAATTATCATAAGCAATTGAAACTGCCCTATGTTTGCTACGCAGATTTCGAGACGGTTTTATTACCTGTCGATGGTGGGGATCAGGAGCCGGATCGCGAAAGACCATATACGATCAAAACGTGCGAGCACAAACCGTATTCTTTCGCGTATTATTTGAAATGTTCTTTTGATGATACTCTATCCAAATTCGAAATTTATAGGGGCGAGGATGCTGTGGACGTGTTTGTTGAGCGTCTAGACAGAGACGTTCGCGCCTTATATTCCAACAGTTTAAAGCATGTTGTACCCCTCAAGCCTCTGGTTCCGCAAGAAATTCAAAATTTTAAGGATGCTGCTTCATGTCATATTTGCAATCGTCCTTTTGGAGAGGGGGACGTAAAGGTTCGCGATCACGACCATTTGACTGGAGAATATCGGGGAGCTGCCCATTCCAATTGCAATCTGAATTATAAACTTCCAAATTTTATTCCCGTATTTTTTCACAATTTAAATTACGATTCCCACCTTTTTGTCAAACAGTTAGCTCAAAATAACGAGGAGCTTGATGTCATTCCGGAAAATAAGGAAAAATATATTTCATTTGGTAAACGTCTTTGGGTAGATGAAGTCGTTGTTGACGGAAAACGAAAAAACGTTTATATGCAAATTCGATTTTTAGATAGTTACAGATTTTTAAGTGCTTCTTTAGCATCGCTGGCCGCCACATTATCAGATGATCAGTGTGTTGAAATTCATAAGCAATTCGGACATGACATCAAATTCGAACTGATGAGACAGAAAGGTGTGTTTCCCTATTCGTATCTGGATTCATTTACAAAATTAGACGAGCCGGCGTTGCCCACAATCGCCCAGTTTTATGATCATTTAACCGAGACGCATATTACTGAGGTCGATTACGAGCGCGCCGTTAAGGTCTGGAAAACTTTCGAATGTCAAACGTTGGGCGACTATTCCGATGTTTACCTCAAATGTGACGTGTTTATATTGGCAGACGTTTTCGAAAACTTTCGAAATTTTTATTTGAATCAATATAATTTAGATCCGGCGCAGTACTTCACCGCCCCCGGTTTAAGTTGGGACGCCATGTTAAAATATACGGGGGTTGAGTTGGAGCTGTTGACGGATATGGATATGTTTCACTTTTTTAGAAAGGGTATTCGTGGAGGAGTCAGTACTTGTGTCGGGCGAAAGGCTATTGCCAACAATAAATTTGCGGGTAACTATGACGCTTTAAAACCCACTTCTTTTATTGTTCATTTAGATTCCACGAATTTGTATGGACATAGTATGAGACAGTTTCTACCGCAAGGTGGTTTTGTTTGGTTGACTGACGACGAAATTGATAGTTTTGACGTATTTCAAATTTTGGACGACTCAGATACTGGGTACGTGTTGGAAGTTGACTTGCGGTACCCCGAAAATTTACATGACGATCACAATGACTTCCCCTTTTGCCCCGAGCTATTGGTGCCTCCACAGGGAAAATTTAAAAATGCAAAATTAATTCCAAATTTGTATGACAAACACAATTATATTATTCACTACAGAAATTTGAGGCAATGCTTAGAGGCTGGTTTGATTTTGGTTAAAACACATAAAATACTTAAGTTTAGACAATCTCCTTGGCTCAGATCCTACATCGATTTAAACACAAATTTACGTAACAAGTCTGACAATGAATTTCATCGAAATTCATTCAAACTAGCTAACAATAGCGTCTTTGGTAAAACCATGGAAAACGTGGACAAAAGGGTTCTTGTAAAGTTAATTAGTCATTGGGAGAAAATTGGTAATAGAATGGGGGCAGAAGCTTTGATATCGAAACCTAACTTTAAAGATAGAATTCGGTTTGGGGAAAATTTAATAGCAGTGGAAATGAACAGAACATCGGTTTTATATAACAAACCCATTTATGTTGGTTTCTCAGTTTTAGATCTTTCGAAAACGGTAATGTACGAGTTTTATTACAAATTTTTGAAGCATAAATACGGCCGTAATGTGTCTCTACTGTATACAGACACGGATTCTTACATTTTGGAAATTTTTACTGAAAATTTTTACGCGGACATGCAAGAGCACCTTGATCTCTTTGATACATCAAATTACAAGAATGGTCTGCACGGAATTTCGAGAACCAAGTCCGTTGTTGGCAAATTTAAGGATGAGTACGCGGGGGTGGCTGTGTGTAGCTATTACGGGGTCGGTGCAAAAACATACTGTGTAAACGCTGTTGGTAAAGAAGCCAAAAAGGCGAAGGGAGTTAGAAAGAGTGCTGTTCGGAATCACCTCACCACCGAAATTTATAAATCTGTAGTCGAAAACAAGAGGGAAGTTGTATTTTGTCAGATGTATGTGTTTCGTTCCCGTTTACACACTATGTACACCGAATTAATGAATAAGGTTGCGCTTTCTTCGCGAGATGATAAACGCTTTCTTATTCCTAATACTACCAAAACCTTAGCGTGGGGTCACCGTGACATAGATGATTACAGTCGTCTAGACAACTTGCTGCGCATTGCCGAAACGATGGTGTAGCAATATGTTCGCGGAACAGTATTCGTTATTACTTAACAGCAGAGGTCCTACACGGCTTTCTTGTACTTTGTAGGTTTAGTTATTGTATATAGCAATTATAGTATAGGTTAAGAACACTAGCTTGTATAATAGAGGTAGTAAGTTAAATTTTACAAAAAATCTGATTGTTTGGGTCCGCATTATTAAGTATATTTGTTATTTAACACTGTAGTCACTCATGTTCAGCATTTACAATAATAAATTACTGTAAAACATAAAAAGTTTTTATTTAAAGAAAATAAATGGTAGTAAAACAAAAAAAGTGTTTTATTGAAAGAGTTCTATAGAATCATAATAAGTTATACAACATTGTTTTTGGATATCCAGGAATTGTGACGATTATCGAATCCCAACCACTTTACGTAAAGCTGATTACCCTTAATCTTCAACACCTTTTCTACCAGGTATACGTCAGAGTGTTTGGTTTTCTGTAATTCGTGCTCGTAAAATCCACCTTTGATTTCTTGCCCTTCCTGATCGGTGAGTCTGTAGGTGGTAGGATTTGTAAGTCGCACTGTGGCTATTTTGAATATTTCGTTGCTCCAGCTGGGTGTGTAGCCTTTGCTAAATATCGAGCGATATTTACTAATGCGTACAGAATCTCCTTTATGAAACTTTTGAGGTGTCGGATCTACAGTTTTTGTGTGGCTGTACACGGTGTGTAACAGACGTTTGGCATTTTTAAGATTAACTTCAGCCGGCCTCATACCTGTTGTGCTATGCCTGGTTGTGTTATATTTGCTTAAAAGTTGGGGCAGAATGTCCAACCATTTGTAGGACCCTTGCAAACTAAACTGCTTCCACATCATGTTCTTAAGGGTGCGGTTACATCTTTCTATGATGCTGCTTTTCATAGTTGAATACGTGCTGTAATGATTTATCTTGTAACGTCGCATCAATGCTTGAAAATCGCTGTTATAAAATTCTTTTCCCAAATCGGTTTGTACGTTTTTTGGAGATACCTTCATATTAGCAAGAACTTTTCGCATAGCTGCTGCTACATCTTTTCCCGTTTTCCGTTTTACCGGGAGAGCCCACAAGTATTTAGAAAACGCATTAATAACAGCTAAAATGTATCGATAACCTTTATTGCTTCGTGCATATGGTTGCATCTCCACCAAATCCGCTTGTAGTAAATCATGCAATCCTTTGAGAATCACCCGTCGTCTCTTGAAATTTCTTCGCGCTGGTTTGTGAAGTTCTGCAACTAGATCCTCCTTAGGACTCATTGCCGAATGTTGCTGTATCGACTGCTATGGGACATTTAAGCAGCAGTTGCACGTATAACTTAGTGTTTATGGATTCGAATTTCAGTTTATCTCCTCGCCGCAATGTCTTACCGACAAGCGTGTCGTGTTTGATGCCGTTGATGTGTGATACTACCAAAGGTCCGTTGACTTGAACACTTATGATCTCACCGATCGTTAAAGGAAAAATGTACTCATTATTACCGAAAATTTTGGAATATCCGCTTTCATCATAACCACGCCCCACTAGCAGCAGTGGTACCTCTATATGGAGTCGGTTTACATTTTGAACTTTCATAAAGATATGTTTGCGATGAGAACCGTAGCGCGCGCTATGGTAGTGGCGTCCAAATTTGTCTATGGGCATTACTCTATCGTCTAACACCTTCTGATCGTAATTCAATAGGTCCTCTGCTTTTGTACTCGTCTTAGTGAATTATTTTTGCTTCTCGTAGAGCTTGGGTGATGCTTACGATTTCGTTGGAATGGCCGGTGTGCCCCGCTACCTGAGAGGCTAGTAATATGCGCAGACGATCCACTAATGAATTTGGATCTTTCCAAGGAACAAATTCCACTTTTTTATTGGTTACTGTTAATAACCCCCTTCCGGTACGCTGCACTCTCGATGCGGCTCTGGTAGGTTGTCTAATGCCGGAGGAGGTAGCCAGGGGGCGTACTATTTTCATATATTTTGAGCCGGCGTTACCGCTTATCCCTTGGGTTGGATCGTAGTTCTTACGATTTGCGGCGGACCGGTTCACTATGTCATAGTAATTTTCATGGTCTTTTTTTGTATAAATTATCGGTTTCTTTAAGAACATTAATTCGTAAAAGCCGGGGGTGCCTTTGTATACTATTCTATTTCCGTGATCTGTAATAACCATGTCCTGACCCTCAAAAGTAAGCTGTTTATTTCCAATTGCAAATTTATCAGTGTCTATGTCCCATCGAACTCCATAATGGAGATCGTACTTGCTCTCTGTATCTCGTATCATTCCCTCGATATATTTTCTAGCTAACCCTGAGAACTGTTCCAGGTATTCCCCTAGAACTTCCGGTTCCATCATTTGTCGCACGGTTTCCCTAGCCTCTGCTACCGAAGTTTCAATTGCCGCTTCTTCTTGAGCCTCCACCTGTTGCTCCTCATCCGGTAAACTCTCATACAATACTTCTCTGTCAAGAAATCTAGGTGTGGATGTTACCAACGCTGAAGTCGATGGTCCGGGAATGGCAATGTCGGGGGTTGACGCTCGTACGGGGGTTTTACCATTTCTCGGACGGGGTAGGATAGATGGTGTGGACACTCGTCGTTTGATGGTTCTCAGCATAGGTCCTACTTCTTGCTGTATTGTTTGACCACCTTCTTGCTTGATGGATGTTAGCAATTCCGTGAGTGGTTGGGAAATTGGTTTAAATTGCTCCGCAAGAGCCGTCTGAGATTCGGCGATATCTGCTTTTAAAGTTTCATATTTCCGCCTGACAGCCTTTCTAGCTTTAATAAGATCGCTTACTAACCGTTTGTCCATGTTGCTATTACTGTCGTTGTTCGTAGACTAATAATTTGTACAGCAGTGGTCCATGCCTATATAGTGAAATAACTGTCAAACCCTTTTCTATAACGACCGGCGTTGATTTCGCTTTCTTTGTCGACAACTAAAAATCCATGATCTTTGATCCAACAGTGGGAACATAAGTTTTTAAACTTTTCGAATGACATGTCTGTGTTTACATGATCATCGTAAATGTGTTTAAGATTGGTGTGGTCTTGCCGGAATACGATTATGATATTCGCATTATCTCGTACCAGTTGTTTCGGGATTGATGAGTAAGTCTGACAGAGGTAAAAACAATCTATATTTCGATGACGTCCGAAACTAAAATAATCTCTAATTATGCTTTGAGTGTCGCATGCCACATCATCAAACACAATAACAGAATTTTCTTTCGCCTCGTGTGGTTTGATAACCTCACACCCCTCGCTGAATTCGTAGAATCCGATTTCTTTTAGTGACTTCAGAAGTATCTTCAGAAATTTGTATTTAGGTTGGTCAAGGGTTTTGGAATACAAATACAAGTTGTGAAACCGCACCCCATTGCGGTGCACCAAAAGACTGATCATCGCATTGGTTTTCCCAGAGCCGGAAGGACCAATGATCAACCCCCTTTTACATCCTATACCCAGTAAAGTGCCGTGTCGTCTGAACCTCTGTGACATGGAATTTACTGTATGATTTACTACCGGCAGCGAACATTTTTGTTTCACAAGTTTGACGTTCTTCATCGTTTTCGGACGGGGGCGAACTAGCTTCTAACCGCGCTGTGCTAAGTATATATCTACCCCTTTGAGCTTCACATCGTCAGTCGCTCTTCGACGAGCGTTTCTTTAAGATGAGTTATACTAGACGTAAAACTCGTAGTCGTCGTCGAATCGTAAGACGGAAAGGTCGCGGTTTGTTGAACACCCTTATTGACAAGTTGCCTTTCGAATTACATATACCAGGTTACAAGTTTTGCGGACCTGGCACTCGTTTAAACAAACGACTTTCTCGAGGTGATCGAGGAAGAAACCCTCTGGACGAGGCTTGCAAGCAACACGACATCGCATACTCACAATCCAGCAATCTTTCGACACGTCACGCGGCGGATAAAGTTCTTGCACAGAAAGCTTGGGAACGCGTTAAAGCAAAAGACTCTACTCTTGGAGAAAGAGCGGCAGCTCTTGCTGTTACAGGGATTATGAAAGGGAAAACCAAACTCGGCATGGGAGTCTCCCGGAAACGGAAGCGTACAGAACCCATTGCTGCTATGGGAACACCCCGGAAACGAAGACGTACACTACCTATTGCCGCGCAAAAATTTGGTACGGGGGTATCTAGAAAACGGAAGCGTACACTACCCACTGCTGGTGTGACGGCCCCCCGAAAACGAAGGCGTACATTACCTATTGCCGCACAAAAATTTGGTACGGGAGTATCTAGAAAACGGAAGCGTACACAACCCACTGTTGGTGTGAGAGTCTCCCGGAAACGAAAGCGCGCACTACCTATTGCCGGTATTGCGCAAAAATTTGGTACGGGGGTATCTAGAAAACGGAAGCGTACAAGGTGTAGTAGGCGTAAACGTATTGGAGGGGCGGTCGTTTTTAAATCGCGAAGGAAACGCCGAATTCGTTCTAGAGTAGTACCTGTTCCCAAGAGAGGAGGTATATTGCCGCTTGTACCCATACTTGCTGCATTAGGAGCATTGGGGTCTCTCGGAGGCGGTGCTGCAGCAGTCGCTAAAGCGGTTGGCGACTCAAAGGCTTCTAAAAAGGATCTCCAGGAAAAAGAGCGACATAACAAAGCTATGGAATCCATTGCTCGAGGAAAAGGGCTATATCTACGACCGTATCAGTCAAAAAACTACCGTTGAAGCTACCACGCCGAGCGTTGACGAACATCGATATTGCACAGTACGTTAAACGCTTAGAAATTCCCTATTTTAGGGGGATATTTATGCGAGATGCCCTACCTGACAAAATTCGTCAACGAGAATGTGGTGTTACTAACTTAGACGATGATGTTGGACCTGGCACACATTGGACAGCCTACGTTAAAGCTGATCGATTTGTTCTGTATTTCGATAGCATAGGTCGCTTACAACCTCCTCCCGAATTAGTAAACTACTTTCGTAGCGACGGTAGCAACAACACAATTATGTACAACTCTAATAGATATCAAAAACTCGCATCATACACATGCGGACATTTGTGTCTCAAATTCTTATATAACTTTGGGAAACCGCTTTTGTCGTCAGTTTAAGTGTCGCGCTTCATCATGTCCAGTATATTCACTCTTACGGGAGATTCATCTGTTCTTACTGCAAATTTTGACCCTCCCATTTTCTTAGACGATGGTAGCGAATACGTCTTGGGATTGTTAAGTTTCGAAACCTACTATACTATTCCAAACGTTAGACCTCCCAACAATGAATTTCATCTTGTTGGAGAACCTCCTATTATTATACCGGAGGGAGCATATGAAATTACGGACATTGCTGAATTTTTACATAACCAACTCGATTCTGATGCGGGTGTTAAACAGGTACTGCTACGTGGAAACAACAGCACCTTAAAAACCGAAATAAAGTCCACCGTTCCAATCGACTTTCAAAGCGACAATACTATCCGGGACATGTTAGGCTTTGAGAAAAAAGTTTATGCTGCAGATAGGTGGCACACAGCTGAACATGTTACGAAAATTTTGAACATCAACTCGATTCTTATTCATTGCAACATCTCCGTTGGTTCATATAAAAATGGTAAGCCCGGCCATATCATTCACCAATTCTTCCCCATAGTACCACCCGGGTACAAAATAGTGGAAACCCCTAACCCAGTCATCTATCTACCGATCAGCACGAAACAGATCACTAACTTAACTATTAAAATACTAGACCAATCGGATAATCCTGTCAGTTTTAGTAAGGAGACCGTCACGGTAACATTACATTTAAAGAAACTGTAATGGGTTTTCAATTCACCACTCCGTACCGCCCCTGCTTCACTTCCTATAAGAATCGTCGCCCACACCCTCGTAAGATCAGTAGGGCTTCGTCCGCCACGCAGCTAACTAAAGCAAACAGAGACTTCTTGCGGTCCTTAGGCTTTACAATAGTGTAATGAGTATTTTAAATATTGGAGAGCGAGTCCTCGTCGACACTTCTATCATTAGCAATCAATTGCACACACATCAACCGTATACAAACCGTTTTGACTATAACGATGAAATTCGAATTCCAATTCCCGAAGATATGTCAACTCTTCCCGGCCTGAGCTATCTGTACCTAGAGGGAAAGTTGCGGAAGGAAAACGGTGAAGTTACAACGGCTAAATTCCTTAACAATGGTTTGGCTCACTTATTTAGCGAAATCCGATACGAAATCAATGGCGTCGTTGTCGACTCTGTCACCAAACCTGGTATTACGTCTACTCTTAAGGGATATGTGTCCTACAGTTCCGCTGACGTTAAAAAGCTTCAAAATGCAGGTTGGTTTGCCGCCGGCGATCCTGCCATTACCGATCAGGAAGGTAACTTTAGTGCCTGCATACCGTTGAGAATGCTGTTAGGATTCGCTGAAGATTATGGTAAAGTTATACTTAACATTCGACAAGAACTCGTATTAATTCGCAGCAATACCGATGCCGACGCCGTATTCAGTGCTACCGTAGGGGAGACGGCTAAAGTTACGATTGACAAACTATATTGGAAGGTTCCTCATATCACTCCAGGTCTTGCTCAAGAATTAGCCCTGACCAAATACATCGATAAAAATATTGACACTCAAGTCGCATTTCGCAGCTGGCAGCTTCATATCATACCCGGTGTTCATGCTGTGACTCAACATTCTCACGCTATCGCTACAAGCACAAAATTACAAACCCCCAGATATGTCATCGTAGGGTTTCAATCAGGTCGTTCGGGGCTAATCGCTAAGGACAATGCTAATTTCGATAAAATTGGTCTTACTAATTTCCGAGTTTATCTGAACACCGAACGATTCCCATACGACAATTTACATAACAATTATGCACTCAATCATTACGCAACATTATACGACATGTATTCCAAGTTTCAATCATCTTATTATAGCAAAATCGATGAGCCCTTCTTCTCCCGCCATGACTTTGCAGACAAGGCGCCCATTGTTGTAATCGATTGTTCCCATCAAAAAGACTACCTTCATGCAAACGCTGTCGTTTTTCGTGTTGAATTTGAAACTTCCGCTAACGTGCCAGCCAACACAACTGCGTATTGTCTCGTTCTTCACGATCGGGTTTTTACTTACAACGCATTGTCAAAAGCAGTTAAACAACTGTAATTTCACAAAAACACTTCAGTTGCACCTCGACTTTTAGCGTAACTAGACCATGCTCTCTATACCTAATACGATGAAGATCATTATCGATATTCAAGGTTTTAAGACGTCCGATAAGCACTTTACCCCAAAAGAATTGGCCTCCTACGACGGTACCTCAGTATCTCACCACATTTTTAAACCCCCTTTCGCCCTCCATTCCTTAACACCTCATTTACAACAACAAGCCCACTGGGTAATGACTAATCACCATTGCATCGACTGGAATGAGGGATTTACTCCAGCATACATGTTTCCTGCAATCTTGCGACGTCTTCTGCAAGGTGCCACCGAAGTATATGTGAAAGGTCGAGAAAAGGCAACTTTTCTACGCCGCTTTACTACCATCCCAATCATCGAAGTGGAAGAAAGACCGGCCCTCACCCCATCACAACCCGCTTGTTTATATCATTCCAAACCGATTTGTTATTGCGCTTTATCTAACGTGTATCATATTTATAATCACTACATAATGGAATAAAACAATTTTTTTAATTTTTATTGTGTTTTTATTTGCATACAACATATATACATGTGTTACACACCTACGTACTAGTGGAAAAGCGTTCTACATAAATTGTCTGTCTATGTTCGGCGCACAAGACGTTTCGCAGTACTTCATCCATAGTAAGTATCCTCCGATGGAACCGCAACCTATCCACAGCTTCTCGTTCCCAGCGTCCTTTTCGAGCTTCTCGATACGCATACGTCCACGTATGCAAATTATAAATCTTATTCTTCGAGTCGTCAAACTGCACGCTCTTCTTCATTTTCCTTCCTCTCTATAAAGGCTTTTACTTCACACATATGCCATTTTAGGCCAAGACTATCCATTAAATCTACAAGGAGGCTTTCATTTATGGCTCTGTCTAAGAATAGTTGACCGACAGCAGCACCGTTTTTGTACTGTTTTTCTTTTTTATACAACTCTTCGTCACTGAATCCGGAACGTCCTAACCCATATATGACTTCGCGCGACGCTTCAAAAGCTAAATCCTTTAACGAACTCACTAATCGTTCAACCGCACTAGGTACGTCTCTTGCAGCCGGTCGAGCAGCCTCTCTATAATTCATCCACATGACTACACTGCCAACTGACGACTCAGAGCTTCCACTTCGATGTCGCACTTTACCATAGAACTCGCAAACGTTAACACTTCCACCATACACGCAGTCTTTTCAGAGTTCTCCTCCAGCTGATCCACTACAGACCATACATTTACTAAACAGTCTCCACAAAGGTTTGCTACACCCTTCACTATCTCTTTATAGAAACTCTCAAAGTGTAACGCTTTTAATTGTGCGAATCGCGCTTCCACGAGTTTCTGCAAGCGCCACAGTTCTTCTACAGTTTCGCTAGCTAAACGCACCTCTGACAAGCCCACTTCCTCCAATTTGATTATTTTCCTTGTCTGGATCGCTTCAAATACAATCCTCTTCTTTCCTATTTCCAGAGCTGGCCACTCACCGTCGAGAGAATAGAAGTAGTTGGAAATCACTCCTTGATTTGCAATTAGGGCTGTCCACTCCCATTCATTTAACTGCACCCAGTCATTTTTGGCACCCCGTATTATAATACTTGGGTTAAATTGCGAACTCCAATCAAACCCTACACTCACGTACTTAGAACTTGATTTATTTAATTTGTACGTCCTGCTATTCAGAAGTTCTGGACAGAACAGTGGTTGCGGCTTTCTTGCTTTATTACTCTGAACTACCTCGATAGCTTTCAACAAGGCTTCCATTTCTGCACGACTATCGGATGCTACTACCCTTGCCGACTCTTCTACGCGCTTTTATTTTCACATTTCCAAGGTTATATGTGGTAGGAGGTGACCGTAAACGCGACCTTGAAGTCATGTTTACTGCACTACCTTTTTGGACTCAACAATTATGGGAACCTTGAGTTGAAATTCCACATATAACATATTTGGCTTGACTGCCCAAAATTTTAGCATATCACCCTTTTTTAATGTCTTCCCGATCATTTCGTGTAATTTATATGATCCCAACCTGTTGATATAAATTTCGGTATTTTCGGGATAAAGTAAGACTTTTGTTATTTCAGCTTCACGGAAGGGAATAGTATATTCGATGTCACCATGCGCTAGGATGTACCATCTATCATCATTGACGGCAATGGATACTAGTTGTAAATCTCGTTCATAATATAAAGGCTCGCTTAGCTCTTCAACCACAAACACCTGCGGGTGTGACGTGGAATTCGCATGCATATGTTTGCCAAATTTATCGATAGGCATTACTCAAGCGTCGAACTAGATATGAATACCGAAAGCGTGGGCTTCTACTTATAAAATATCAATAATCATAGACGTCGCTAGGAGTGTAATAAAAAACACAGACCCCTTTATATACATATATTTAATTAAGCCAACAATAAGTAATATACACTACATCCCCATCTGCTAGCCGAGCGAGAAAGCGCTGGATGGGGACCTCTACATGCCGCCGCCACCACAGGAATGGGTCACCCTCGTATGTGGTGGGTAGCGTCCTCAGGAGGGTCGACTGCCATAGGCGCTCGCTTCCAAGACTCATGGAATAG
The DNA here is from genome assembly GCA_940337035.1 of Agriotes lineatus. NCBI lineage: Eukaryota > Metazoa > Arthropoda > Insecta > Coleoptera > Elateridae > Agriotes > Agriotes lineatus. The sequence goes on from CALNHX010001468.1 coordinate 70,555, forward strand.
TCTATTGTTACGGCAGCCTGGAGTTGACGAGCTGATGGAGGTCGCGGTTCGGAGGTGATGAAGTATTCAAACTCCTTGTAAAATGTGGGAGCATCTTCAAAGAGCGCATCAACAACAATATCAGGCATGATGACTGGTAGCCGTGGTGGAAAAACGTTACGCTTTATATGTGAATCTCAAGGTAAGACCCTTGACCTTCTACGTTCCCATCCTTGACTACGCTCCTATATTAAGTTGCCTGTTTTCTGTAACAGTCATCATAATCCTCCAGCACCTACCATAATCATCAAGCAGCTATGACGACTAACTTTAAGAATGCAGAACAATTTTACCGTCATTTTCGTCGGTTTTTGGCTAGTTGCCCTCCAGCATCCTCTCAACGGTCTCTCCAGGCAGTGGTCACAATGGAGTACGCCTTGAACCTACAAGGAGAGACCCTAGCGGAGACGACCACCTTACGGACGTGGCCTGCAGTCTTCGACGGATCGTCAGCTGTGTGGTGGCAGACCAACATCTTCAAGCCAGTGGACCGGTACCTAGGCCTACTGGAGGATGGGGAAGTTACATATATAACATATACTTGGAAATAAATATATTTAGAAATATTTCTGTGGTTTTATTTTAAAGTTTCGAGATTGTGACCTTGAATTGTAGAATATAAAACTTTCACAAACGTGTGCGTAGTTAGTTGCCATCATGAGCTCAGAACCTCGACATCCAGAATTTGGGAGCTACTCCAAACGGCTACGAACATTCGGCGATTGGAGTCGAGGTCAAACTCCAGAATCGCTAGCAGGTGCCGGTTTCTTTTGCATCAGCGACACGATTAATTGCGTACAGTGTTTCCACTGCGGAGTTCAAATTTCTGGCTGGGAGCGCAATGACAAACCCCTATCTGAACACCTCCGTTGGTCACCCAACTGCAAAATTGCCAAGGTCTACCAGCAAATACAAACCATCGAAGACTTGACTTATCAACTTTTCGATGCGTTGCATTTATCCCCAGGAGTAGATGTGGCTGGCAACAATGGAACGGGTGTAGCCGACAAAACAAAAGGTTGCTGTTGTCATAAGTGATGCAAAGTGCGGCGCCAAACCATTCACTAGTTGCCATCGACTTGTTGAACATGCTACCAATACAATTTTTGGTTGCTCTCGCTGCAGTTCATGATGGGATTCTCTACGTCCTTCAACCGCCGCGGTGCAGTTCAGCTTCTTTCGCCTACAATGATGGAGTGCACAACGTGACGTGGCGTAAAATGGATACCAGTTCCTTGACAACTATTTCCGTTTTTAAAATACAAGTGAACAACTTTACTGAACATAACGTTTTAACGTTCAAGATAAAATACCATTTCCCTTCATATGCGGTAGATACGAATTGGCAAACGATTTTGCTAAAAAATAAACCTGATGTCTTGAAGAAGCTGCTCTCGCCCGCGGATAATTCCTGCTGTATATCTACTATTGTTTTAAGCACTATTTTATTCGCTCTAATGTGTATGTCTGTAACGTATTTCTTAATCTGTTGGTATTATAATCATTTAGTCTAGCCACTACTGTAATTACTCTTTGTATGTGCATCTTAAATATAACTTTTTTATTAAATTATGTGTATCTTTCACTCTACGAAGGTACTCTGGATGAGTAACCAAATATTCTATCCGACTCGATGGTCTAGAGGTAAAGATACCCTCGGCTGCAGATTGCAGATATACAGGGAGACCTAGGTTCGAATCCTAGTCGAGTCATAATTTAGACATGAAGTATCCTAGGCGTTTACTTCATGCCTAATTTTTTAAATAAATATGTTAAGCGCAGTCTGTTCTAAGCACTACTTAGCTCTTTCTATGCCCTTGGCCGTAAACGCGATCTTGACCTTGAATTTTTTTAAAGTAGCCTCAACCTCGAACGCGGGTTTGACCTTGAACGTGGCCTCGCTCCGAACGTGGCCTCGCTTCGAACATGACCTTGGGCTTGCACGTGGCCTCGCTTCGAACATGACCTTGGGCTTGCACGTGGCCTCGCTTCGAACATGACCTTGGGCTTGCACGTGGCCTCGCCTTGCATGTGACCTTGGGATTGAACGTGGCCTCGCCTTGCATGTGACCTTGGGATTGAACGTGGCCTTGCATTGAACTCAAGGTCAAGTGGTGGGGGGAGGTTCCAGAACCATCCACTTCCCTCTACTTTCAACGCCTATACAAACGACCTACTCTGTACAAATGAGATCAAATGCATTGTATACGCAGATGTCATGCCGTACAGCTCTAGAGCTGCAGAAGCGGCAGTGAGGAAGATGTAGCGTCAGCTCACGGCCTCCTGGATTAGTGCGAGACTGACGTCTCTACGCGGCCCGCCACATTTGTATATTTTTTGTGATTCTGAGGCCAACGTACTTTGGCGCCATCTGTTGTGTTTTTGATCAATTATCTGTATAACGTAGGCGCAACTTTCTAGATTAATATTAATCCAGGAGGCCGTGGACGTATGCAACCAAAGGCACAAGCGCAACGTACTGTAGTGCCTCTACAAACTATAAAAAACGCCTTGAACTAAAAATGCGGAGGGCCGCGTAGAGACGTCAGTCTCGCACTAATCCAGGAGGCCGTGATATAAAGAGTTGGGACATGTAGGGTGACTTGTTTTGGATCCACAAACCATGGAGTACCTGATTTTTGCCGATTTTATGCATACTTCTTTCAACTAAAACAAATGAAATATATCTTTGCTACATCACATGGTCCTTGATTTGTGGATTCACTGGCTCAACTCTTAATACATATAGGAACTCTAAGTCGGACTGAAGCAGATCAACTTCAAACGTTTTTAATGTTACGTTATTAGGAAACCTTTATCTTGACTGTCTTTTAAAGGGCAAATATTTTAACGTTGTTTTTGATATTGATTTATGTATGTACGAGGGTAAATTGAAAAGTCTCCGGCCTAGACAAGAAAACAAGAAAATCATGTAAACAGTAATTTTATTTTTCAACGTAATCCCCGTCAAGTTCAATGCACTTGGTCCACCTATATTCAAGTGCTCTTATTCTGTCCCTATAAGCCCTTTCATCCAACTGGTCAAAATAGACATTTGTGGCAACAATCACATCTTCATCGGACTCGTACTTCTTTCCAGCATGAAATTTTTTCAAGTTTGGAAATTAACTAAAATCTGAGGGGGCTAAGTCCGGCGAGTAGAAGGCATGGGGTACCAATTCATTAATTTTTGCCATGGCAATAACTGACTTGTGACAGGGGACATTATCCTGATGATACAGAATTTTTTTCTTTGCTAACCCGCATCGTTTTTCTTGAATTTTTTCTTTTAGCTGGTCAAGTAGGGTAGCATAGTATGCCCCGTTGTTTGTTTTACTTTTTTTAAGATAATCCACAAAAAGAATACCCTTGGCATCCCAAAAAACTGAACCCAAAGCTTTTCCGGCCGACGGAACTGTTTTGGCCTTTTTCGGAGCAGGTTCTTCTTTGGCAGTCCATTGCTTCGATTGCTGCTTCGTTTCTGGTGTATAGTGGTGAATCCACGTCTCATTCATTGTAATAAATCGTCTCAAAAAATCTACTGGATTGCGTTTAAACAAGTCCAAACACTCCCCCGAAACTGTTTTGAGTGTCAGCTTTTACGCCGGTCATTTAAGACAATTTTATGAATTTTTTCGATAATTTCTGTTGTGGTGGCTGTTTTTGGTCTTCCTGAACGCGGTGCATTTTCTGTACTCCTGCGACCACGTTTAAAGTCCGGAACCCATGTTTTAACTGTGGTGTATGAAGGGGAAGATTCGCGTAATGTGTCGTCTAGTTCAGCTTTTATTTCTTTTGGGGCTAAACCATTAAGATGAAAATATTTAATAACTGCACAAATTTCAACTTGCTCCATGCTTACAGCATGCAAAACCTTAGCAATTTTGACAGCCTGTCAAACAATTATTATTTTACAGAAATTTTTGTTATTCCAGAGCCAGACTGATAAATATTGAAACAATATAACGCCGTAAAAACATTACGCAAATTTGTATCCTATCTGAGTTAAGCCGGGGACTTTTCAATTTATCCTCGTATGTACGTATTTGCGAACAGCTCCAGCTATCTCGCAAGTAGGTTTTTCTAGGAGTTAATTCTAGTTTTCTTTGATATTATTTCGGTTTTTACATGTGTTTTAATAGTATATTATGATACGAGTTTTATAAGAAGCATTTTGTAGCACGCACGGATTTAGGGTACGACGAGCGAAGCGAGGAGTGCCCTAAAGGAGTAAGTGCTACAAAATGCCTTATAAACGAGGTATCATACAGTATTTTATCTACTTTGCCACTTTTTTAAGCAAAAAAATGAAAATTTTTAGTATTTTTATTATAGCATCGCTTTGTGTCGCAAAGAAGATAAAGTCTGTTATTAACGTAATCGACTGATCTATGTTCTTGTTCTTGTTATTCTTTCTCTTATGTTGTGCCAGTTGTGGTTCTATGTTAAATCTACCAATTTATTGTTATAATAATTATAAACCGTTATTTGTAAACTTTTGCTAGGCGCTAATGGCCCATAGATGTCGAATGGCATTTTTCCTTGCTCATTAATAGAGTAAAAAGCAAAAAGTTGTAATTTGTTTCTAGTTGTTAGTGCCATAAAACAAAAGCTAACAAAAAATTTTTAAAGCCATTTTAATAAAATGTGCTTCAACTATAAAACAACTTTAATAAAGGTAAATTTAGAATCCAAGCAATAATTACGAATCTGTATTATTTAAAACACAGGTGTTTCTCTTGTCGAGTTGATTTGCGATGTCTCCTACACCGATTTTTATCATTTTTTCATTTTATTTCGTCCTCCAATTTGTTGCAAACGGATAATTAATTTTTAGGATTCCAATACGCTTCGGTTCCGTAGTTGCACTTGGTGCTCTTTCAAAAATAACTCTTGATGATTGGATTTAGTACTTACTGATTTCAGTTTAATTGATATAGTGCACGTAAAGCAGTGAATCTCATCATTATCAAATGTCACATTAGTTGCTAAAGCATATGCATTAATGCGTGTTGCTTATTATGAATTTATGAATAATAACATCATTTCTACTTTCTACAAATGTATAATAGGTAAAGTTTTTATTACGATTCGCCAACTTTTTATTAAAAATTGGGAATGATAAATATCCTTCGGCAAGACACGATATAATCAGTGTTCCTATTTCTATTAACTGCGAAGTATTCCTTATTGGTATGCCAGTTTATAATTATTATGCGATACATTTCGGCGATCCGTACATAGGGTTGTCATATTTGAAAATCACAATTTCGGGACAAGGACACGAAAAGGGCGGAGGGGGAGGGGGGAGTGTCTAAATACTAAAGAAATCCATTAAACTATTTATTTTTCCCAAATAATAATAATAAATAAATAATAATAAAATACATTTTCTGTTCATAGTTTATTTATGGGTTTTATTAATGTATAGAAAATCGTTTATTAATGTCACCTGTTACTAAATAATTTTTTATTTTGTAAAATCGTTTATTAATGGCTCCTATTAATAGATAACATGAATGTCAAAACTTTAAGTGTCAAATTTTTGTCATGCAATAAAATTAGATTTTCTCCAATTTAATAAGATATGATCGACGAAAAATTATGGTAACTAACTCGTGTGTTAAGCGGTGATTATTAATCTCAACAATTAACGAGTTCGCTCATTAACACACTTTTTTGTTAAATAATACGAAGCTCTAATAGAAACGTAAATTTCACAATATAATAATTGATCGCCTATTAAAAAAAACGCCTTTGGAACCCAGATTCTAGAATAGCGAATAGCTATTAGTTATAGTTACTAAACAACTTGTTGTAAATTATATTTGAGGTATTGAATCAGAATTTGCAGAAATCGGTCAACATAGGTAAAGCGTAACATTTTCTTCGCAAATCGGGACAGCATTTCGTTGCGGGACAACTAGCTCCAAATCGGTACAATCCCGAAAAATGGCAACCCTATCCGTACATGATTTACTTACCTATGCAGAAAAAAGTAAATGGTGCTTTTCTGCTTCGCTCAGTGAGCAGCTACTGTTCAAAATCTGAAGATTAAATAAATATAAATGACCCGTGTAATCAACTAGCAAATGATATTACGTAATTATACAAATTACCATGTCGGCTAGCCAGGCGTAAATTTATACTAATTGAACATTTGATTAAATGGCAATTTGGTAGTAGAAGATTTTGTAAAGTGGCATTAATTTTAATTTTGACGTTTCTTGACGTTTGTGTTTAAATACCGAAAAAACATTTACTAAACTGGAGTTATTTAACACTTAACAATAATGAGTAGTCCAAAGAAAAACTCAAATGTTGATCCCGACTATGAAATGACTGAGATTGTAAGGGAACGAGTTCGGCAAAAGGAAGATAGAGGTTAGTTCTGTATTTATTTTAAAGGTTAAGTTGGAAATTTTTGTTTATATCTGTATTACAGAAAATAGAGAAAAAGCGGAAACAGTAGTAGACATTATAAATCGAGAATTTCAAATAGAACTGGACCACCGACAGTCGCAGCTCGAGCTTATTCAGCAACGTTTAAATAAAGCACAGAAAACGTTACATTTACTGCGATACGTCCTTATAACGTCTTATTACAATGATAAAGACGTGCTCGTAAGTTGTGACGAATTGTCTGCTTCCAACGAAGAATTCTCAACCTTGAATAGAAGCAGAATTCATCCCGCCATTAAAAGGTTGCTGGGAAATAATCCGGACGATTACCAGTTCAACTTCACAAAAGTACCTAGGAAGAAAATAAAGTATGAGGACCAGCAGAGGAACACTGAAGGTAAATTTGAAAAGCAAGTACCAGATACAACGGAACCAAGCAGTCACACAAACATGGATTGCAATGAAAACAGCGATCAGTCCAATATTGCAGCTAACGAAATAAGGCAGGTCGATATGGATATAAAAGAAGAATTAGATACAGGTCGTAATAGGGAAAAAAGCAAATATAGAGTAGTTGTGGGAAATATATCGAAATGGATGCCTTCGGAGAGTGAAGAAGATAAGTCAACCCACAAATGGATGGTATACGTAAGGGGTTCAAAAGAAAATCCAGATATATCGCATTTTGTCCAGAAAATCGTTTTTTATTTGCACCCCTCTTATCAGCCTAATGACGTAGTTGAATTAAGGTAAAGTAAAATTGCAAATCTACATAACCCATTAATTTGAAGTAATCTGTAGGGATGGACCGTTTCATTTATCAAGGAGAGGTTGGGGCGAGTTTCCGCTACGAGTGAGGATTTTTTTTCAATGTCCTTTAAATAAGCCCGTTGATATTATTCATAACTTGAAGTTGGATAAGACGTATACAGGTCGTCAGACTTTAGGTGAGTAAAACGGTACTTAACTGATCGAGCGTAATAAAATTTGTTTGAAGGTAACGAGACTGTTGTAAATTTATTTTTGTACAAGACTGAACGAGAGAAAAAAGCAGCACAAATGAATGTAACAAATCAAATGGAAGGCCAGATAACTCAATTAATTAAAGAGGAAGTTGATATGGAAAATGTAATTAGTGACTTCAATTCACATGAAGAGGATGTGAAATCAGATGTTGGATTATGCAGTATTTCAGATAATAATGCAAATTTGCATTCAGAGCACGATTATTGTTTTATTGGAGCTAAACAAGAAATGAAACAGGAAACAGATTCTGAATCTAATATGTTAGCATCAATTGCATTGCCACAGATCGAACATTATTTTCCTTATAATTGCCTGACGGAACATTCCTATTGTGTTAACAGTACTTCTGATTCTGTAACCAACAGAAGCGAAATGAATAAATTAGAACAACAAACTGATTTGATATATGGCATAAGAGATTCTGAACAAATAAAAAGTGAAATCATAGAAGAAACTGTGGTGGACGACTTAAAGATCCCCGCAAGAAACAGAGTTGATAGTCTGCAAAGGTTTATAATAAGTAATGGCACTGTGATTGCAGTAAAAAAGCATAGAAGACCACAGGAATCTCTACTTAAAAAAACATCTTATATACAATTCGACAAGAATATTAATAATGCACAAATTGTTTCAGTTTTACAAAATGCGTATAACACAAAAGTACCAAGTGAAATAGTATCTGAACTGTGCCCTGTCATTGATTATGAAAAGTACAAGGTTGATTTTCCTAGTCATAAATTTAAAAATGTGCACGAAGCATTGCCATATTTATTTAAGAGACTGCCACTTGTTAGTGAACTAGCCTCTGATTTAAACTATAGGTGCACCTACCCTTATGCTGCTAATTCATTAGGAGAATATTTGAACTGGAATATTGGACGACGTCTTAGTTCCGAGGTAACTAATCTTTGAATTATTTTTCTTCATTATTTCCTGTTCCTAGCCAGGGTTTCCCACTCTGTTATCCCTAACTCCCTCAGGTCCTCCTTGCCATCAATCCACATTTTCTTGGTCACCCTCTCCAGTTCTAATGTGAACATTATCTTTGTCTTTATCTATTCTGCGTTATTATACTACCTACGTTTGGCTCATTATACACCTTCACTAAGTTTTTGTTCATTCTTCTCCATTTTCTTTAGTGGCGCTAATATTTTCCTCAAGACTTCTTTCGCATATATCTATCTTCTTTAGATATTGTTGTGTTAACACCCACATTTCACTCACGAAAGTTATTATTGGTAAAATAGCTTTGTACAGTTTCACTTTAACCAAACGTAATATGTCTTTGTCACTTGGTAAACTTCAGAACGTACCTAAACTTCTTGAGTCGGCCGTAATATGTCTGTCTAGGTACTTTGTACGCCCATGATCCCTACCCCCAGATACACTATGTCATCCAATTCGTACACTTTATTTGCTAACGGGTTAGATTATGCTCTGGTTGTTTCATTTTTCCCATTATCATGTATTTAGATTTTTCTTGGTTTATTTCTAGATGCACTACCTTAATGTTCTTTTAGGCTTTTTATTAATCTCTTGAGTTCTCTTGCCAATATCGAGAGTTTATCCTGCCAGGCATTGGTAAAAGTTTTTGAAAATGTTTTCATTTAGCATTTTCTCATTATATTATGGTTGACATCGTACCCCCTTGCTTTAATTCTGCATTGCTGAAAAATTCGTGCTATGGGTGTTAACTGGCTATTAATTAACTCTTTCGGGTACTCCAACTCGGATATTGTTTTACATATTGTAATTGTTGTCTGCGTCAATCAACGCAGACAACGATTGTAATGATGCCCTTAACATGATTCATATTCTTATTTGGGTATTTCACCACTGCAAATTAAAACGTTATTTATTAATATTTTCGTTATTTAATATTTTTAATTTGCAGAGTGGCGAATTACCCAAATAAGAATATGAATCATGAATTCACGCCATAAAGAAGTTTTAGGGATTATGCCCTTAACACTTTTGCTGCGAATTCGATTTTTTCTTTATACAGTGTGTCCTAGGATTAATGTTACAAGAGGTTAGATGTACTAAAAATTTTTGAATTTTATTTTAAGGTTCTGGGATTCGGTCCTGCTTGGTTTGAAAAGACTTAAGAATATTTTAATTTTTTGAAAAACAAGTAGGCCTTGGCAGGGAAGCGAAAACTGTTTTATTTTCAGGTAAACTACCCTTTCTGTTTATGATACGGCAAAATTCTATTAAGGAAAATTGTTCCTAATGATAAATTATGGCCCTATACAAAATTTCAGAAAGATCTGTCGAATTAGGAAAAACCGTTATTTTTTAAATGATTTTATTTTATTTTCAGGTAAACTACCCATTTTGTTCATGATACGGCAAAATTCTATTAAGGAAAGTTGTTCATAATGATAAATTATGGCCCTATACAAAATTTCAGAAAGATCTGTCGACTTAGATTTAACCGCCATTTTTAATAAATGCAATTTGTTTAACCCGAGAACGCTCGCGCCTAAAAAGTTGCATTAGCGCTCACACTCGGTCGTTTTGACCAACTTTTGGAAAATGTAATCATCTGTACGATATAATTATTTTTTTTGTTCTGTTAATTTATTACAATAATATACACACATAGGCAATCATTTTATTACTAACAAAAAGTTATTCTAATACAAGGAAATACATATAGAACAATTACAAAGCTATTGAAAAAAACATAATCTTGTAAGAGTATTTTATTTTAATTTCACAAACTGCTTATCACTATTATCAAATTACTATGGTAATCAGAAGGCGTGATTACTTAGTTGAATTTATCTAAAGTTATCACTGATACTTTTCTAAGAATATCATCATTAACAGCTGTGTTCCTTAAGACTCGCGATTCGGTCAAAAAGACCACTAACGTATATTTTGCGTCGAACAACAATCTCTTACCCAGTTTCACCTCTGACTAACCACTAAATGCGATCTGAGAAGACTTGTAAAATTGGAGTAAATTTGCAGCGGAAATATAGAAAGGAGGGGGAAAATATGACGCTAGCGGCAAAACGACCGCGATGCGAGCATTCTCGGGTTAATCTAAAAAATAACGTTTTAATCTAAGTTGACAGATCCTTCTCAAATTTTGTATAGGGTCATAATTTCTCATTCTAAACAACTTTTATTAATAAAATTTTACCGTATCCTAAATAAAAAGGGTAGTTTACCTGAAAATAACATACAATTATCTAAAAAATAACGGTTTTTATAGGTCGACAGATCTTTCTGAAATTTTGCATAGGGCCATAATTTATCATTCTAAACAATTTCTCTTAATAAAATTTTTTGAATGAACAAAAAGGGTAGTTTACCTGAAAATTAAATAGTCTTCGCTCTCCTGTCAAGGCCTACTTGTTTTTCAAAAACTGAAAATATTCTTAAAATTCTTTTCAAACCAAGCAGGACCGAATCCCAGAACCTTAAAATAAAATTCAGAAATTTTTAGACCATCTCACCTCTTGTAACATCAATCCTGGGACACACTGTACGTATGTGCGGATTTATTTTTTACAAATTATTGTACAGATTCATGTTTTAATTGTTGTATTTTGACGTTTTAGTTATAGTTTCCATTATGTAGTTAGATTGAGATGGTTTATGTACAAGACGCACATATGCGTCGTCCGCACATTTATATGTACATTTAATAATATGCGGTGGACGCACTTATGCGTCGTTGGCTTTTAGTTCGGCCAAACCTAGTTTTCATTCAAATAAACAAATTGTGTTGCTATTTTATACTTTCATAAACTCAAATACATCTTTAAAAACTTAAAATAATGTTTACAAAAGTGCCAGAAAATTATTTTGTTTCATGAAATGTTGTAAAACATTGACCAATACACAAAGGAGGTTCACCTGGACAAGCAAGACAGTGATAGATGGTGTCCTTCCTCAGATTCTTCTGTATGCAAATTCGGAATCTTTTTCGCAGTGACTCTTGCCCTTCTTGTTTGTTTTTCCGATTTTTGTAGGAGTATGCTCAGACGCATCTTCACTACTGAGATTTTAAGTATTTTTCTCTGACAACAGCTTTTTCAACACCGATAATCGAAACTCATAAAATGAAATTTTTTTCCCACTAAATTTGTTGAACAGGAGATGTGAATTGAGTAGCATAAGACAAAGCACGTGGATACCAAGTTTCTTGTACCATCGCAGGATAATAAGACATTAGCTGGTCTTGACTATCCACACCGCCCTTGTTCTCATTTATTTAACAATTGGTAAAGGCTTTTCCTTTTCTTGCCCCTTTCTGGTTTGAATGACAGTCATTTCATTTTTGAACTCCTTCGATATGTATGCAATATCTCTTTTGTTTTTTCACTTGCCTATCATGATGTTTTTGTAATATTTGGCTTTAGATTCGGCCTTCTTTAATTTTGCTTCAACGACATCTTTTGGTGCACCTCTCCTGTTAGCACGTAGAGTACCGGTACAGTACATTTTTTTGTCTATTAAATTTTTTGCTAAATCATAGCTATTGTAAAAATTGTCCATAAAAAAAGAATGGCCAGGATTGTTATAGTTTTTTAGTAGAAAATTTACTACCTTCTGGGCGTGATCTTAGCATACCTGAATAAACAGTAAAATTTAATATAATACCGGAAGGCTCGGTCAACAAGTATAGTTTCAACCCATATTTATGACGTTTATTAGGTATGTACTGTCTAAAATACAGCCTGCCCTTCCACAAAATCATTGATTTATCTAGAGATCAATTCTTCTATGGATAATACAGTTCCTTCATTTTATCATTGAAAAAATTTTGAATAGGTCTGACTTTGTACAATCTCTCTTCCGGTACAGATTCATTTTCCAAAGGGTTCTTTGTTATCAAATAACGATAACGACTCATGTGTGATGAAAAACAAGTCAAGTTGAACAGTCTATGCCTCTTCCAATAATCTTGCAATCGATTCAACTTTATGGTGCCCATATGAAAAGTTAAACCAATGAAAATAAGAAATTCTGGTTCCGTTACGTCTTTCCAATTTGATATTCTCGAGCGGCTACATTCACTATTCAAAAGTACTTCTATTGCGTACCGATTTGTTTCTTCCACGATTTTGTGAAGTAACTCACCATCGAACAACATTCTGAACCAGTCGTAGGGTTCACCGGTTGTTGGCTGTGGCACTAATAACCCGGTGACCTTGGCAAAGGGAAATTGCAGCATATTGCCATCTTCTTGCCAATCCGTAGATAAATCTTGTTCTATTTCTAGAATTTCATCGCCGTCGGATTCAGCTAAAACTATTTATATTTGTAAATATTGGAAACAATATACAGTACTGTACTCATCAGTATCGATCTGTTGTTCCTCTTCACTGTCTGAATTTAACAAATAATGAAGCATTTTACTTTCACTAAGGTTTTTTGGATCTCTAACACCAATTTTTCTCCTTTTGATACCTGATGGGCCTGGTCGGCTACGTTCTTCGTTGCTCATCATTAATAATAAAACCGTAAAATTAAATCGCAAACTAACTCCACTCTTATAAATTTAGAAATGTGTGGTACAAAATTTGTGGCAATCCGTCAACAGCGGAACTCAGACTGAGCCTGTAAACCTGAATGTATAAAAAACGCACATGTGCGTCGTCCGCAACAAGTGGAAGGAGCATTTGACGCACATGCGCGTCTTCCGCAGCCAAAGTGTTAACTAATATAAGGCTTATTTTCGATATTAAACAATTGACTGTTTCGTATCCTAGTAACCTAGATTTACAATTTTTTTAAAAAAAGAGTTTTGATATCATGAATCTTGGGAATTGTCACTTTTACACTTTAAATCTCTGCTTTTCAATCACTTCAGTTTTAAATGCATTTTTTCACATGTTTATTTTAGCACTGCACGATGTCTGTTTCCTTTAATAGGTAGCCAATTGCTCTTTGCAATCTTTACTTTCTCCTACTGCTTTGCACTGGTCCTTTACCCTTCAGTTGTCTTGCTGTTTGCGGGTAATACAACCTTTTAATCATAATTTATTTATTTATTTATTGCCTTAATTGTCCTACAGGTACAAACACCCATTTACAGGACAATGTAATTACTAAATATATGTGCAATACAATAACTAATAACTATTAATAACATAAATCTATAAAATTTAACAAACACTATAATTATTAGTTATACTAAATAATAATAGATCAATGACTAAAGACTAAAGAATTCTACTGTAATTTGTTTCAACTCGTTTAGGTTACTGAAACATATTTCACAGAGATGACATATTTTATTGAAGGTCGTACACATCTGATAAATTGGTGATTTTACTAACATGTTAGAATTGGCGCAATTACAAAAAAATGTTACCTCATGTTTCGATTGTAATCTAGGGACATAAAATGGCAATTTATGCACGATTGGTGGACAGTCTATCTTATTATTACACAGCTTATAAAGGAACATTATCATTATACATTTCCGTCTTACATCTAGACTAATAAAGCTCGAATTCTCAAGTAAAATATGATACGCAATCCCTCGTTTTGGATAATTACCCTCGTTTTTGTAATAAATGAATTTAAGAAATTTTCTTTGCACTCTTTCTAAGGCGAGTAAATAAGGATTCCAAACTAACGCTGCATATTCCAACTTGGATCTTACATAAGCATAATATAATTGTTACAAGGCTACTAAGCTGTTAAATTCACAGCAATTCCTGACAATAAAACCATATAATTTTTGTACTTTACAAACCATCTCTGTAGTATATTAAAATTCATATCATTGTATTGATTTTACCCAACTCAAAGCGCCAGCTACATAAATTAAGCTGCGTTTGCCATTCCAAACATCAATTATTAATAAAACGCTGAACGTAACCCTCTTGATTCCTGCCTTATCTAATGCCAACCTTTCTCACTTCAATTATAATTGCGGTTACTCATCTCAGGTGCATTTATTAGTGTAAAATTACTGACTTTCTTGCAATAAATAAAATATTCAATTCTGTGCTCATTTTGAAATTATCCATTTTTCATGTTAGTTCGGCAACCAGAATTGCTGTGGGCAGTAAACCATTGTAATACATCTATCCTATTAATTCTGTTGTATGCTTGCCTGAAATCCAAACATATATCGTTATACCTGTTGATAAATGATCTTCCCTTTCCAAAGCCTGCTTAATATACACCTGTTTTGCTTTGTGTCTACTTCTGCAGTCTCTGTTTAATGATGCTCGCCATAGTTTTATACACAGATCAGTCAGTAATTTTCTATTTTTCATTAATTTCACTTTTTATGGATGTATTCTGCTAAAATTATGCATCCATATTTAAAAGCTCTGCATGTAGTTCATCCAAGCCAGGACTTTTATTTTTATAGTACCATAACTTACTTCATCTAAAGCATGTTCTTCAACATCTTCCCCATCTGGTCTATTTGGTCTTTCCATGTCGTCTCCCGTATCTGGTCTAGTTAAAATCTTGCAAACAACTTCTAACCTGCACTTTCAGTATTTCCTTTTTCCTCCGCTGCCAATTTCTTTTCCTTATTTCTGAATGATATTGAACTCTTATAGACTGATATTCTTTCTTTTCTATTCCAGCTTTTTATAAAAAAAAACTTTTTTGATATGGTATTTTTCAATCTCCTGTATCTTTCTTTGTATAAATTCTCCATTCTTGCTTTGCAAACTTAGTGATATTTTCTCTTTGATTCTTTAAATTTTTCTTTTTTGTTCAAGTTCCCTTCTTTAGCATTTTTAATCATGCTTTTTTCCTCTACTGTAATAGTAATTACCTCACATTCTGAATCATATCAACTGTTTTTCTTAACTTATTCTTTTCCTTAATTGCTGTAATGCTGTTGCTGTTATCTTGAATTGTAGTTTCTGTTGCTAAATCTGTAAGTTTTTCTGCTATTGTTTGGGAATAACTATTTCTTATTTCCTCATTTTGTAGTATCTCCTTCTGCCACTACTTTTATTGCTTGTTGATCTTGGGATTAGTTGTTCAATTTTTGCCAAAAAAAGGTCTGAATCAATATTGCCCCTTGTATAAGTTCTGACATTTTTTACGCATTTCGCAATTACTAGGTGATCTATCTGATTTAGTGTCCATCCATCCGGACTTCTCCAAGTTCTTTTTTGTATCCGCTGTAAAATTTATGAGTCTTTGACCATTATTATTTGTTACTTAATGGAGTGTGTGCTTGCCTGTTGTTTGTACATATTTCCTCTTTTCTTATCTTGGCATTCATATTGCCTATAACTATTTTAATTTCAAAGTTTGCAAATTGGTGTTTCTCTTCATCTTCTGCTTCCTCGGTTGGTGCATGGACGTTCATTACAATGATTTTTCTATACCTCCCTCTTAACCTAATGCTCGTGCTCGTCCTATCATTTACCCTTCTGTAGTCCACTATCTCCAATAATCATTGTAAATATTTCATATGATAGGTACTAGTTATATTATAGAATATACAGGGTGTAACACAATTCATATGTGACATTGCTGTCACAAATAAGAGGTGTTACAAAATTGGTTAAATGCTTAAATGTGAAAAGGATTTTCTTGTTACAATTTCAAGTAGAATCCGTTGTCAGGTTTTATATTCCAAAGTAGGCTTACTAGATAATGATCAAAAACGAAAAATAGTTACTTTGGTAATAAATAAGATATCCTGCTTATTTGTTTCTGTAAATTTCTTAGTTGCCTCTCGCCTTAGTGATTTTTTAAAGATGCTGTCTGAATTGCTTCTTAATTTTTCTTGCATTTCGTGAAGCATCAATAAAACACACTGACAATTAATACAATATTATTTTATTTTATCAGTAAGCCAGCCTTGAGGAAAATAGAAAATCTGATAATGGGTTCAACTAAAGTCCCTGTATATTAGTTAGATCAGGGGCTCGAAGTTCAACTTAAATCTGTAATAAGTAATTAATACTAATTAATTGTTGCAGTGGTTGCAAGCAAAGACAATCCTTAATATCATCAGCACAGCTCAGTTACCCCACTGTGGGAACTGGACAGTAAAATCTGTGATTATGTACGCAAGATCTCACGGTTACACACCTCAATGCAATTACACCATATTTAGAAATAAAATCCGCCCATTTGAGAGCATTTCCAACGGGGTAGCAAATTCTACAGATCCTTCGGATTCATCGACAGTTTCCAATATAAACGTGCCCGATGTTTTTGTAGATGTTGTCGATTGTACTCCAGGTTCGTACTTGCCTTTAGAATGCCATACAAGATAAATTTTCACATCCACATTTTCAGATCCCGAACCTGTTAAAAATTCATGTCGCAAAGATCGACTTGTTGATCACAACTTAGAATTAGCCTGCTCATACGTAAAACAAGCCGTTTTGGACGTAGGAATAATATTGAAGCCTGAAGATATCGTACCTGGTGTTCTATTCAATGCAGCTGAACGGATGCTTCTCCAAGCAGCTCTTTGTCTAGCAGAGGATTTGTTGAGGAATGCACGTGCCAACCTGGTACTCCAAGGTAATTTCCGGTATGTAAATTGTTGACATATTCCAAGCTATTATTGTGTTGATGAAACAAAAATTTGAATTTACAGTGAGGGAAGTAGTATTATAGGAGTCGAAGAAGTTCAGCAAGCATTGAGTGAACGACCTGAATTTAAGATTTTATTAAAATCTAATGTTGAGGATTGATGAAAGTATTGGTATTTATAAACCTTTTTATACGCTTATACTGTTAATAATAAACCAAAAGAAAGTGTTTTAATTTGTAGTCCATTGTTATTGTGTGAGAGGAATAAGCAGACAGTATGCCACACTAGCAAAAGAGGTATTGCCAAACAGGTCACTGACAAGACGAGATATTACATTTTTATTGATGTGAACTCGTTTTACACACTACTTTTGCAAAAGCATGAAAAGAATTTGAGTCTATTGTACATGTTAAATCAATTTAAAAAAAGTTGCATAATTTGTTCTAATTTTTTGTAAGAAATAGATTTGTAGGTGGTCGGTTGTTCTTTCGATTCTTCAGCAAAGGTTTATAGAATTTTTCTGAAAAATGAGTTCATAAGGCTTAACATGTGGTTTACCCGTGAGGTACTCCATAAATTTCAATCGAATTGTGAATTTTGGTTTTACAGTACACATGCATATGGAGTTTGGATGCCGATTTCTGGTGTCGCAGATTCTGAGCACATCAGTTTTTGACGAGTAACCTAGAGTGAGATGGAATATTGAGTCGGAACAGGCCCGGTGGCCTAATCCGTGAAGTGGACAATAATTATTTAAACTTACATTACTAACGTGATTGTAGAAAACAAAGCGGCGACGCGGGTACCGTAAACACAGCTCCGTCACGCAACGAGTGGTAACGAGTTGTATTTCAAGTGATATACTAGTGCGTTTGAAAGTGTTAAAGAGGGTAAAAAGAAAGCGAAAGAAAGAATAGATTACATGATACATCTAAGTTGCAGTGATACGCGTAAGTAAGTAAGTAAATCATATATTTAGCATCAATAAGTAATAACAAAAAAAATATATACAATGGAAGAAACTTAAAAATAATAAATGTTACAAAGATCACAGTTTGCTCCTGACTTCGGCTCTGAGCAACAAGAGCTCCATCAAGATAAGTTTTTGGAGCGATTTGGAACTTGCGAAACAGAGTTTAACCTTGCTCGGGCGTGAACAGCTGTATTGACGCTGCGCAAGCAAACCACGGCCTGGCCCAACGCAGTGATAAATTTGAACGGCCCGTGTATTTGCACCAGTGGCGTAACATAGGGAACCGAAAGGGAAAGCAAATGAACCACGAAAGGAATGGAGAGAGAGAAAACAACGCAGCAGAAAATGAGACAGAGAACCACGCTGGGTACTTACCAAAAGTAAAAAGACCATAAGATCGTCAGAAGAAAGCAGGGTCGAGAAAGGAAAAAAGGAGAGCTCAAATAAAAGTAACACAGGAAGTGTGTTTAATTTTGAATTAAACAGATATAAATTTAAGTCAAAATTTACGAAATATCATTCACAATTTATCAGCCAGTTTTGCTTTCATAGTCAGTCGGTTTAAAGACCGCTATCACAACAGTAAGCATATTATATTACGATCTAGAACTTCAAGTTCATCGCACGAACTCGCAGACAACGCGGAACTATAATTGCTTACTACTTATTTTGCAGTTTTAGAATCGTTCTAGTGAACTATACCTTTGCACTTTGAAATGTTTTTTTTAGTATCTAAGCAGTTATTTTGTATAAATAGACCGTTTATTCTTGTAATGAAATAATCGACATTTACTGTTTGATTCAATTACATCGATACTACCTTTCTAAGCCTAAAAATTTGAAGTGTGAGGCTGCACTTAGGGTAGTTATCTAATTATCATCCCTTTAAGTGCCATTGACTACATTGGCTTGAAACGTGAATGCAGTCTCATTCATGTGCTTAAACATTAGGGATAAAGAACCAGTGCAACCAACAGAAACCTGATACAGCCTCCAGGCAATTCTGTTCAAAGTGGAAATAAAGGTAATCAGAGCAAGGCAGTACTGAGGCTTCACCACCAAAAGAAAGTGAACCTAATAAAAACTGGGACAGGTTGGAAAATCTGCTGATGAGTATGAATCCAGGAAATTAAAGAGGATGTCAAAAGCACCAAGGATGACATAAGTATTATCAACGACGGAATGAAAAAATACGGAGAAGAGATATGAGTCCTAAAGGAAGGGTTAATAAAGAAAGAGGTAGTTTGGGAGAAGAAAAACAAGAATTACAAGGAGAAGTAGAGTTGCTAAAAACAAAACTGGAGAGCCAAGCAAAGCACAAGAAAAATAACCTAATAATTAAAGGAGAGTTCAGAAATCAAAACCTAAATTTGAAACAAGAAGTTAAAGATTTCTTCCAGAACCAAATGGGGATAATGACTGTAGTAGTTGAAGATGCATACAAAGTGGGTAAACCAGAAGCAAAGGTAACAGTGGTGAAATGCAGAGATTTCCAGCAAAAAATGGATATACTAAAAGAAAAACAAAAATTGCCGAGAGGTATATACATAGACTGTGACCTATCTATAGAGGAACAAAAAATTCAGGCGGCAATAAGGACAGTTGCAAGAGACGAAAAGAGCAAGGGAAACAAAATTCGAGTGGGATACTGCAAGTTGCAGATATAAGGTGTAAATTATAAATGGTCAGACGAGGAAGGAGGAAGCCTGGAAAAAGAAGCACCTGTCCCAAAAAAAAACTGAAAAACAAAAAGGATAGAACAAAAAATGAAACAGATGCGGCAAAAACAACGGCATATGACAAGGAAAAAAGACAAAAAACAAAGATAGGGAAAAATAACAAATAAGCAAACTCAGACGAATTGATAATAGCAGGTTGAAATCTACAGGGAATAACAGAGAAGGAGCGATAAACAAATTAATGTCAGAGCTAAATAGATACAGAGTTGATGTACTCGCATACCAAGAATCTAATATAAAAGCACAACAGATAATGGAGATAGGAGAATATATACAATTTAACATGGGAGGAGAAGACAATAGGTTAGAACAGGATTTATAATTAAGAAAACATTAAAAGGAGCAATAATAGAATGGAAATACATGAAAGAATGAGTTATTTAAGGATGAGATCGAAATACAGAAAAATAAGCCTAATAAACATCCACGCACTGGAGGCAGAGTATAGCAGAATACCTAACTATGACATCAAGATTTTGATAGGGAATCTCAACAGCAAGTTGGACAGAGAGGAGAGGAAGAAACCAGTAGTAGGAAACTTTAGCAAACATGAAACGATAAACAATAATGGACAGATGTTGGTAAATTCTGCGGCAGAAAAAATATGAAAGTAAAAGCAACTTTCCTACAGCACAAAGAAATACACAAAGGTACATGGATAGCCCCCAACGGCAACACAATGAACCAAATACACCACATAGTACTCGAAGACATACATGCTAGCAGCATCACAGATGTAGGAAGCTACAAAGTTGGAAACATAGGGTCAGACCTTTTCATGTTACGTGCGAAGATGAAAATAATGGTGACAAGAACAGACAGGGGATAAAACAAGGAAAGAATATATACAGGAATTGGAAACAGAACTAGGTGCAAAAGAAGAGGAGGAGAAAATAGAGGAAGAATGGCAATAAATAAAACAGCCCGGGAAATACTACAGTATGACAGAGAGCAAAAACAAAAAGAGTGGTTCGACGAAGAATGCAAAAAGATAATAGAAATGCAAAGAAGGATCAGGCTAGAGACGCTCAAAAAAAACATAACGAGGAATCAAGAAAGATATAAGGAAATAAGAAGAGAAGTTAAAAATATTTGTAGAAGAAAGAAAAGACAAGAGCCTTTTACAAAAGTGTGAGAGACACTAAGAATGGATACCAAACCAGGACCACTATTTTCAAAAACAAAAAAAAAATCAGATTGTTGGAGGGGGCCAAGAAGTGATGGAGCTATGGGCCAACCATTTCAAAAATATTTTAAATGACGATGAAACGAAGCAAAAACATGTGGAAGTGATTATACAAGAAAGGAGAAACAGAGAAGACAACCAACCGTCTAGAGAAGAGGTAGAATCAATAATCCGACGGCTGAAAAATAATAGCCCCGGAAAAGATGTAATAGCAGCTGAGCTACTAAAATACGGGAGCGAAAACCTAGTGCAGCGGGTGTATGAACTACTCAAGAAGATATGGAAAAAAAGAATGATACCGACAGAATGGAACAAAGCAATAATAAACCCAATACATAAAAAAGACTGTAAAACAGACCTCAAAAACTATTGTATGATTCGTCCACGAGCATTAGTGCGTGTATCTGTAGCTTGTAATAGTGACACTAATATTTATTGTGAGAAACGCTAAGTGTAAGACGCTATAAGAATATTTGCGGTAAGTACATTACAGATTACAATACCTACGGTAAAATAATAATTTTAAATAGCATCATTAGACGATATTGGTTCATAATGATTATTTATTCATTTCAATTTGCTTGTTTTAAACGATCCGTGCAAGTGTAACAGACTTTAAGACCAGAAAATTACGTTTTTGAGTGAGGAATTGAATTAAACGGACAAAATCTGATAACAACATTTAAACAGTGGAAAACACATATATAAAATGTACCTAATTGCAAAATCCCATGTCTGGTTGACTCAAAAATGCATTATGGCGTATGGTAATTTTAAAACGCCGCCGCATAAGTTTACCGCATTCTTGCATTGAACATTTTGTAAATTATCCATTCTTTGTCGCTTTCTTGCCTTGTAATGTTCATATGCTGCTTTGTATACTGGCACTAGTGCATAATTTTTATGGACTGCTGCAGCATGTTAGCTTCGATTATTATTAAAAATTCCCTTGCTAATTACGAGACATTCAAATATGATTTTACACAAAATTCCATTTAGTTTTTTTAAAAGAACAGTGTATAGTGACCCAATTTATGTAATTTCAGATATTTTATTGCCTAAACTTAAAATCAATAGTTATTATTAAAGATGTTAATAACATTTTGAAATTTGAAGTAAAAATATGAAAGCAACCTGAGCAATTTAATTGTCGAGCGTTCACAGTAATTTTCTTATTTGGCGTGTTCAAAAAGAAATTACTTAAGGGTTGGCTATGGAATATAGAAGTATTGGCAACAGCAAGCTTTAGAATTTATTAGCATAATCACTGTTGTTGCTGTCATAAGTTTATATTATATGCTGATATCGCGAGTGAAAATTCTAAAAATTGCCATATTCAACGCTTATGTAATTTCTTTTTGAACACAGTATAAAGGTCACTTGAATGTAAAAATGACTTCATTGTTACGTACTTGAGCAAGTGTCTTTTGTTTTTGTATCTAAAGTACAAATTCTTACTTCAATCAGCCGTTTTCAACTAGGTTATCAGTCATCTGTCAACTTTCAACCAGTGGCGGTGATATGCATAAGCGGGAATAAGCGTTGCTTAGGGGCCCGAGCCCTTAGGGGGGCCCGGTAAGTTCGCTGATTATATATCTCTATATCTTCTACTTCATTTCGGTATATATTGATAGCACTGCAACCTCAGTCCCCCACTCTCAGTTATCAGTCATCAGTGATCAGACTCGATTTGAGAACTTTGAAAAACTAACAAATATTTCTGAAGTTTTAGAACCGAAAAACCTTTTAAGTATGCAGGAAGCTGAACAGGTCCGATGTGATTTGCTTCAGAAAAAGTATTCTGATGTTCTCAATAATAATCTCGCCATTCAGTTTGTGAACACTATTTCCTTACTAAACGAGGATTTCAATGATAGCATGAGTGTTGCAGATTTGACAAGATTATTCCTACAGAAATATAGTGTTCTCGAAAGCAATTTTGGGGAGATTATTACTGCATGGGTTTTATTCTTGACTCTACCTGTAACATTAACCACAATAGACAGATCATTTGGCAAGTTGAAAGTAATAAAACATTATGTAAGATATTCTACCAGCCAAGATAGGCTACATGACTTTCCGGTTTTGTCAATTGTGCAAAAAGCATTGTCTACGATGCACATAAAAATCTTGTGGAACAATTTGCTGTCAATAAGGCCAGAAAGATACATTTTTTATTTCTGATCAATTTATTTTTACGGCGTTTTACAGATATTAATGATACAAATAAATACTAAGTAGTTGTTACCTATTTTGACGTGAGTTCTTAGGATTTTACCTGACTATTATTTTTTCTACGACCACTACTAAAAGTAGGCCTTATAGCTTTTTTTACGAGAAATTACGTTTTATAAATCAGCGTGTTACAACTGAAATCAGCTATTGACTTTTAGCCCATGTGCTAAAAGTAAACAGCTGGTGTTGGATTTAGAATTTCGAACTGGAAGTGAGGTTGTAAAGTTATTCTAGTTACTTCTTACGTTAGAGGTAAACCGTTTTTTTTAAATAATTAAAGCATTATGTAATGAATAAAGTAAAACGTGCACATTTACCTTTGATAACTAAGTTTGATAGCTACCGGCTGCAGAAACAGTCACCTGCGCGCCAAGGCCATCTCTTTACTATGACATAAATTATAACTTTCATAAATGCAAATCTTTGTTAAATCGACATTTATGGATTAATAACAGTAAACTTAAGGCCATAGAAAAAATATTGTGTGCTCGTGCTAAAAGTATTTATGCACGAGACATGTTATGACTCGTGCATAAACGTCCACTTTTTGCACAAGTAGTTATTATTTTACTAGTGTTACCTAGGTAGATATTTATCCATCAGTTTTCTTTGTATTTGTGCTAGTGATTGGCATAACCGGACAATTTTCATAACCGAATTATTTGCATTCGAATGATATTAAAAACCGAATGTTTATTTGAATAATCATTCGAATAAATTTTTGCTTTCGATTCGTTTCGATTAAATCAGCCGGTTTGCCGGTTGGCGGTTCCCCGTCATCTGCATCGACATCGGTTCACCGTCATCTGCATCGACATCGTAACTTGCAGATAGCAGAGGAACCAAAAGATAATATGTACGGTCGGCGCCTTAGAAATCGGGACACGTAATATGTTCTTCTAATCTTTGGAGTATTCTTGCTCCAGTTACTTCATTAATGTGAGATGGCATTTCATAATTGACAAACAATAAACAATCTGACGTAACAATTAAAACCATAATAACTGTAAAAACCCAGTTTATACATTTAAAAAATACATGCAAAATATATCATAATAGTGTGTAGTGCCCGATTTCTAAGGCGACGACCGTACATTATGTGTTATGTATTGGAAATTAAGTGGTATTTATTAAGAAGTGTAAAAAAAAAGAAATATGCGGGACTGCTTGCTAATCGCAATAAAAACACTCGTAAAACGTTTATCTTTATCGATCGGGTGGGTTAAAGGCGCCGCCTCTTGTTTTGAACCTTTGGAGATGTAAGCAAATAAAAAATTGTTTTATAGCTTGATGCGTTTGCAGTTTTTAGGCGTTCAGGTTTCAGGTCCCCAGAATTTTGATATTTTTTATGTTAGGAGGTAGGTACGCGATAACCAAATGGGGTTTTCAGTACAAGCTGCTTTGTTTATGAGTTATGACATATTTATATTTATCGAATTTTGAGCACTGCGTAGGTCGCTGAGATATGGCACGTAGTACCCTTGAATAGAGGTTTTATATTCAAAGCGTAGTACGCATCAGTATGAGGTTATTTTTCATTCGAATACTTGGAACGAAAACCGAGTTACATAGGTTATTTCAATAACCGGATAACCGGTTATTTTTCATTCGAATAAGCCCATCACTTATTTGTGCCTATACCAACTTGAAGATTTTATGTAGTTTTATATTTTTAATTCATATTTTGTTAGATATGTTAGGCATTTACTACTTTATTTCTGTTGGTTAGAACAGGATGTTATTTTATTTTGTGTTAAACGTTTACTTTGTATTTTGTATACTACAATTATAAATATACAATTCATTAAGTATATAAATCCTTTTACCATGGGGGCCATTTTTATATTTGCTTAGGGGCCCAAGGTGCGCTTGCACCGCCACTGCTTTCAACGGTTCCTGATCAACACCAAATTGGTATTTCTGAAACTTTCCGAGATGTTATTTTGTATTCTAACTTGGCACCAGGTTTCATTTAGCGTCATACTACCAGAGCGGGGCAAATTACTTTTAAACGTAATTGATTGCTAATTACTAATTACCGCCCATTGTAGTAATTTAATTACCAGAGATTCAATTACTCACAGGAAATAGTAATTCAATTACCAATTACTCAGTAATTGTAATTGTACAACATCAATTATTCTCATATAGTTGTATTTAGTAGAATTTTCTTGCAAGTTGCAACTATCATTAGTGTTGTGTCGATTCGTAATCGTTTTCTAAAAATGCTTAATTTTATGTTTTGTTAACTATAGTAACCTAATACTTGATCACTCTTGAAGGTTTTTTCATAATTAAATCTTCTACCTACATGCACCGTTCACCAAAACCAAAAGTTTTTAGTTATATGAACTGCCTTGTCAAAATAATTTTTAATGTCAAATATATTTCAAACAAACAAAACTTAGTGTGTCTTGGAATGGCCTAGCACACAATTTGGCAACAGAGCCAGTGTCATGGCCTGGAACAATATAGACCGCCTTGGTTATGTTTTGACAGTGTTACTTGTATGTAAAAATTTAATATTTTACATTCCTTATGAAATGCGATAAAATAGTATACTCAACACGTTAGAAAAGTAGTTTTTCTGAACTCGTATGGCCGTTTAAGTAGTCGCTAAGAAATACATCACTTTTCTCAACTTGTAGAATAATATATTATTTCTTAATTCACAACTTTTTCTTATCAAGTATTACTGTGCCTTGCAAAACAACACTTATTTTACTCTACTTGAAAATTTTATTTGCGAATGTGGTCTCTTCTATTTGTTGGAAACCAACCTCCTACACCAGGGGTCAGCAAACTTTTTTTGGATAGGGCCAGAATGTAAAATTTGTAGACTCGGCGGGCCAGGTAGCAAACTTGAAGGCATTTACATTGGCAATTCTACTCATAGAGCCACTAAAAAAAAACAGGTTCAATTTATTATTATTATTATTAGTAGCAGAAAGGCAGCTTTATAGTCCAGTCGTTGAAGGTAAAAATATGCTATTACCTCAGAATTCTTTGAACCTTGACCGATTGACGTGAAATTTGGTGAGTGGTTAGGGGATGGCTCAAGGAGCAAAAGTAACATAGCGCCGATGTGCGCTTTTACCTTGAGAGTGGATGCCACCCCTTCTCGGGGGTGGAAATTGTTCACTGGAAATAACCCCGTAAATGGATAGAGGGACAAATTCTAAGTAAAAAATGTTCTATATAGTTTTTTCGATAGACCGATATTTTTCAAGCTATTCGCGATTGAAAACTTAGATTTTTTGTGATAAAAATGCATGTTTTGGACGGTTTTACGCGAATAAGTCGAAAACTTCGCGTTCTATCAAATAAGTTGCAATAACCAAAAATGAAGCTTAGAAAACAGCAAGGAGATTGGTTGTTTTATGAATGCTCTAGGTCCAAAATAAAAGAAGTTATAGCTCGTTGAAGAAGATTTTTTTTGCAACAACTTTGTTCGAAGTAATCAACGTTAATTAACGAAAAACCAATGCAACTTTTCGGGAAAAACTTATAGAACATGTTTTGTAGTGATTGAAAAGGCCTTTAAAATGAGCACCGTTAAAAGTCGATTGCATTATAACTAAGCGAGTTACGTTGCAAAAACGGTGGGCCACTCAAATTTTTGAAAAAAAAATGAGCGCTAATGCCCCAGCCATTCCACCAGAATTGCTATTGACCATTATCCCTTTACAAATTACTTTATTTTAGTATTACTCATGTAATCCAAAAGTTTTTCGACATGCTCAAACTTTGCATATTTAAAAAGTAAAGGGTTGAAGGGCTCGGGAGGGGTGGTGCGTGCACTATAATGCAAACTTCTAACATTTATATCTCCGTTATTTCTTTTCCTACAGAAATAAACAAAAAACTAAAATGTTCGTTAAGAAAAAATCCACATTTTTGTACTATATTATTTTTTACGTTTTTTCTCTAGTTTTAAGTATTTTTAAAATAAGGTATTTTTTTAAGAAATTTGAAAAATATGTTTTCCATTTTCATTATATTTTTTTCGAAAAATACGCATTATAACCCGCCCAAACCATTGGACTACAAAGGTAATACTAAAATAAAGTAATTTGTAAAGGGATAATGGTCAATATCAATTCTAGTGTGAATGGCTGGGGTTTTATCGCTCATTTTTTTTTCGAAAATTCGAGTGGCCCACCGTTTTTGCATCGTAACTCGCTTAGTTATAATGCAATCGACTTTTAACAGTGCTCATTTTAAAACTCCTTTCAATCACTACAAAAAATGTTCTATAAGTTTTTCCCGAAAAATGCATCGGTTTTTCGTTAATTAACGTTGATTACTTCAAACCAAGTTGTTGTAAAAAAAAATCTTCAACGAGCCATAACTTCTTTTATTTTGGACCTAGAGCTTTCACTTTTGCTCCTTGAGCCCTCCCCTAACCACTCACCAAATTTCACGTCAATCGGTCAAGGTTCAAAGAATTCGGAGCGGAAAACCTTCAACGACTGGACTATTAAGCTGATATATCCACATATAATACATGATATTGCATTATGTTGTATCATGTTTGTTAATAGTTAGTTGTTTTATTGTATTGTATTTGTGTTAGTAGTATTGTTTGCAAAATGTTTGTCCAGTCTATTTTTAAACTGATTTATGGATGTGGCATTAGTTACTTCTTCAGGTAATTTGTTCCAGTCACTCACTACGCGATTACACAGAAAATTATGTCGAGGATTAAGTTCTGCTCTGGTTCTTAACAGGTGCATCTTGTGTCCTCGTAAATTGGTTCTTGATTGGAGTTTGAACATGGATTTTAGCTCTGGGCAGTCGTAATAATTGTTTAATATTTTAAAGGTTTCAATCAAATCGCCACGTTGCCAACGTTGGGAGCTTGAGCAGTTCAAGACGATGTGGGTACTCGAGTCTTCTGAATCCTTGTGGTAGTTTAGTAGCCCGACGTTAGACATTCTCTATCAATGTAATATCCTTCTGGAAGTAAGGATTCCATATCTGAAAACCGTATTCCAACAAAGGCCTAATGTACGTTTTGTAAATTTTGACAAATGCGTCAGGTTTAAGATATTGGAATGCTTTCCTTATCATGTAGATTACCGAGTTGGCAGTTTTGACAATTTCAGTTATATGAGATTTGAGGATACCAGTATTCCAAGGTCTTTCTGTTCACTGACAGTAGTAATAGGAATGCCATCAGTGTAGTAGGCTGTCCATTCTTGTATTCTGTCTAGGTCTTGTTGGAGTTGCCCTAAGCTGGTTAAAGGATTAGCAAAATATTTGACATCAGCGAAAAATAATACATTAGATATTTTTACATAATATTTATAAGTATACTAGCTTTTACCCGCGACTTCGTTCGCGTGTGGTTCGTTATTTGTGTATTAAATAATGACTAATTATTTTCTGTCATCCCATCCCATCCCATCCTATCCCCGTCCCCCTCCCTTTCTCCGTCCCCATCTCCGTACCGTCCCATCCCATCCCGTCCTCTCCCCTTCCATCCGATCCCTTTCCGTCACGTCCCGTTTCGTCCCTTCCCTTCCCGTCCCGTCCCATCCCTTCCCGTCCAGTCCCGTCCCATCTCGCCCCATCCCGTCCCGTCCCCTCCCCTTCCATCCCGTCCCGTCTCGTTCCTTCCCTTGCCGTCCAGTCCCGTCCCGTCCCGTCCAGTCCAGTCCCGTCCCGTCCCGTCTCGTCCCGTCCCATCTCGTCCCGTCCCCTCCCCTTCCATCCCATCCCTTCCCTTTCCGACCCGTCCCTTCCCTTATGTCATGTCCACCGTTTTGGGCTTAAAAATAAATGCCATTTTCGCAATCAACGTCCCAAAAAACCTCAATAACGACACCCATATCGATTTTTAGGCTTATTTACCCCATTTCACCCCCTAAGGGGTTGATTTTCGGAAAATCACGAAATACGTGTTTGCTTATTTGTTTTTAGGAGTGCTTCTACGAAGTTTCAAGTCGAAATGTCTATTTAATATTATTTCTCCATACAAAATTGGAACCCCCATTTTACCCCTTTAGGGGTTGAATTTCGAAATATCCTTCCTTATTCCTTGTATACATGATAAAGGGAACCTCTGATGCAAAATTTCAGCTTTCTAGGTCCAAGGGTTTGGGCTGGGCGTTGATGAGTGAGTGAGTGAGTCAGGACTTTCAGTTATCTTTATATATATAATTCTTCTGTACGTGTGTATGTGACTGAACTCCTCCTAAACGTCTGGACCGATTTTGATGAAATTTTTTGTGTGTATTTGAGTGGGTCCCTGAATGGTTTAGATTCACAATTGGACCCGGTAGGTGGCGCTGCAATCGGGTTCTAGGAATTTCTTGAATTTTTTTTTGACAAATTTCTTTTTTAATTTTTTTTAAAGATATCTCGCATATCAGAACATATAACCCTAAAATTTCACCCCCCACCAACCCTCAATATTTTTTAAAATAAAAAAAATCAAAAATTCGAAAATCGAAAAAACCTTTGCTGAACCTGCTAATAGCAGGCAAACCAACGTTCGGACAGGACAACGTCTGTCGGGTCCCCCAAAATTTCAGCCCCCCCCCCCCCCCCACCAACCCCTAATATTTTGATATCGCAGGGTCTATTAGAGATGACGTAAGGCCCAGGTGGTTGAGCTCCACAATACACCTGCATATTATACGTATAAAACGTTTGTGAGTCACAGAGGGCGTAAATGTTTAATCCATACTTTGCCTGCTTTTGAGCCATATCTTTATATATATAATTCTTCTGTACGTGTGTATGTGACTGAACTCCTCCTAAACGGCTGGACCGATTTTGATGAAATTTTTTGTGTGTATTTGAGTGGGTCCCTGAATGGTTTAGATTCACAATTGGACCCGGTAGGTGGCGCTGCAATCGGGTTCTAGGAATTTCTTGAATTTTTTTTTGACAAATTTCTTTTTTAATTTTTTTTAAAGATATCTCGCATATCAGAACATATAACCCTAAAATTTCACCCCCCACCAACCCTCAATATTTTTTAAAATAAAAAAAATCAAAAATTCGAAAATCGAAAAAACCTTTGCTGAACCTGCTAATAGCAGGCAAACCAACGTTCGGACAGGACAACGTCTGTCGGGTCCCCCAAAATTTCACCCCCCCCCACCATCCCCTAATATTTTGATATCGCAGGGTCTATTAGAGATGACGTAAGGCCCAGGTGGTTGAGCTCCACAATACACCTGCATATTATACGTATAAAACGTTTGTGAGTCACAGAGGGCGTAAATGTTTAATCCATACTTTGCCTGCTTTTGAGCCATATCTTTATATATACAATTCTTCTGTACGTGTGTATGTGACTGAACTCCTCCTAAACGGCTGGACCGATTTTGATGAAATTTTTTGTGTGTATTTGAGTGGGTCCCTGAATGGTTTAGATTCACAATTGGACCCGGTAGGTGGCGCTGCAATCGGGTTCTAGGAATTTCTTGAATTTTTTTTTGACAAATTTCTTTTTTAATTTTTTTTAAAGATATCTCGCATATCAGAACATATAACCCTAAAATTTCACCCCCCACCAACCCTCAATATTTTTTAAAATAAAAAAAATCAAAAATTCGAAAATCGAAAAAACCTTTGCTGAACCTGCTAATAGCAGGCAAACCAACGTTCGGACAGGACAACGTCTGTCGGGTCCCCCAAAATTTCACCCCCCCCCCCCCACCATCCCCTAATATTTTGATATCGCAGGGTCTATTAGAGATGACGTAAGGCCCAGGTGGTTGAGCTCCACAATACACCTGCATATTATACGTATAAAACGTTTGTGAGTCACAGAGGGCGTAAATGTTTAATCCATACTTTGCCTGCTTTTGAGCCATATCTTTATATATACAATTCTTCTGTACGTGTGTATGTGACTGAACTCCTCCTAAACGGCTGGACCGATTTTGATGAAATTTTTTGTGTGTATTTGAGTGGGTCCCTGAATGGTTTAGATTCACAATTGGACCCGGTAGGTGGCGCTGCAATCGGGTTCTAGGAATTTCTTGAATTTTTTTTTGACAAATTTCTTTTTTAATTTTTTTTAAAGATATCTCGCATATCAGAACATATAACCCTAAAATTTCACCCCCCACCAACCCTCAATATTTTTTAAAATAAAAAAAAATCAAAAATTCGAAAATCGAAAAAACCTTTGCTGAACCTGCTAATAGCAGGCAAAACCAACGTTCGGACAGGACAACGTCTGTCGGGTCCCCCAAAATTTCACCCCCCCCCCCCCCACCATCCCCCTAATATTTTGATATCGCAGGGTCTATTAGAGATGACGTAAGGCCCAGGTGGTTGAGCTCCACAATACACCTGCATATTATACGTATAAAACGTTTGTGAGTCACAGAGGGCGTAAATGTTTAATCCATACTTTGCCTGCTTTTGAGCCATATCTTTATATATATAATTCTTCTGTACGTGTGTATGTGACTGAACTCCTCCTAAACGGCTGGACCGATTTTGATGAAATTTTTTTGTGTGTATTTGAGTGGGTCCCTGAATGGTTTAGATTCACAATTGGACCCGGTAGGTGGCGCTGCAATCCGGTTCTAGGAATTTCTTGATTTTTTTTTTTGACAAATTTCTTTTTTAATTTTTTTTTAAAGATATCTCGCATATCAGAACATATAACCCTAAAATTTCACCCCCCACCAACCCTCAATATTTTTTAAAATAAAAAAAATCAAAAATTCGAAAATCGAAAAAACCTTTGCTGAACCTGCTAATAGCAGGCAAACCAACGTTCGGACAGGACAACGTCTGTCGGGTCCCCCAAAATTTCACCCCCCCCCACCATCCCCTAATATTTTGATATCGCAGGGTCTATTAGAGATGACGTAAGGCCCAGGTGGTTGAGCTCCACAATACACCTGCATATTATACGTATAAAACGTTTGTGAGTCACAGAGGGCGTAAATGTTTAATCCATACTTTGCCTGCTTTTGAGCCATATCTTTATATATACAATTCTTCTGTACGTGTGTATGTGACTGAACTCCTCCTAAACGGCTGGACCGATTTTGATGAAATTTTTTGTGTGTATTTGAGTGGGGTCCCTGAATGGTTTAGATTCACAATTGGACCCGGTAGGTGGCGCTGCAATCGGGTTCTAGGAATTTCTTGAATTTTTTTTTTGACAAATTTCTTTTTTAATTTTTTTTTAAAGATATCTCGCATATCAGAACATATAACCCTAAAATTTCACCCCCCACCAACCCTCAATATTTTTTAAAATAAAAAAATCAAAAATTCGAAAATCGAAAAAACCTTTGCTGAACCTGCTAATAGCAGGCAAACCAACGTTCGGACAGGACAACGTCTGTCGGGTCCCCCAAAATTTCACCCCCCCCCCCCCCACCATCCCCTAATATTTTGATATCGCAGGGTCTATTAGAGATGACGTAAGGCCCAGGTGGTTGAGCTCCACAATACACCTGCATATTATACGTATAAAACGTTTGTGAGTCACAGAGGGCGTAAATGTTTAATCCATACTTTGCCTGCTTTTGAGCCATATCTTTATATATACAATTCTTCTGTACGTGTGTATGTGACTGAACTCCTCCTAAACGGCTGGACCGATTTTGATGAAATTTTTTGTGTGTATTTGAGTGGGTCCCTGAATGGTTTAGATTCACAATTGGACCCGGTAGGTGGCGCTGCAATCGGGTTCTAGGAATTTCTTGAATTTTTTTTTGACAAATTTCTTTTTTAATTTTTTTTAAAGATATCTCGCATATCAGAACATATAACCCTAAAATTTCACCCCCCACCAACCCTCAATATTTTTTAAAATAAAAAAAATCAAAAATTCGAAAATCGAAAAAACCTTTGCTGAACCTGCTAATAGCAGGCAAACCAACGTTCGGACAGGACAACGTCTGTCGGGTCCCCCAAAATTTCACCCCCCCCCCCCACCATCCCCTAATATTTTGATATCGCAGGGTCTATTAGAGATGACGTAAGGCCCAGGTGGTTGAGCTCCACAATACACCTGCATATTATACGTATAAAACGTTTGTGAGTCACAGAGGGCGTAAATGTTTAATCCATACTTTGCCTGCTTTTGAGCCATATCTTTATATATATAATTCTTCTGTACGTGTGTATGTGACTGAACTCCTCCTAAACGGCTGGACCGATTTTGATGAAATTTTTTGTGTGTATTTGAGTGGGTCCCTGAATGGTTTAGATTCACAATTGGACCCGGTAGGTGGCGCTGCAATCCGGTTCTAGGAATTTCTTGATTTTTTTTTTGACAAATTTCTTTTTTAATTTTTTTTAAAGATATCTCGCATATCAGAACATATAACCCTAAAATTTCACCCCCCACCAACCCTCAATATTTTTTAAAATAAAAAAAATCAAAAATTCGAAAATCGAAAAAACCTTTGCTGAACCTGCTAATAGCAGGCAAACCAACGTTCGGACAGGACAACGTCTGTCGGGTCCCCCAAAATTTCACCCCCCCACCGCCCCGCAATATTTTTTAAAATGAAAATCTTTATATATATAATTTTTCTGTACATGTGTATGTGACTGAACTCCTAAACAGCTGAACCGATTTTGATGAATTTTTGTGTGTGTTTGAGTGAGCCCCCTGGATGGTTTATATTCACAATTGAACCCGGTAGGTGGCGCTGCAATCGGGTTCTAGGACTTTCTTTTTTATTTTTTGACGATTTTTTAAAATTTCTTTTAAAATTACTCGCATATCAGAACATATAACCCCAAAATTTTACCCCCCCCCCCCCACCACTTCCAATATTTTTTAAAATGAAAAAAATCGAAAATTCGAATATCGAAAAAACGTTTGCTGAACCCGCTAATACCAGGCAAACCAACGTTCGGGCAGGACAACGTCTGTCCGGTCCGCTACCCCTTAGGGGGTGAAATGGGGTAAATAAGCCTAAACAATCGATATGGGTGTCGTTATTGAGGTTTTTTGGGACGTTGATTGCGAAAATGGCATTTACTCCAAGACGATGGACATGACATAAAATTAAAACTATAGTGGTGAAACGGGGTTTCAGAGACAAATTATTTTTGGGCAGAACAACGTTTGCCGGGCCAGCTAGTCTTTATATATATAATTCTTCTGTACGTGTGTATGTCACTGAACTCCTCCTAAACGGCTGGACCGATTTTGATGAAATTTTTTGTGTGTGTTTGAGTGGGTCCCTGGATGGTTTAGATTCACAATTGGACTCGGTAGGTGGCGCTGCAATCGGGTTCTAGGATTTTTTTTAATTTTTGAGGAATTTCTTTGTTTTAATTTTTTTAAAGATTTCTCGCATATCAGAACATATAATCCCAAAATTTCACCCCCCCCCCCCACCACCCCCAATGTTTTAAAATGAAAAAAATCGAAAATTCGAAAAATCGAAAAAACGTTTGCTGAACCCGCTAATAGCAAGCAGCGGGCAGGACGTCTGTCGGGTCCACTAATAGCAGGCACCGGGCAGGACGTCTGTCGGGTCTGCTAATAGCAGGCAGCGGGCAGAGCAACGTCTGTCGGGTCCGCTAGTATATAATATACCGGGTGCTGACTTGCGCGACGCACCATAGGAATTTGCATAGTAAATTCTTTATGTTCAATTATTTGCTCCCCTAATTATTTTAGAGCTAAAGTGTAAATACATTGTAGAGAAAAAAATACTGCATCCATTAATACTGTTGGTAACAATTTTTCATTTTCCGGAACCGAAGAAATGCAAAAAATCAAACTAGCATTTTTACAAATATCAGTGATGCCATGGAATTATTGAAACAAGCCAATGCAACGCAAATGCGTGCGGGTCGATCATCCAGTCACTGTCGTCAAAAGGTTGAATGTATTGTCGTTTTTTTCGTTTGGTGTAACTTCTGAACCTCATTATTGCACCTACAATTATTTAATAACGTGCCTGTAGCATTAAACTTAATGTATCAGCCTATTAATGGTTGTACTGTTTGGAATTTGCCGATACGGATATTTTACAATAAACAAGGAGCTTACTTGACGAACGTCCACCATAAAACCATTTTTCTTATGGGCAAGGTCCAGGTACCTTAGAGACATTAAGCAGAACATAATTAATAATGAATTATAAACGTCAAACATCAATGACAATCAAACAAACAACACATATTGTCGCACCGCACGCACTTGTGTTGGCATTGGCTTGTTTTCAATAATTCCATGGCATCACTGATTTTTGTAAATGCTAGTTTGGTTTTTTGCATTTCTTCGGTTCCGGAAACTGAAAAATTGTTACCAACCGTATGAATGGATGCAGTATTTTTTTCTCTACAAAAAATGTATTTACACTAGCTCTAAAATAATTAGGGCAGCAAATAATTGAATATTAAGAATTTACTATGCAAATCCCTATGGTGCGTCGCGCAAGTCAGCACCTGGTATATATAGATATGTATTAACACAGAAAAAACGAATAAAATATTTCCACCTATTAATAAACGTATTATAGAACTGGTTACATTTTGTACTAATGCGATGAATGTAATTGTTTTTTCTGAGAAAATATTCCATTATATTGATGTTCGAAATTAGTACATTCTATCATTAAAGTTGTTTGCAAATGGTCATCTGTTAATAATGTTCTGTATTGATATAAATACAAATACAGATATAAATCCCCGAGTATATGATTTTATACCTAGAATTAGGTTAGATCCATTTCTTTAAACATCATTTTTAGCATATCATCATTTTGCAGTTCAAGCACTTCCAATTGAAGGTCTGACGGAAGCTCCTCAATTGTACAGCCAAATGGATTTTGAAATATGGAAATATCTTTTGCACTTCCATCAAGATCCAAAAAATGCTGTTGTAACTGTAGTTTTAAGTTCAGAAAATATATCGGCCGCGAATTTTTTTGGAGATTTTGCTAATATTTGAAATTTTTACAGCATGGAAAATGGTCAAACTTGGTTAATGTGATTTATGTTTCAAAAAATGCAAATTTTTGGCGATACGACTACGATAGAATACATTTCACATGTGAGCACTGTTTTTCCCGGTAATTTTAAGTTAAATTTGGTAAGATATCCCATAATGTCTGCAGCACATGTTAATTTCCATAGCCATTCATTGTTAAATAATAGTGGTTGTGAGCAGTTTTTCTCATTTAGAAATATTTCTATTACTTCTCTTAGTTCAAAAAATCTCAATAAAACTTTTCCATTGCCGAGCCATCGAACTGCTGTATGGTAGGGCAAGTCGGGATTTTCGGCTTCAATCTCCAATAAAACACTACGAAACTGACGATGGTTAAGACAGATTGAGGTGTTTCCCACGAAGAGCCTGCTGATGAATAATACAATGAATTATCAGAGGTTTTGAACATTTAGCTTCTTCACAAACCTTAAAAATTTGTCCAACCTCCTTTCCTCGTGCCGCACATATTTTTATCACCATCAGTTCTGATAGATTTTAACTGATTCCATTGCAAATTGTACTGTGTTATCGTTTTCTCGACTTCCTTGAATATATCTTCGCCTGTTGTTGTTCCATGCAGACTATTCATAGAAGCTAATTCTTCAGTAACCTCAAACTCAGTATTGACCCCTCGAATAAACAGCAGCAATTGGGCAGTATCAGTAATGTCTGTCGGCTAATCAAGAACCAACGAAAATCAAGTTAATCAAGTTACCCCCCAAACCTCACAACAGAGAGAGAGAGCAGGTAAATGTAAAAAATATGTTTAAATATGTCCCCCCATCTCCCTATCACCCCACCTAAATTTCATCAAAATATCTGAAACAGTTTTCAAGATAGCACCTTGTAACACTTTAAAAAACTTACCTAGTAGTTGTTTACATATGAGCCACGTGCCGTTATTATTCTCAATTCGACTATCGGCTGCTTGTTATTCTATTTCATGTGGTCACAATATATATAGAAAGCTCTACAGGCTGTGTAAGCCTAAGGCTTGTTGCACTATGGCTCTCCATCTCCCTCTATCTTGTGCCGTTTCTTTTCATCTTCCTATGCCCAAAGTCCTTAAATCATCTTCAACCGCATCTAGCCATCTGTTCTTAGGCCGCCCTCTTCTTTTTACACCCAAGAGTCTTCCTTCCATCGCCTTCCTTGTAGTCCTGTTCTCTGGGAGCCTCGCCACATGTCCTAGCCACCTGATACGTTGGGATCTGGCTATGTCGCTTATCAATGGTTCTCCATACAGTTCATAGTTCTCCGCATTTGTCCTTCTTATCCACTCGTCCCCCACTTTCTTTCCCCCGTAAATCGTTTGCAACACCTTTCTTTCCCACACCTCTAAATTTTCTCTGTCTTTTTTACAGATTGTCCACACCTCGCTAGCATAGGCTACTACCGGCCGAATAACCGTTTTATACACTTTCAGTTTAACTTCACGTGACACACTTTTGCACCTGATTAAACCACTCAGCGCACCCATACTTTTATTACCCGCTGCTATTCTGGCATTTATTTCTTTGCTGTAGTCATTATTTCGAGTTATTATCGTTCCCAGGAAACAAAACTGTTCTACTTCTTCAAAATTATACTGCTTATCTTCCTGCCCTACAATATTCAGATATGTGTTAGGTCTAAAATCCGTTTCCCCGCTCATCTCCATATATTTAGTTTTATTTTCATTTATTTTTAGCCCTAAAATCTTTGATGTTGCTTCTATCTTTATCAGGATCTCTTTCAACTCCAGCTTTGTTCGTGTTAGGACGGTCAAATCATCTGTATAAGCGATAATTTGGTGGCCTTTATTATATACAGTTCCCTCCCTATTTATTCCGCTTTTTCTTATCATCCATTCTTCCGCTAAGATGAAAAGCATTGCCGATAGGGGATCGCCTTGACGTAGTCCTTTATTTACATTGAACGATCTCGATACTTTTCCGTTTGCTGTAATTTTATTGCTTGTGTTTGTCAACGTCATCTTAGTTAATTTAATGAGCTTTGTTGGGATTCCTAACTCGAGCATTATTTTGTACAGTTGGTTTCTATTTATAGAGTCGTACGCCTGTTTGAAATCCACAAATGCGGCATAAATTCCAATGTTATATTCGTGGCATTTTTCTTGCACTTGCCTAAGGGTAAAAATTTGTTCCGTAACCGATCTATTGGGCCGGAAGCCGCATTGGTACTCTCCTATATTCTGTTCTACGTACATTATCATCCTATCCTTGATATGCCTTGCTAGAATCTTGTAAACTATATTTAAAAGTGCTATACCCCGATAGTTTTCACACTTTGTTTTGTCCCCCTTCTTAAAAATTAGACATATTAGTGCATTTGACCATGCCTTGGGCATTTCTTCCTCCTGCCAAATTTTCTTGATTAACTTGTATATCTCTTCCTGTATCGCGTCTCCACCATATTTTACTAGTTCTGCATTGATACCCTCCTCTCCTGGACTTTTGTTGTTTTTTAGTTTCTCAATTATTGTTTTAACTTCGCTTTTGGTAGGTAGTGCTATCGTTTCTCTTCCATCATCATCATCAGGTATTGCGACTGGTTCTTCTAGTTCACTCTCAACTTCTTCTATGGCGTTCAAAATATCTTCAAAATATTCCGCCCATCTTGTCAACCCCGTTTCCTCGTCTACTATGAGATGTAACCGGGCGTCGGTTAGAAAATTTGAATTTCGGTTCCCGCGCGAGTGAGAGATGACAATGGTCAAAACGCCGGGGGGTTGCTTCTTGGGAGGAAAGTTTAGTCGGGTGCCTAGCGGCAAGGTGAAAGGTCGAGTCGTAGGGCTAGTTGGCTCAATTTAAGCAGCTGCGAACCCAGTGCCTAAAACATCGGGCTTGCCAGTAATTAATTATACGCGGGCCCACATTAGTTTTGTGTTTTGTGTAAACCACTCGACAGAACTAAAACGTTCGCCGTGAGTGCATTTCGCGCGGGTGCAACCAAGCCAAGATCGAGTTTGTAACGGTTATCGAGTAGGTACAATAGCGAGGGGCGTAGGAATATATCTTGGACATCAGCTGGCGGTTATAGAAAGTGCGCCTACGAAAGCACGAGAAGGAGAGAGAGCGAGCGATAGTAGGATCATCTTTTGGCGGCAAGTCATCCTGTTCGAGGGCATTCTCAGGGCCGAAATTTAAGCCGCGTCGCCTCTGGCCGATCCCGGAGCCCTTGCTTTGTTAAGCCGATAGTACACTCCAGGTGAGCAATAAAGCCATAATTCAAAAGCGACCTACGAATTTGGGAAGCCCTCTATATTATAACCACGCAAATTGTGAGAGTTAGATTCCTTAGAAGAAAGGAAGAGCGCGACGAATTTCTTAAAACTTAAAATCTAAATAATTAATATAATAGTTAGATTCATTTGTTTGTTGCTCGCTAAATAAGGAAGCTTCCCCTATTTTGTGTTTAGTGATAAATCTTAAATTAGGAATTAGGATTAAGAGTAGGCTAGTGCATGTTAGGTTAGAAACTTTTCGTTCTATGGGACATTGCCAATTTATGTTTGTTGCCCGCAGGGCTATTATTAATCCTTCAATACATCCCATAAGAAGTCAGTGTGTTGTGTTATTGCGCTCCGGTGCTAACCCACTTTGTAGATATTTGTACAGGGTAACCCAAAGGTAAGTCTTGTCCACCTGCACCAAAGCGTTCACCGGAGGATACCGCAGCTAAGACGGCAAGGGATTAGCAATACATTTAAGTCAATAAGTACCTTTCAAAATTATAGGCTACGACTTCCGTTTTTTCAATCTGAACGCCCTGAGAAAACCCACGAACACCCTATACCCCACCCTCTTCAAAGCTAGTCGGAGCACCCAAATATAAGCCGCGAATATTCAAAATTCAAGGGGCCAAGTTATAATTGTCGATCCAACGTAGGGGCACGATAGAACGGGAGGAAAAAGCTAGCAATTTTGAATTTTATTATAGGCGGGCGATAAAGTGAACGGTGTCATATTGTTAGGTCGCGACTAAAATAGAGAATTTCATGTTGCGAATGGATATATGGAATTACGATCGGGATTGGTACTGAACAGTAATTTGGAAAAAATAAATAGGAATAAAATGGACGGAAAAGAAGTAGATAGTGGCATGTCAAGCTCAGAGGGTTCAAGAACGAATGAATTTGAGGGAAGTGCGTACAATACTATACCGGTAAAATCAAGTGAAGAAGGAACAGGTATAGAAAAATTGATGCAGTTGATGGTAAACATGAATCAAAATATGACAGATCAAAATCAAAAAATGACTGATCAGAATTTGGAACTACGAGTTCATATTGAAAGCTTAATAGAAAAGGTTGAAGCAGATATCCAAGGGCAACTGGAAAAGAGAATAAGACCGATAGAAGAGAAAATGGAAATTCTACATAAGGAAATAAAAACGGAAAACCTGTCCATTAAAGGTGACTTTATGATCATGGATCAAAAGATCATACAAAGTCAGCAATTAACTGAAGACAAAATTATCAAGACCGACGAAAAAATAAAACAAATTAAGGCGGAAGTGTCAGAAATATCTAGCGATGTATTCAACCTAAAGCAACAAGTGAACGAAATGACGGCAGGCGAGAACAGCTTAAAGGGAAATGAGAGTACCGTAGTACTAATGCAAATGGAACTCAAGCCATCAAAATTCGATAGAAGGTCTCGCTCAAATCACCCCAGGGATTTCTTACGATCGGTGGAAACCTACATGAAGAACCTTCGAATTCCGGAATCCAATAAGGTAGATACAGTGCTGGAATATTTGGAAGG
Organism: Agriotes lineatus; assembly: GCA_940337035.1. Taxonomy (NCBI): domain Eukaryota; kingdom Metazoa; phylum Arthropoda; class Insecta; order Coleoptera; family Elateridae; genus Agriotes; species Agriotes lineatus. The sequence continues at coordinate 111,369 of CALNHX010001468.1, forward strand.
TGACGTGAGAGTATGGGCTAGTATTCGATACGACGGATGGAGGGGGTACGAAGATTTCAAAAGAGATTTTCTGAAAGAGTTTTGGTCCGAAGACATCCAGAACCAAATACGCCGTCAGGTGTTCGAAACACGCACATATAATCCTCGTTTGGGAGATTATGCAAGCCATGTCTGGCACTGGGTAAATAAGGTTAAATACCTAGATCCACCAATATCGGAAATCGAACTGGTTAAAGCCTTGAGACAGCATTTTTCGAAAGAAATCGAAATGAGCCTGATTGCTGCTCAAGTAGAGAGTACCGACAAATTATTGATGGTTCTAAACCAAATTCATGAGGCCCAGAAGCGCCAGGAAAGGTGCTCTCGGTACAATGAGAATCGAGAGAGGCCTCAAGCAACAGGGTTCAGGCAACAGGAGCGAGGAAATATTAATAACGTCAGAGGAATGAATATGGCCCAGAGAGGAAGTAGGAGAGGACGTCCGGCATTTACTAACCAGCACGAGAGCAACGAGCGAGTATCGTCACCAGCTGAAGAACGGTATTCGGAAAACTAAGATTTCCTGGACAGAGCGCTCCGACAGTCCAGGAAATAAGAACGAAGGAACAAAGGGAGCATTTAAAGTTTACAGCAACGTTCTTTAAACATATCACTACCCACAAGAAGGATAAGGAAACTCATGTGCAAAGAATTCAAGAGCTCAACGATGAATCAGCAGATGACGATGCTAGCGTAGACTCAACTTCGGAATCGGAGGATGAAGAAAATGGTACATATGTACCAAGAATAAAAGGATCTCTAGAAGACGAACCAATTGAGTTTCTGGTGGATACTGGAAGTGGGATTAGTGCAGTGTCCAGTACAGTTATGGACGCTATAGTGAGGAGAAGACCAGAAACTCCAATACTACCAGTAAGCGGAATGGCGATACAAGGGGTGACAGGAAAGATAGTGAGGGTAAAGAAGCAAGCACAACTTGCTATTCAACTAGGAGAATCAACCCATAATTACAATTTCCTGGTCATCAATGGGCTAAATGTTCCGGCTATTTTGGGAATGGATTGGATGACAGATCATGCTGCCCAGCTGAACATATCCAAGAAAACGATGCAGTTTTTAGCTGAAGGGGCAGATTACTATGTTACGCTGCAACGGGAGCTCGAGGTCAACCGATCAGCGCATATTCATCCGATATCTATTGAAGGATGTCCTGAAATGAATAGAAAAAACAACGAAGGGGAAACAGTAGATAGAACGGAACTGGTAGAAGTAGTGAGGGTGCTAAAACAGCATGAACGAATATTCTCGAATCGCCCCGGACTAACCGATAAGTTTGAGTGCGTGCTACCGATAATGGACCCAACGCCTTTCGTAAAAAAGCCTTATCCTATTCCCTTTTCAAAGAAAGCAGCAGTGGAGGAGGAAATACAGAGAATGTTAAGGTGGGGAATTATCGAGCGATCCGATTCACCATTCTCAAACCCCATTGTGGTTGTAGAAAAATCGGATAAGTCTGTTAGGATATGCCTCGACGCTAGAAGGCTAAATCAAATTCTAACTCCAGATAGGGAATCGCCCCCAGCAATGGATGAAATATTGCTTAAATTCGGAGGAGTTAAATATTTGAGCTCATTGGACCTAACTAGTGGTTATTGGCAACTGCCACTACACAGAGGTTCAAGAAAATATACTGCCTTCCTAGTTAACGGAAAGAATTATCAGTTCACCGTGTTGCCATTTGGGCTGAATGTATCCGTAGCGTTCTTCAACAAGTGTATGGATCTCGTGTTGGGGCCTGAAGTATCCGCTTTCACAACGGTTTATGTAGATGATATTCTGATTACGTCAAATACGCTGCTAGAACACTGCGAGCATTTAAACATTATTTTGACCAAATTGGGAAGGGCAAACATGACGGTAAAGTTCAATAAGTGTCATTTCTTGCGGCCCCAACTAAAATTTTTGGGACATATTATAAGCCCTAATGGCATTACAATGGACCCGGCCAAAATTGACTTTATAAAAAATTGTCCACCACCACGGGATAAAAAGGAACTGCAATCGTTTCTGGGATTTTGCAATTTCTATCGGAGATTTATAGAAAAGCATTCGGAGACGATTAGTACATTGACGCCTTTACTCAAGAAGAATATTCATTGGAAGTGGGGAGAGGACGAAGAGCGAGCTTTCAGACGAATCAGGGATAGCTTCGAGCACGATTTAATACTGGGTCACCCTGACTTTACTAAGCCTTTTTGGATTTCCACCGATGCCTCGATTAATGCTTTGGGAGCTCATCTATTTCAAGTTAACGAAGCTGGAGAAATCATCAATATTACGTTTGCTAGCCGAACATTGCTAACTGCAGAAAAGAATTACACCGTAACGGAGTTGGAGCTTTTAGGAATAGTGTTCGCCTGCAGAAAATTTAGAAACTACGTCTTGGGATATCCAACAGTAGTGCTGACTGACCATAAGGCGCTATCGTTCTTATTTAATTGCAAGGCTTTAAACGCTAGAATGATGAGATGGGTACTCTATTTACAAGAGTTTCAGCTCAAAGTTGAATATTGTAAGGGAAAGGACAACGTTGTTGCCGACTTTTTGTCGCGATATGGAAAAGGGGCAAATCGGAAAAACGAACCCATAATGGTGGGGTTGATCGGCAAGAATACGGAAGGATACAAAGAATTAGTGAAAATCATGAGCCAGTTGAAACCCGCTCAGTTACGGGACGAGCACATAGGCTGGATAACAAGAGAACTAAGCGATGATGCCAACGGAAAACGGGAAGAGTTACAGAGAAACTATTTAATTCATCAGGAAGTATTGTTTAGAAGGAGGAAACATGACAGTGAATGGTGGGTGGTCTGCATCCCTGACAGCCTGGTGCACGGAATAATATCCTGTTATCATCAACTCTATGGCCATTTTGGTACAAAGAAATGCGTAGGAGCAATCAGCGAAGCATGTTATATCCCTAACTTAGAAAGAAAGGTAAAGAAAGTAATATCAACATGTGACATTTGCCAGAAGGCCAAAATAGATACTAGAAGTCGAGAGGGACTTATGAGAAATGTGATGTCGTCTAGGCCTTTGGAGTTAGTATCTATAGACTTATTCGGACCCTTACCCCAAGGCCGAGGGGGTGTGTCATACATATTCGTCATGTTAGATGTGTTTACCAAGTATGTTAAGTTGTATCCAATACGAAGAGCTAATTCGAGGACAATACTGAATAAGATAATTAATGACTATATGCTAACGACAGGGAAACCAGAAACAGTAGTATCAGACCATGGAACTCAGTTTACCAGCGAGTTGTGGAAGAAGGAACTTGGTGACGTGGGCGTTCAGGGTAAGTATTCAACAGTATACCACCCACAGTCAAACATTGTAGAGAGAGTGATGCGTGAACTAGGACGGCTCTTTAGAACCTTTTGCCACAGCAAGCATTCTAGCTGGCCTGCATATACAACCAAGATAGAAAACTGGATTAATTGCACTATCCATGAGTCCACAGGGTTCACCCCGTATGAGCTAATGAAAGGAGAGCGATGTAGTCAGTTAATTGAATCACTTCTCGATTATCCGCACCGAACCGATGAACCACTGAATACTAAGATAATATTAGCCTACGATAAATTGAAAAGTAGGGCACAAAAGAGGAAAGAGAGACATGATGGGAAAGTCAGTCGACCAGTAAAGTTTAATCCAGGAGATATGGTACTGGTGAAAACACATCACCACTCGTCGGCCATTGATAGGGAAATCAAGAAATTTTTCCTATTATACGAAGGACCATATGAAGTTATAGAGGAAACCTATCCAAATGCATATTCACTAAAATATCCCAATTCGAATACATACAAAACCACCCAAAATGTCATAAACCTCAAGTTGTATAAAACCGGGGAGATTGTCCCAGTCAATATGTTGATTAGTGACCAATAGTCAAGCGTTGGCAATCATAATGGTGGGGGGTTAAACATAAGTTTTAGTTAAGTTTTAAGTATAATCGAGAAGTAAGGTAACAAATTTCTGTCGCAATATCACAATAATGAGATACCGTTCAAAAATTTGGAGGGGGTACTGTAACCGGGCGTTGGTTAGAAAATTTGAATTTCGGTTCCCGCGCGCGTGAGAGATGACAATGGTCAAAACGCCGGGGGGTTGCTTCTTGGGAGGAAAGTTTAGTCGGGTGCCTAGCGGCAAGGTGAAAGGTCGAGTCGTAGGGCTAGTTGGCTCAATTTAAGCAGCTGCGAACCCAGTGCCTAAAACATCGGGCTTGCCAGTAATTAATTATACGCGGGCCCACATTAGTTTTGTGTTTTGTGTAAACCACTCGACAGAACTAAAACGTTCGCCGTGAGTGCATTTCGCGCGGGTGCAACCAAGCCAAGATCGAGTTTGTAACGGTTATCGAGTAGGTACAATAGCGAGGGGCGTAGGAATATATCTTGGACATCAGCTGGCGGTTATAGAAAGTGCGCCTACGAAAGCACGAGAAGGAGAGAGAGCGAGCGATAGTAGGATCATCTTTTGGCGGCAAGTCATCCTGTTCGAGGGCATTCTCAGGGCCGAAATTTAAGCCGCGTCGCCTCTGGCCGATCCCGGAGCCCTTGCTTTGTTAAGCCGATAGTACACTCCAGGTGAGCAATAAAGCCATAATTCAAAAGCGACCTACGAATTTGGGAAGCCCTCTATATTATAACCACGCAAATTGTGAGAGTTAGATTCCTTAGAAGAAAGGAAGAGCGCGACGAATTTCTTAAAACTTAAAATCTAAATAATTAATATAATAGTTAGATTCATTTGTTTGTTGCTCGCTAAATAAGGAAGCTTCCCCTATTTTGTGTTTAGTGATAAATCTTAAATTAGGAATTAGGATTAAGAGTAGGCTAGTGCATGTTAGGTTAGAAACTTTTCGTTCTATGGGACATTGCCAATTTATGTTTGTTGCCCGCAGGGCTATTATTAATCCTTCAATACATCCCATAAGAAGTCAGTGTGTTGTGTTATTGCGCTCCGGTGCTAACCCACTTTGTAGATATTTGTACAGGGTAACCCAAAGGTAAGTCTTGTCCACCTGCACCAAAGCGTTCACCGGAGGATACCGCAGCTAAGACGGCAAGGGATTAGCAATACATTTAAGTCAATAAGTACCTTTCAAAATTATAGGCTACGACTTCCGTTTTTTCAATCTGAACGCCCTGAGAAAACCCACGAACACCCTATACCCCACCCTCTTCAAAGCTAGTCGGAGCACCCAAATATAAGCCGCGAATATTCAAAATTCAAGGGGCCAAGTTATAGAGATGACCTTCTTTGTCTGTACAGTAGATTCGTTTTGTCTGGAAACCACACTTTTTCTTTTTCACTCCTTGGTAAAATTGTCTAACTTCTTTGGTTCTATAGTTTTCTTGCAAAATTTCCAACTCTTTTTCTTTATATTCCCTTTTCTTTGATCTGCATATCTGCTTTGCTATTCTTCTTTTATTTCTAAACTCCTGCATTGCTTCTTCCGTCCCCTTATTTATCATTTTTATTCTAGCCTGTGTTCTCTCCTCCACTGCTTTCTTGCATTCTTCATCATACCAGTGTTCTTTCCTGCTTCCGCATTTTCTTCCAAGCATGTGTTTTGCTGTTCCTACTATGGAATTTTTTATTTTCTGCCATTTCCCTTCTACACTGTCTCTTTCTCCGTTTACACGTATACTTTCACTTAGTTTCTCTGCGTACTTATCCCTGTTTCTCTCGCTTTGTAGTTTATTGATGTCATATCTTTCTATCCTCGCCTGTTTTTTGTTGTTATTATCTGGAATTTTTTGTTTTATTTTTATTTTAACTAGGTAGTGGTCGGAATCAGCGTCCGCTCCTCTGCAGCTTGTAACATTAGTTATTGTATTCACATGTTTTTCCTCTACTAGAATGTGGTCGATTTGATTAATAGTATTGCCATCGGGGGATGTACATGTCCCTTTGTAAATGTCTTTCCGTTGAAAGTTTGTACTCATTATTCTCATATTTCTTTCTATTGCAAATCCTATCAATTTCAGCCCATTATCGTTGCTCTCTGCATGCTTACTAAACCTTCCGTTGGTTGGCATATATTCGTCCTCTCTCCCTACTTTCGCATTGCAGTCACCTACTATAATTTTCAAGTCGTATTTAGGTATTTTTTGAAGCACTTCGCCTAACTTATCATAATATTCTTCCTTCTCCTCCTGTGTCTTTTCCTCTGTTGGGGCATGTATGTTTATGATGGTTATCTTTTGGTATTTTCCCCGAAGTCTTATGCTACACATTCTATCCGTTATCGGTTCAAAGTTTATCACTGCGTGTTGCCAATCTCTACTTATTAGAAACCCAGTACCAAATCTTCTATTTATCCCGCCACTATGGAATAATACATATTCTGCTATTTCCATAATTTCGTTGTTTTTCTGTTTAGTTTCTTGCAATGCAACTATGTCTAATTTGTATTTCTTTACTTCCGTTACTAAATTTCTTAATGCTCCCTCTTCGAACGTTCCAAGTTCCTATAGTAAGTTCTTTATTTTTATTCCTTTTTTTTTATAATTTGTCTTTTTCTTCTTTATTTTTACCCATTGTTCCCATATTCATTAATCCATGTCTCGCCTTGGTCATCTTATGTAGTTTGTTGTTATTTTTCCCTATGGCTATTCGTTTTTTGGCTGGAATTTAACTATTGCACGTTTATTTGGGTCCCAGTCATACCTTACTCCTTCTATGATAATTTTTTGGTAACCCATTTTAACTATTTTTCCTTTCTCTTTTTCTTCTTTCATAATCTTTCTTAGTTCGGCTTGAATTTTCCTTTCCTCGAAGGTTTGATCGTTTTCGATAAAAATGTTTGAGTCTTTTAGCAGTCCTTTCCTCTTCATAACCTCTTTTTTATTTTCCCATGTATCCAACTCTGCAATTATTATTCTCTTATCGTCTTTTCCTTTCACACTGTATCCTTTCTTAACTTATGCCACCATCTTGAGCTTATCACGTAATAGTTGTTCTACTTTTTCTTCCATCTGGTTTTCTTCTATTTGTACTCCTTTTATCACCACGTTATTTCTGCGTTTGTCTCTGTCTTGTCTCTCAATCCTTTCTTCTAATCTCTTGATTCTATTGCCAAGTTCTACTTTTTCTACTCTCCATTCTTCCGCCTTCTTTTCCCATTCAATTTTCGCGTTCTGAAATTCTTCTTTCATTTTCGTAATTTCTGCTTTCAAATCCGCGTGATTTTTATTCGCCTCAGTTTGTAGTTCGTCCAGCTTTTTTAAAACTGCGTCCATCTCTTTCAATTCCACTTCCTGTAGCAGCTTTGCTTCTTTTAGGTTTTTTACTTGCGTTGGGTTCTGGTTTTTTGGGGTTTTCTGTGCTTTTATATATTTTTTTAAAAGTGTATTTGCTCAGTTTCCCATTTATCAAATTCCTCAGGGTCTTCTCGAGTTCTTTTCCTGTTTATATATGGATCTATTACACCAGTTACACTTTTCGCTCTTGGTCGTCCTTTAATTTTTTCGGTAAAGTTCATGTGTATTTGTTCCGTTTTCTTATTTAATTCGTCACCTTATTTATTTATTTATTTAGGCATTGACCGCCCCCGTTTTTCACTGAATGAATTTGCTAGCGCTGTTGTGTTAGATTACACTTTATCTACGCGCGCGGCGTTTGACCTTTTGGGTCTGGCGTTCGTTGCTTCGACCTTCGCCTATTTGCGTACACTTTGTATTAGTTTATTACCGTTTTCACTAAGGGAATTTGCGCCCTTTACTTTCCTTTCCTCAATTTCACTTTATACCGTACCACTCCGGTTAGTGCTTACAATACGGGGCCAAAATCTTAAAACCGGTATTCGGTATTCAAAATTTTTAATACCGGTATACCGGTATTAACACCGGTATTACTATTAGAAAATTTAATTATTAGATTTTTACCTAGTAGTTATTATGACATATTTAAAATAATATCAACAAAAACGAATAAAAATGTATTTTTAAAATTAACATTGACTGCAAAATGAAGTCCATTACCTTAATATTTTTTTGTTTATAAGTAGATAATAAATAAAGTAGATGAAAATATAACAACTAAGTAATTCTATAAATATAACAAAATTAGTTTTTTATGTGCAACTAATAAACCAACAAACCAATAAATTAAAATTCATGACAAATATTAATTTCCTTTACTAAAATCTCAAAAACTTTGGAGTAGGAATGTATTGTTTACTATATCGCGTGCGCCATCGCACCACGCCGGGCTTGAGAATTGTTTGAACTGTCATGTATATTCTGGGAGCTGTTTACGTTTCTATTGATAATAGACTTGTTTTACACATATTATGTGTTATCTTGATGATCCTCTTTTAGAACGTTTTTGATTTTTGATTTATTGATCCCATAATGAGACATATTTCATCTTTAACTGTAGTAAAGATTTTTATAAAATGTAATTTTTATAGGAAAATGTTAATACCGAAATACCGGTATTTTCTACATCAATACCGGTTTTCAATACCGGACAAAATTCGGCCGAGGTCCCGGTATTCGGGATCCCGGTATTGTAAGCTCTAACTCCGGTTTACGTATTTGTCTAATTTATCAAAACTCCGCAAATTAATTTGCACGACGATGCCTAAAATTTCGGGTTTAACCGTCGGTGCGATCAATTCACGTCTTAACACCGCAAACCTCCCACAATATGTAAATATGTTTTTCAATATTAGATATATTTTACATTTTCAAAATATTATATAATTACTACGCCAAATACGTGCATGAAAATGTAACTATGTACGTAATCTACAACCTGTCAAGACATATAATCGTGGTCACAATATTGTGTGTCAAAAAGTGTGCTTACGTTCCTGCCACTCAGTTCATTTATATATGTTAGTGGTTACAGCGTGTTACAGTAGTAACCTGCGGGCCAACCCCTGTCCTACACCATTATAAAAAAATAAAACCATATTATTGTACGAATGAATATAATAATCATACCACAATGATAGGTACAAATTAATCATATATGATCACAATTTCAGAAAATGTACTTATAAGACATTATATAATAATAATTATTAGCGACATAAGTAAATTTAGAGTACAGTTATTAAAACCCATACAAAAGAGTATTACTAAACTTATAGTAGTCCCACAGGTTTCAGTTAGATTCTGAGCCCTAGAAAAAATATGAAGCTTAAACAAACAACATCAGAAACAATCGGGATACTTACTGTGGGGTCACAGTCTGCACAGTGCCATGAATAGCCCCTCTTTTTGGGAGACTTTTTCAACGGTGGTTCGAGACAGGTGAAATGATAGCATTTTTGACATTCGTCACAACTGGAATTATGGATGTCATCATGAAACTGGAATAGTGTGCGTTGCCACTTACCTCACTAAATTAGTGTTATTTCCGTCCTGACTACACACATCACAAGTGCTAGGAGCACCGGTGCCACTTTTCTTGACGGGTGTTGAAGAATAGCGCGGTGACTTTACAAGCACAGGTGGTGTAGGTAATTTCTTGATTACCGTCGGTAGTGGCATGTTATCATTATTTTCATTTGGAACGTAAAAGCATTGTGGGTTTGATGAAGACGTGGTTTCACCCGCTGGTAGAGGAATTGGTCGAATCTGTTTCAAAATATTCTCATTAAAGACCGACACAAATTGACACCGACACTTAGTAGCATACATATTTAATAATCCTAGTTTTGTTCAGTTTATTGCAATTACAAAAGTGATAATTGTGTGGAAATTTAATAATTTATTATACGTATACTAATTACGTTGTGATTATCTGTTCTTATTTATTAAAAAATGGTGTTAATACAGTCACAAATTGAAATCAAAGAATCCTCGATATATGAAAATTTTAACAAAGGCGGTTGAAGCAAGTTTCTGATTATTTAGAATAAAAGAAAAAAATGGTAAAAAATAAATCAAGGGATTTTAAACTTCTTTAATGGAAAGTTTGGTACTAAAATGGATATTACCTAAATTGGCTGCCACAACGAAAACAAAGGACGACACCTTATTGCGACAGGAATTAATATTAAAAAGAAGTTTAATAAGAGAGATCTAACAAGAAACAGACCGGAAGTGTTTAAATTTGCCCAAAATAAATTCAAGCGAGAAACATTGGATAAAAGATTCTAGATTAGATATAGAATGTCAATATTTAGTGAAAATCATAACATTCAAACCATGTCTAAGTGGTCCGGCCAGACCAAAATGCAACTAAAACCCCTCCACCAAAATTACAACTTACAATACGTAGATCCTATAGGTAGGCAATACAAATAGCAACGATTAAAGATGCTTATAACACCCAGCAGTAACACAAAAATAGTATTGCAGTTAGTGCCATGGCTGACTACCATGTCTGCAGACATTTTTAGCAGCCAAAGGGGGACATAATGGGCTTTATGATTTAAAACTTTTTTGTTTTGATAAATATCTGTTAGAAACCAACAGTAATTTTGTCATACTTATTTCACCAATGTCATTATTTTTACAGTTTACTAAAGAAATTGTCTGATAGTGATTTGGATTTTACTATGAATTTTTGCATTTTATCAAATGGTGAATATTTTAAATTATTAATTGTAAAGAACTACGACACCGTGTATGAAATATAATGAACTTAAACCAGAAACAGTTCAATGATCCACTAACCATATTTTTCGTAGACGCTAGAATCAGCCTCAAATTACAAAGAAGTTCAGGAAATGCTTACTACATAACAAGCATATATTACTTGTACCCTCAAGGACAAACAAAGATATTGAACAACCATACAAAAGCTTATTGCAACTGAAGCAGACCATTTTTACGTCTCAAATGTGGCAGTCAGCATAATATCAAATCTGCAAAAAAGAGAGAAACCCAAGCTACCTGCATACTATGAGAGAGAGCACACCCAGCTAACTATAAATGTTGTCAAGTCTATTAAAAGATACAGAAAAAAATACCAAACTGCCACTAATTATAAAATCCTCCAGCCTTCACAGTAGGGTGCAACGAAAATGCAAAAAAAAAACAATTTTTTTCCGAAAACTATAATGGCTACCACACAAAAGTTGTCATTAAGGCTAAAAACAATGTGTGCAAAAACATTTTGAAATAAGAAAATGTCTAGAGGTTCCATAATGTAATTGAAATTTGGTATACGTAGCGTTGAAGACATTAATAGCATTAGTGTGAGAAAGTGACCATTTGATTTAAAAATAGTCTGTACAGGAGGTATTTTCAAATTAATCAATGCAGACAAAGAACCACAAGCCATGAAAATTTGAATTTTGAGCAAAAGCAATCGCTTCACACTGAATAAACACCAACAACAGAGGAACACATCACGATCATCGAAGAACCCGAATCAAAATGCATAGGACATGTCTTCTCTGGATCGGGATTTCCTGCAGATATTATAGAGTATAAAAGCATTTGTCTTGAAAAATAATATTGATACATCAAATATTACTGCAATTGGTCATGATAGAATAGCAGTAAACACTGGTACGCAAGGAGTATTGTAAGTAAGGCAGAAGAAGAGCATGGGAGACCATTACAGTGGCTAATATGTACGTTTCATGCTAATGAGCTGCATCTATCATTTTTTACAAGAGATAGTTGGTCGTAGCACTGAAACTTGTGGATTTTTTTGGGCCAATAGCAGAAATGTTACAACAATGTGAAGAAATGACGCGACTTTGTGCTAACAGAAAACAATTTACCAACATTATTGTCAACCGATCAAAAGCATTTGCACCAAATGTGCCAAGCAGTAGCTGTTGGAGAATGATGGCCAAATGATTTAGTTTTCAGAAAACCTGGAAAGACGTCCCATACAAGGCGGCTAACAGTTAATCGATTGCTAAGATTGTATGTAGAAACTAAACGTCCCAGTATTCAACTCATTACTTTAGTACCTACAAGTAAAATTCGTACAAAAAGTGTATGCTCCAGTTTAGTTCACTATTAAATCAGAACTAAAGTAGATCAAAACTTCTATGGTGAATGATTAACTAATTGTGATAGTTGCAAAAAGAAAAAAAATCGTAAATGTTGTATATAGAGGAATGGCTATTTGGTCACCCTGAAAATTTATTGTTAAGTAAGATTAAGGACGATCGAAGACATATCTGAGAATTGGGATTATGCAGAATGCTTAAAAGCCGAGAAAAATCAGAAAGAACATTCAAGATTCCACCATTCCATTTCACTGCTACAGAGTATATCGAATTGATTGTATGAAATTATTGTAATGTGACAGCACCTACTTCACTAAAATATATTACTGACTAAGATTTCGAAGAGATAATTGCTACTGGAAATCATAGTAGCATAGAAGTGTGAAATTGTCCTTATCATACATAATCTGTAGAACTACCTGTTAAATTAGTAACGGAAACGTCAGCTGTAGTTTGTGGTCCGAAATCGAAGAATGGTTTTATCCTATCAAAATTAGAGTCACAAAATATTATCCCTTCCTTTAACACTAAAGCAGCTTAGAAGTTGTTAACTTAAATTGTGATACCAGATATGTGTTATAAAATATATTGCATGTTAACGTATACTCGTATATTAATTTATTCATTTAACATATTTTATAATTAAGTCTATTTTGACTATACATTGTAAGTATAATTACATTCTACTAATGTCTATTGGTTACTTTTTAATGTTTAGAAGTAAAAATAATTGAAAACCAACTAACAATTTCGTATGGTGGAACCATATTAATGGGTCTAAACTCTTCACAGCGTATAGTTGCAGGTTTCTTTTCTATAGGCACAACAGTACTTGTCTTCCAGTTATCTGGGAATTTTCCATATTCCAAACTGCAATTAACTAAATTTAAAATTTTATCACCAATTGTTTCAAATGCTGCTTTAAGTAAATTAACAGTAATGCCATCTGTGCTACTTTCCTTGGTCCTCATTTTTGTTATAATTTTCCTTAGGTCACACATTTCTAGTTTACTGAATTTCTCCATTTTACTTCGGACACTTATCATTTCTACAGTTTTGTTAAGCGTTTTAGTACGAGCTATATTTTGTGCAATTTCTTTGATACTGTCTATGAAAAACTTATTGAAATGCTCACATATTTCTCTGTCTATCACCAATTTTCGATCAAAGAATATTTGATTTTTAAAGCTTTCACTTCCTTTCGAGTCTAACAGAGTTTTAAGTGTTTTCCACATTTCCGAAGCATTGTTTTTTACTTGGTCTATTTTTTCGTTGTAGTAATTGACCTTTGTATTTCGTATTATCGTTACAACTTTATTTCTTTGCTGTTTATACTTCTGCCAATCTTCCTCCGTTTTAGTTATTACCGCTCTTTTATACAATTGGTCTCTCACTTTTATTTCTTCATTAGTTTTCTCATTCCACCATTTTTGGCTTCCCCATTTTCCATATATAATCTTCTGTTGTTCCGGAGCAAATTCATTTAATGCAGATAACAAATTTTCTACCAAAGCATTAGCCAAATCATTTACATTTGTACTTAAAGGCCATGTCATATCTATTAATTGAAGCTGAAAACTGGTCATGTTCATGTTTTTGTAGTTTCGGAATTTCACAGATCTATACTTCTCACTGGACACTTCATTCTTGAGATTCACAGAAATAATTGAGTGGTCTGTTATTTTAGGTGTAGAATGCACTTCATGACTGATATTTTTTTGATTTGTTAGCAACAGGTCAATTCTTGTAGAAGATTCCTTTGTTACACGTGTAAAACTATTAACGAGTTGATAAATACCACATTTACTGATCAAGTCACTGAACTTTTTTGAATAAAATGAGTTTCCTGCTAAGTCAATATTGAAATCGCCTAATACTATGAAGATACCGTCAAGGCTTATGCTTTCAACAAAATCTTCAAATTTTTCCAGGAATTGAGAATGGCTTGTACTGGGAGAATGGTATAAACTGTAAATGTAGTATTTCTTTCTGTCTATAGATATTTCAACTCCTGTTACCCACATGTTCATGTTGTCATGAATTCTTACGATTTCACTGTATTTGTACCCCTTTTTTATATAGATTATTGTACCACCTGTGTGGACACTTACAGAGAAACTACATATCGCATTGTATCCAGGAATGTCAATTTCAGTTTGTGTATAGTCTTCAGTAACATGTGTCTCGGAAAGGCAAATAAGTAGTGGTTTATTCTGATTCACCATCCATAACAGTTGTGTTTTATTTGTATTTAATCCTTGTATGTTTAAATAAATAATTGTTTTCTTTAGTTGCTATATATTGTTTCGGTCACGGCGAATATCAGGGTAGTCGATCTTTTCCTGTAATTGATTAACTATTCTTTTATATGCCTCACATATTCTGTCATTAGCCTTATGTTTCATATTTATATTGGGAACTTTTAATACTTCAATTGCATACTTACAGTTCACACAGCAAATATCCCTTGATTTGCAATCTGCCGATTTATGTTCACCTGTACATATTTGACAAGTTGGTTTTTCTTTTTTGCAGTCCTTTGCTATATGGCCGTATTTCCAACAATTAAAACATTGCTTTACATTTACGCTATCTTTATAGAAACACGATTTCCAACCAATATGTATTTTTTCTTTTGACTCAATACAATTGTATGTGTTTTTATCCACTTCAAGAATGATATTCATCATACCTTTTTTGTTCTTGCATGAGTGTACTAATTTTAATTCTCTACTATTGGGGTCTATGTTTTGTGTTTTGAACAACAATTTTTTCTAATAAATTTTCTACATCTTCCAATTCTACCGGGCTTATATCAAACACAATTATCCTTGGATTTCTTTTGTGTGGAATTTTTACTTCATAAGATTGTCCCAGTGATGACTTGATACTATCACATACATTTTTAACTTCCCCTTCTTGTTTCTCACTACATTTGATTGCTACGCCCCCATCTTTAACATACTTCATTCTTGAGACTCCTACTCCAAGACTGCAAGGATTGATTTTCTCTTCAATTCTCTTCTTTGTTGTTTCACTTGTTTGATTATTATCCTTTGGTTTGATTATAATTGTTTCTTCTTTTTGTTTTTTTACGGCTGCACTATACCCCATATGTTGCATTGTTGACGTTTCTTTTTTTAATTTTTCTATTTCTTCCTTCAGTAATCTTATTATTTCCATCTTATCTTCTATCAAAGATTCCTTGCTTTCTACTAATTTTTGAAGCAGTTCAAATGTTTCTCCTTTGAGACATTTTGGACAATAAAATTTCATGCAACGACTGCTTGTTAGCTGCAGCACTTTTATTTCTGATGCTGTCAGCTTTCCACATTCCTTACATACAATTTGATCGCATCCATCACAACTAAACGCTTCTTTATTCTTCACCTTGATTTGTTTACATATCTGGCAGTTCATCTTTTAAGGATAACTTTTGCACTTTTTAGCATCTATTTAAACTTTCGTGGGATTAATCTTATCTTGACTTAATTATTACGAAATTCTAATTCTTTGTGGTTTTTATTCGTAGTTTTTCCGTTATTATAAACCTAAATGCGGTCCTGCCCTATTTACCTATTTAGCGCTTATTTGTTTACTGCGCAAGCGGCCGACCTCGCTCGCCCGTCTTGCACTGGCACTTCTTATCTCGTTTCGCGATTATTTAGATTTCTTTCCTTCGCGGGGTTTGTTTACGCGTCGTTCTTGTCGTCCTTCAAAAATGTACCAACAGGTGTTCGGGTCGTCCGCGTTTATCGCCTCGCGCGCAATGGGATTCTCGCCCGTAATTTGTCGCAGCGCCGGATGCCGTGTTTGTTTGAACGCGATTTATCCCGCTAAATACTCCTTTAAGCCGCTTTTTATGCACTACACTTCAGTGTTCCTTCTTCAACTCGCCGTTAAACCACTTTTCGCCGCTTTAAACCTCCGTTTTCCCTCGCAAAAATGTAATTCTTGGTAGCTCACAGAGTGACACTTCCGCACGTGTGCTACGCCGACGTGATTTTTGTTTCTAAAAATAAATATCTGAAAAATTTATAATCAAACAAAATATGGAACCTAAAGATATAATTCGATTACAAAAAAAAGTTGATGCAGATTCATTTTAGATCTAAAGACAGTTTTTCCGCACTAGCCTCACAAAAAATTGCACTTTTCACATTTTCGTTCCACCCTACTTCACAGTACAAAATTTCCATCCACTTCAATAAAATGCACAATTTCCTCCTAATCAGTCAAGCTATACACATCCATTGAATAAACAGTCATCCTCCAACAAAATAATAATAGTATATTATATCATGAGAGACTAAAGTGCACCATTTAATCCCGCGAGTAGATTTAGGCACTTGAGTCCCGAGGTATATACGCTATTTTTTTGCACTTTTGGGAACATTATCATCAAACATTCCCAAAATTTGGAATCTGTCAATTTGGAAACTGACAATAACAGTTTATTAAAAACTGAATTGCAGCAGGTCCTGGATAGCCTGAATCAGTTGGCAGTACTGAAGTGTATTGTCAGTATATGTCAAATGCGAGATTTGCAGGTTAAGTTTTGCGTCAGTGTGTGTCAAATGACAAACAAAACCTAACCTACCAACCTCGTGTGTACATAAATTTACCATAGTTACGGTATCATTTTTACTTTAGTCTCTAGGGATTAAATGAGCTACTTTAGTCCCTGTTTACGGGGACTAAGTATCAACTTTAGTCCCGGAAGTGCAAAAAGTTCATTTTTTTGCTATAATACCTGTCAAACTGTTGTAAGGTTGGCAAAATTGACAGTGAATTTTGTTGGATGATGTTTTTTTGAGCCCGGTCTACCCGTTGCGCTGACAAATTAAAAATTTAAAAAGTCAACGCAAAGGCAACGTCAGATTAATAAATATTTCATTATTCCTGATCAGTAATAAAAAATGAATACAAGAAAAAAATGCAATTTATTGAACAAAAAAGGGAAGCAAGCGGTACTAAGGTGCAAACAAGAATTTATAAATCTTAGTCCTAATCCCTCAGAACAAGTAACAACTATTCGCCTTTGTAGAACATTCAAGGTTGTAATTCAACCAATTCGCTTTCCCCAATTTAAAAATAAATTTTTTAGGTTACTAAAACTGTGATTTATAATATATATCGGAATAAAGAAAATTTGCAGGACGCACGAACAGGAAGGGATATGGTTTAATGGCTTTTATTGAGAAGAAGAGCTACGAGGGTAAATTTTTCAAAATTTAATTAGCGGGAAATATTTTGGTCTAAATGAACTTTTACATTTTGAAAAATCAGAACTTGCTTTCACTGGTTCGCGAAGTTTATTGTATGCTATAATACGAGACATGGGTTTTATATTTATTGACGAAACTTGGATTTACAAGAATGGTTCGGAATTGCGTAGGAGGGTAAAGGAAGATGACAAGCGAATGAGCAAAATTAAAATAAAAAGCGAAGGTGGCAGGTTTACCATACTGCATACTGCATGCAGGTTATTGAGATGGCTTTTTAGAAAATTGTGCTTTACTTTTTAACAGCAAAAATACTGATAAGGATGGGTCAAACAAAATTTAGTTCCAGCGGTCAAAAATTTGCCTGGCAAAAGTGTGGTAATAATGGATAATGGTATGGTACCAATCCGTCCTTAAAGAAAAAAACCAACCCTATCATCAAATAAAAATGCGTTAATACAATTTTATTTGAAAATAATATATCGTTTAACGAAAGAAAAACTAAAGATTCTTTTTGGCAAGTATCTAACCACTTTTGCAGCAAACTGGATGTTATTGATGATTTGCTTTGACAGAATAATATGCAAGTGTTATGACTTGCCCCGTATCATTGCTACCACACAATGCAATAGAACTAGTTTGGGCTCATTGCATCAATGATGCAACCGTTCGTTTTCAAGATAAAAATCGTGTCGGTACCATGTGGCAAACTGCTTTGTTAAACTGTAGAGCGGAAGTATGAAGCAACTGTATAAACCACGTTGAAGAATTAATTGAAAAAGACTGGCAGATCCAAATGGGTAATTCCTCATTTCAAGATATTCCTCATTTACTCTACATCTTACTATCGAGAGATCCAAAAAAAAAAACTGTTCCACAGCGGGCTGTGGAAATTCAACGTATGAATAATATGTTGGTGACACTGTACGTCAATGTCAAATTCGAAGTTATCAGGTTAGGTTTTCCGTCAGTTATGACATAGAGTGACGTAAAACCTAACCTGCTAACCTCGAATTTGACATAGACTTACAGTGCCACCAACATATTAGTCAAAAGTTGAATTTCCACAGCCCGCTGAGGAACAGTTTTTTTTGGATCTCTTGATATATCTTTAACTTCGATTTCACTTAATAGCTCATGATTCATCTTATTCCTGTACTCTCCTTCTGATGTTCGAACTGGACCAGTATTAACCTTAAAAACTTTCTTTCCATTATTCTTAGGTCATTTTCCTCTTTCTTGGTTAATGCTATTATCTCAGCAGCATAAGTTATTATTGTTTTTATTAAGGTTTTATAAATTCTAATTTTATCCCTTTATTAATTTTTTTTGTTTTTCAATATGTATCTCAGGACATAGTCTTTTTTCAACATGACTCGGAGCAGGCTATGACTTCTAATATTTTTTTACATGGTACTAACCCAACCTTAAAAATATCACTAATGTCACTTTTGACAGCTGTTTGTACACTGCAATATTAATTTACATTACAAGAACAGAAAGTAGCGTTTTGCAAGTCGAACCAAGTAGGCTTCCAGGCATTGGCGTAACTAGCAGGGGGGCCAGGGCCTCCCCAAAGTGCTGTCTGGCCCACCCCAGAAAAATAGAAGTTAAATAAATTTAAAAATCTGCTTTTTTTTATTAACCCATTTAAACTAAGGGGTTGGTTATCGACCCTCACACATTCTTACATTTTGTGGTTTTATTACCTTTTTTGGCTTAAAAACATTATAGTATAAATATCATATGTTGGACGGATGATTCTAATGAATAATAATATACAAGAGCAAACGTTATTAGTTAGCTAATAATTACTTTGAAAACACTGCTTTCGTCTGAATATTTTTTTAAGTTAAATTTACACCATTTTTGTTAGTTTCTCTCAAGTTTTCTACAAATAAAGGATCAATTTATGTGCACAGAAAAATACAATTGCAATTATTTCATATGCGGGTAAGTAAAGGAGTTGAAAACTTGAGTGCATCGGTAACTACTCCCTGGGCACATACAGCTAGCTGCCTATTATAGGCTCGTACAGTTCAGACTTAAGGTGACTTGCTATTTAGATGTTTGCCTTGCCTAAAGAGTTGAATTTATTGCTTTAAAGAGTACGATCCAGAATTTTATGTTTAATAGTGTTTTATGTACGGCAAAGAACATTTTATGGTGCTTGAATTTCCACAGTTGCTAGCCCGAGATAGAATAAAAACATATTACAATAACAATTAAGAGCATACTGATGTTTTCAAGAAAGTATATGTTTCGAGGATACGGAGAAAAAAATAAAAATTGTGGCTCAAAAACGTGCAAATGGAAACCAAGTGATGTTGCTCTTGAAATAATATTTTTTACCGTCAACCTCATTGAGTTGCAAGAGGTAATTTATACATTTTTATATTGTTTATGAACCGAGAAATAATTTATTGATATGCTCCTTAGACATGTAGTATTACGAGAGTAGGCAGCACCCATAATTTCTGCAAATCAATAGAACAAGTGCACCATGGAAATGTAACTTGCCATAAACAAATGTTTGTTGTTTTCTAGTTTAACAGTTCAAATTTAGTTACTATACAGTTAGTTTTGAAATAAGTGTTGTGCATCAAAAGTGAACATAAAGGGAGAAAATTTTAAAACCATGATTTATTATGACTTTAAAAGTTCCCTATCTCTGAAAGATAGATGACTTCGTGCTGCTTTTGGTGGCCAAGCGTA
The DNA here is from genome assembly GCA_940337035.1 of Agriotes lineatus. Taxonomy (NCBI): domain Eukaryota; kingdom Metazoa; phylum Arthropoda; class Insecta; order Coleoptera; family Elateridae; genus Agriotes; species Agriotes lineatus. The sequence goes on from CALNHX010001468.1 coordinate 131,310, forward strand.
TATTTCTGGTTTAATGAATTTAAATTTGAATGAGTTTCAGTCAGCGACGACTTTTGCGAAGGACAAATTTCAGCAGTTAGTGCTACGAACGTAGACGCTGTGCGAAGAATGCTCCAGTAGGACAATCGAGTCACTTATTAAAGCATCTTAGACATTGGCATGACTGCAATACACAAGATTTTACAAACTCATTTGGGTGTAAGAAAAGTCTGTCTTGGGTGGATACCACACAGTTTAACAGATACACAGGAACACAACAACAGCATGTGGAACAGTATAAGAAATATGATGAAGGTAAATCTAAAGCAGTTTACATCATAACTGGTGACGAAAGCTGGATATATGCATTTAAACCTGAATCTAAGCGGCAGTCAGCACAATGGATGTTTCCAACAAATCCTAATCCAGTTAAAGTGAAGCGATCTTGAAGAGTTGGTAAGAAAATAATTGCTTGTTTCCTTTCAAAATCAGGACCTATCACAACTGTGGTGCTTAAAAATAAACGTAGGGTTACTGCAGAATGGTACACAACTATATGCCTGCCAGACGTTATTCAAAAAGCTCGACTTATGGCACCCAAGGGGTGAGATTGTTCTGCACCATGACAATGCTTCTAACGTATGAACGAAAGTTTTGAGAAAAAGTTTGATTATGTATATTTAATTCAAATTAAATATTATTCAAAAAACGCTTAAAATATGCTGATCTTACATCCAAGATAATATTAATAACAGCACTATACAGGGTGTCCAAAAAATAGCGGATTAACTCTACAGTGCGTTACTTGGGGATGCCTAATGAACCCTGGAAAAATATGAAAAAAATTCCCTGGGCCGTATTTTTCGAAACATTTTTGGTCAAAGGTGGGTAATGAAATCCATTTATTTAAATAACTAGTGTATAATTATAGTGTCAAATATATCTGGGACTTATTAAAATATCTGTTTTTTTAATATTCTTGGGATTTAACTAAATTGTTTTCAATATTTAAGTATTTTAAAAAACTGATTTCCTGTTGAGTTTGTCAATTACTAAATATGGCAAACAGGCTTTGTACAATAATAATATACGAAATCAAGCTTGGCATTGAAATATTTGTTGTATGAATAATATGTTGATGGCACTGTAAGTTCATGTCAAATTCGATGTTAGCAGGTTAGGTTTTGCGACAGTTTGAGTCAAAACTAACGCAAAACCTAACCTACTAACCTCGCATTTGACATAGACTTACAGTGTCACCAACATATTAACAACTTACTATGGAAACATTTTTGATTGAGAAATTGTTGCAGTATCAATGTTGCCAGATTTATTTCTATTAATTTCGAAATATTTAGAAAAATACGGCCCAGGGATTTTTTTTTCATATTTTTCCAGGGTTCATAAGGCATCCCTCAGTAACGCACCATAGAGTTAATCCGCCATTTTTTGGACACCCTGTATAATGGCAAGCGTTCCATTATTTTCAATGGTCTGCAATTTTGTCATCACATGTCGCATAAGCTGTTGGACCGAATTTACATCAATTTTATAACCTTATAATCCTTGATGTATCTTGCCTGAAGAATATTGGGTGGGTTGTCATGTTTTGGTATAAATGGAACATTGTGCTGATTCAGTCAATCTCTCGTGGTTCTCACATAATGGCAAAAAGCCAACTCTGGCCAAAATATTATTTCATTAGCAGCATGTGTATTTTGGGCACTTACGTCTTTTCAGAGTTTAAAGGATTACGATGCAATTCCCCATGGACAATCATGTATAAAACATGAAAATGTCGACCGAACCACCAAATTGGTGTTTTTACGCTATCTTTAGCTCTTCTTACCATTATGTCGACAATCCATGCAGACATCTTTTAGAGCCTTTACTTTCAGGCAAACTTACACAAGGAATTCCTTGTTCGCATTCTATTATAGTTCGATAAATTATTGAAACTAACACATATTGGTCTCTGAAGATGTTGACAATATCGCTCTTAGGCATTCGCCCAACCAATTAATAGTCGTTCAGATTTCAAGTTTGTAAGACATTTTGATCAATGTAATTGCAAAATTTGCATTATTATCATAAATTCTGATATCCATAGATTTTTTGTTTCCAATAGCAACTTTTCTCTAGCTTCAAAAAAACTCTCAAAACTTTTGTTACATACGTTAGTAATGCCGCACATCAACTGAAATAATTTTCAAAGACTTTTGAGTTAGAATTGCTAAGTTATCCCCCATTCAGTTACGACCTAACACCTTCCGATTACTTTCTAGTTCCTCCATTAAACGATAAAATGCGCGGTGTGCGATTTGGAACTCCCGAAGATGCTGGGGAAAGCTTCAAAAACCTTGTTTCTCGAGTGACTCAAAAATTGTGGAATTTATGTTTTGAAAATTGGTTTTACCGAATGCGTAAATGTTGAGTTTAAGGGGGAATATTTTGAGAAAATAATAAAAACAAATTTTGGTTACTAAAAACTTTGTTTTATTAGACTGCAGAAATTTACGGGACTGCCTCGTATAACGGCATCAAAGAACAAGCAAATAAATTTATGCGAAAAAGTTATGTATGTACGTAAATTCATGTCTTCATAGGTATACATAGGTATTGACGGTGGTTGATTGGGGGGCCTGGCCCTCCCCAGCCAAAAATTCTAGCTACGCCAATGCTTCCAGGGCTATAGCCTGCGACTCGCCCTGGAAGCTTGGGAAGACCTGCAAAACACTTTCCGGTCATGTATCTATTTTTACGATAGACCAGAAAATATGCAGGTCTCTCCAAGCTTGCAGGGCGAGCCGCAGGCGAGCCCTGGAATCTACTTGATTCAACCTGCAAAACACTGCATTTAGCCCAGTCAAATGTTACACAAAAAATGCGTGAACTAACATTAAATGGGGTATTAATAATTTTTGCAGAGGTGTTTCGGACCATTACTGGGACTACAAATCCAGATTTGCAACCTTCAGAAAACTGTGCTCGCTGAATGGCGGTCGAAAAACAGCGACTTTTTCAGACTTTTTTCGGTTTTTTGACAAAATCTCCTAAACTATGCGTTTGTTGGAACAAATGTTTCAGGGCTTTTTTAAATTAAATTAAATTTTCCACAAAATAGGATCAAAATCGTTTTTGTAAGTTATATAGTTATCGAGATACAGCTTTTCAAAGATTGACCTTTTTTTCAAAAAGTGAAAATTTTAAGTTTTCTGCATATTTCGAGTTGGGATACCGGCAAAATGACACGTCTTACAGAAAAGTCAAAGTCATGAAAGTTGTAGGAAATTTAATAAGCTTTAATATGAGCTAAGGCTGATCCTTGTAGCTCAGATAGTCTCGTCAGAAATAACAAAAAACGAAAAGATGAAAAAAATTCCTTTTTGGTTGAAAGTTAAGTAACATCGTTTCCTTCACCAACACCTTAATTAATGTTTTTTCATAACATGTCGGCGGAAAATGTCGTATAACTAAGTGGAGAAAGTTTACAGTGGTTTTTATAGTCATTGAAGAACTTTTGAAAAGGGTCAGCTCACCAAAAAATCCGACGCAGAGTTGAAAGTCCACTTCAAGTATGAATTGGCCCCTTACCCAATGTCTCTGTTCAACGAAGCTGGAATGAGGAAGGGAACTAAGTCAGCTTTATATTCGCGTTTCACATCTCTCACTACCAACACTCCCGAGACGCCTATACCCACATCGTGCTCGATGGTGGTTGCTTGTTCCACAAATGTGTGTGGCACTGAAACACTTCAGTGAAGACCATCATTGACGGATACATTAATTTTGTGAAAAACCATTTTGGGACAGATGTAACCATTGTCTTCGATGGATACCCGGAGGATGCCTCTCAAAAAAGTACTAAAAGCGCCGAACGTCTCAGACGATACTCCGCCCTCAACTGCAGTGACATTTTCCTATCAGCTTCAACTACTCTCAACGTCACACAAGAGAATTTCTTATCAAATGACACTAATAAGAGTAGGCTGATAGAGCTACTGGTGATAAACACGATAAGCATGATGTTTTGCAGCATCTGTGGTTGGCGGCAAACGGGCGAGGTTGACTTTAGGCTGTAGCTTCTGACCTGATGAACTGGAGGTATATCAGGTCATTGAGGGTGGAGTCAGTCTCCTCCATATCTCGCGACGAGGCACTTCTTCCCAGCTGCAGCTATTTCATCGTGATTCACATCTGGGCGGAGGAAGAGAAGTTATCAAACGACACTAATAAGTGTAGGTTGATAGAGCTACTGGATTTGAGCAGCACGGTGTTGAGGTGACAGTTTCAGAAGAGGACGCTGATGCTAACATTGTTAGAGCTGCCATCACCAAAGCTGACTCTTCTGAGAAGGTTGTAATCATCGGGGAAGATGTGGACCTGCTTGTGTTGTTAGTTGGTTTAAGTTCCAAAAAATACACCATCTACGAGTACCCCCAGAAAGGCAGAAGAGGGGAGCCAGACGTCCAATATTCATCTACATTGTTCACCACCAGAACCTGTAATTACTCTGCTGGGGTAATTATGTTTCTTCACGCATTTAGCGGGTGCGACACGACCTCTGCCCCTTTCTGACAGGGGAAAACCAAATTTGTCAACACCTTCCTCAAGAATTCAGCACTATTCAGGCAAGCAGAAGTCTTCCTCCGCCCAGATGTAAGTCACGATGAAATAGCTGCAGCTGGGAAGAAGTGCCTCGTGTCACTGCAGTTGAGGGCGGAGTATCGTCTGAGACGTTCGGCGCTTTTTGTAGTTTTTTGAGAGGCGTCCTCCGGGTATCCATCGAAGACAATGGTTACATCTGTCCCAAATAGTTTTTCACAAAATTAATGTATCCGTCAATGATGGTCTTCACTGAAGTGTTTCAGTACCACACATATTTGTGGAGCAAGTAGCCACCATCGAGCACGATGTGGGTATATGCGTCTCGGGAGATGTTGGTAGTGAGAGATGTGAAACACGAATATAGAGCTGACTTAGTTTTATTCCTGATTTCAGTTTCATTGAACAGAGACATTGGGTAAGGGGCCAATTCATACTTGAAGTGGACTTTCAACTCTGCGTCGGATTTTTTGGTGAGCTGGCCCTTTTCAAAAGTTCTTCAATGACTATAAAAACAACTGTAAACTTTCTCAACTTGGTTATACGACATTTTCCGCTGACATGTTATGAAAAAAACATTAATTAAGGTGTTGGTGAAGGAAACGATGTTACTTAACTTTCAACCAAAAAAGAATTTTTTTCATCTTTTTGTTTTTTGTTATTTCTGACGAGACTATCTGAGCTACAAGGATCAGCCTTAGGTCATATTAAAGCTTATTAAATTCCCTACAACTTTCATGCTTTTGACTTTTCTGTAAGAGGTGTCGTTTTTCCGGTATCTCAACTCGAAACATGAAGAAAACTTAAAATTTTCACTTTTTGGAAAAAAAGGTCAATCTTTGAAAAGCTGCATCTCGATAACTATATAACTTACAAAAACGATTTTAATCTTATTTTGTAGAAAATTTAATTGACTTTAGAAAAGCTGTGAAATATTTTTTCCAACAAATGCATAGTTTAAGAGATCTTGTCAAAAAACCGAAAAAATTCCGAAAAAGTCGCTGTTTTTCGACCGCCATTCAGCGAGCACAGGTTTCTGAGGGTTGCAAATCTGGATTTGTAGTCCCAGTAATGATCCGACACACTTCTCCAAAAATTATTAATACCCCATTTAATGTAAGTTCCGATGTAACATTTGACTGGGCTAATTCCGGTCTTGTAACATAATAGTATTTTACAGTAGAAGTCCGTTAGGATAGCCTTTACTGCCGAGCCAGAGAATTTGTGAGACGAGCTCGAAGAGCGAGTCGAATAATACTGGCGAGGCAGTAAAGGCCCTAACGGACGTGTATTGTACAATAGTTTTTGTAATACCTACATACAATTCGGTCATATCTATATTTTTCTAATTTATTTTCATCAAAACGCTAGGTTTGTGTAATGACATTTTAGAATAATTGAGAGTGCGTAGAACGTTGCAACTGTTGTTTATAAATGTCAGTTATTTCCAATTTCGTGTATGGTTGTAAGCAGTTTTAAGTTGTAACCAGCTCGTAACTTATGACATCTGTAGAAAATGATGAAGATATTCCTAAAGACGTTAAGATTCTGAATGAGCAAGTTATTTTAGCGTATGTTCAGGAGTTATAGCAGTTTTTTGCGCCTTCTTCTATGTGGAGTTGAAGGCTTGCTTGCTGCTGGATTTGTGTGACAAACGTCACTTTGACGTTTGGCACACAGTTTAGCAGGCCGTGGTCTTTACGGACACTTTTTACGGCCGGGCCGTAAAGAGGTTGCTTACGCAGTAGTAAACAGTCCTTAAAGAAATATTTAACAAGTAGGTATTACAAAAATTACTATTACAAAATCTGAGTTGATACTGTAAAACAGTGTGATTTTTTAAAAACTCAATTGCAGCAGGCTCTGGATAGCCTCAGTTAGCAATACTGAAATGTATTGTTGGTGGCACTGTAAGTCTATGTCGAATTCGAAGTTAGCAGGTTAGGTTTTGCGTCAGTATGTGTCAAATCTGACGCAAAACCTAACCTGCTAACCTCGAATTTGACATAGACTTACAGCACAGAATAATATGGCCTCTCTGTGTCAGCGTTTTAGATGTCAGCATACTCCATTTTTGTGACTTTGAAATTGTCCGCCATGATCCTAGTGGTGTGCAGAGGCGGGAAATTAAAAATTATGCCCCTAAATTTTAAACTGAAGAGGAATAATCCGTATGTTTAAAGTCCACGCAATTTATATGGAAATGCACAACACACCATGTGCCACCAATTGAGTTTTTAAAAAATCACTCGGTATTAGTTGACTTATCGAAACAATAACTCAAACTTGTTTCCGTAGTAACAAAGGCATCAGGGACCGGCAAAAGCTTTTACCAATCCCTAATGCCCGTTTTCCGATCTTGACCGGCAAAACGTTACTTTCTGCTGAAAAAATTGTCCAGAAACTGCATATTTTCTGGTGGGTCGTAAAAAAATGCCAAAAAAGCTAACAAACGAAACTAAACAAGTGATTCTTTGTTGCTTTCGCAAGTTTAAAGACAACTTTTTGAAAATAAGTGAAAAATTTAGCTCCTAGTTACCTTGCTAACTTCATTTGTGACCAACATCAGGACCTGGTTTACCTTTTAAAAACATGTATGGTCATGGCCTGCTCTGAGTCATTTTGAAAAAAGATAAGACTATACCATTGCCAATAATTGCCAATGAAACCATCGTGTAACCTGCGGTTCAACAGCACGTTGAATACTGCTAGATTAACATTTCTTAATTTCATTAACTGTTACAATAACACCATAAATATAAATTTCGTGATATAAAAAACTAATAAATAGTTAACTGCAATGTTACTTTTGTATGGTCGTAGGATAAATTGTGTACATAACTAGCTAAAAAGTGTCTTTCATGCATTCGAGTGATTTATGGACTTGGCTGACGCCTCGTGCATAAACATACACACTCATTCGAAATTTGTCACCTTCCACACTCGTTATGTAATATACTTTTGCATTAAAGAACTCTACTCAATCATGGCCAGCTTGAGCCCAGTTTCAATTGAAATTTTGAAAGTTAGGTTAGATTGGAGCTACTTCCGGTGTATTCCAGTCAAAGCTATTGTTATAGACTCTCCATACTGACTTTGATAATGTACTTTTTCCCAACCTTTTGCGGTTAATGGTTTTCCACAAAAATTGCTGGTAAGAGTGATCTGCCACGCCCTGTATATTATATATATTGGTAGTTCGTTCTATATTCATAATACAATAAAATAAAACATAACTACCTTTATGGTTATTCTAGGATGTGGATTTGGATTTTCAATATCCAAACTTTTCTTCTTCCGCTTCCGTTTATGTTCTTTCGAAGGCCGAAGCGCATCAGGGGAGTACCTCGAACGATGCTTCTCCCTCCTTCGTTTCTTGCCAGAGCGGGATGAGATGATCATGGTTGCTCCTTCCATAGTACTGTTCAGTAACGGCTCACCATAGCCGTTGTTCTGACTCTCACCCTCAACATCGTCAGGTTGCTCTTCGTTGCCAACATACGACGTGACATTAGCTTGTGTGGGAGACCCGTAGTTTCTTACGTGTATTTTCACATTTGATGTGATCTCCGGGTGCATGGGGTCCCGTTCGACGGGTTTTATTTTAACTTTAGGCGTAAATACTTCTTGGTCTGACTTTGACTCCTTGCTGTAGCGGCTGCGACTTCTGCGAGGTGTTTTTACCTGTTCGACCTCCGAATCTGAGGTTTTGTCGCATTCGGAACACTGCCAACCATACAGTTTGGATTTCTTTGGTAAACGGGTGAGCGGCGGGTTGAGGCAGTTCAAGTGGTAGTAAAGATGGCAGGTGTCACATTTTGCCAGCAAGTGCTGATCGCGGCGCTGCCTGCAAATGCCACACTCTTTCAGCAGCAGATTATCTGGAATCAAATAAACATTTATACGAAATCGCTTTGCACGTTTTTAACCCCACCTTGAGCTTGCCGGGCTTGGCTGCTGAGGACTCGCCCACCATCTATTCTGCCTGCAGGAATGCCACTTAGAGGGAAACCGACGCCCATTTTCAAGGCAGCAGCAGTAGGCACCATCATTGGCTGAGGAATGCGGGTGGTGGCAGGTGGCTTTCCAAGGTCGTCGATGTTCGGTAGATTTTTTGTGGGACATGCACTTAGTATGGCTGAGTGGAATTTGTGAATTTTTTCTTTTAGTGATGAACTGAGTCGTGATTCGTCAGTACTTTCTTTGACCAACTAAAAATGGGCTTTGTAATGGCATCATTACAGAATTAAAATGCTGTATATACCTGGTCATATTTAAGTCGAAGTGTTTGCTGCTCTTCTACTAAAATATTGTTGTCTTCTAATAATTTCTCAAGTGCAGATTTCATGGATTTGAGACGGTCATTACGATCTAAATAATAGGCAATGAACTCAACACTAAAGGCAGGGGGAATGTGCCACTTTTTCCGAATGTCCACAAGAGCTGCTACTTGCGTTTCTTGAATTTCTAAAGCTGAGGTGTCAATGCCCATCAGTTCTGCTTTGCATAGCAATTTTCGGCATGCAGATGCACTGGTAGTTATTAGGCGTGGCATTTTTTGTGTAGGAACTACAACAGGAGAGAAACAAAATACATAATACAAAAACATAAAATTCCCTATGGGCATTCAGTAAACATAAAAACATTTTAATTTTTTCGAAGTTGGCATGTGCATATAACTTTTGTATTATACTAAATTTCAAATCAGAATGCAGCAGGTGGCGCTCTAAACTCAAACTCAGTTTTACATTAGGAAAATATGTTCGTCTGATTGCTTCTGTTTTACAATAATTTTGCTTTATATAATTCAAATAAATGTTGTAGGTCAACAGTCTTTTTTGTCTCCACTATTTATCAGTTTTTCTTTTATATATGTAGGATTCATACCTAATGTCAAATTGACAATTTTGAAAAAATATTTTATTTACAGATGGTTGTAAGAATAACTTTATTTCGACCTATCAGAGCAATAGTTATGATTACTACTTAGTTCGAAGTACTGCATGCTTATTTGAAATTTAGTTTAGGGATTCTGTAGTTTGTTATGCAAAGATTTCCACACCTGCATAAAGGCAAATTTGAATTTAAAAATGACAATTATACCATTCATAATGCACAAAATCCCTATTCAGGCCACGTATTAATAAGTGAAAACATCATGGTGTTATCGTTTTGGTGTTTTCAATTTTGAGCTGTCAGCTGTCAATGTTACGCCATTTCCAATAAGTTGTAAATTTTTTGTATAATTCCTTTACTGATATTCATGGTACAGTCAGACCTCGCCGTTCGCGAGGGTTACGTTCCAGAAAATTCCGCGAAGCGCAAAACGGCGATGCGCAAGTAAACACAAATGATAAAAATGGGGTTAGGTTCCATAAACTAGATTTATTCATACTATGCAACCTCAAAAAATTCAAAAATACATAAATGTGCGTATACAAACTAAAATTCCATACGTTACATAAGTCTGCCACTTGAATCTAGAGCTCGAATGTCCATTTGTTTATTCAAGTTATAATTTTACAATTTATTTCAGGTCAAATTTGGTGTAACAACCCGCAAGAAATTGCGTTATATTTATAAATCTTATAGATTTTAAGTTGTCATGAGGAAGAATAAATCAAAGCCGCCCCTGCATAAAGTACATTTATCGCGAAGGCAAAAGTTCATTTGGTAAGTACGGAAAGCTACATTGTCCTAATCAGAAGAAACGGTTGAATTACATCCGGTGCCGGTAATTCAGAGAACAGAGAATTGTCGAATTGACATTCAGGCAAATCCGCGTGAAAAATTCAACATTGCAAATCCAAGAGCCCGCGAAGTATAAGTCAAAAATGCTAGTTTTTACAAAACGGGAACTCCCGGCTCTTCACGAAAGAATATTACCTTTTGGGGAGCGCAAACTGGACAGGCAGTCTTCCCAACAAGTTCAGCTCCTTAGGTGCTAATTAGTGGTCTAAGAGGTAAAACTACCCCTAAGACCACCGACAGGGTTACAGCCCCTAACACAAGGGTTGCAGCATGTTACATCGGTAATAAGAGATTCAAAGAAATAGGCTCGATAAGTGTGTTTACAAGTTCGTGATAAATAATGTTATTTAGATGTTCATGACATAAACTGCATACGTCTTCTTTATTTACTTACGGCCGGTCTTATGTAGGTCACTAACTTGACGTTAACTTTAAATCGCTGTTAAAATAAACAAAAGCTCATCAAAACGTTGGCGCTTATGACATATTATTCATTAGTAAACAAATTTGTATGCGCTTTTGTTTATTTTAACAGTGAATTAAAGTTAACGTCAGATTAGTGGCCTTCATAAGACTGGCCGTTAGTGTGTGAAAGTTGAAACAGTTAACATTGGCAATTCCACCCGCGAATGGCAAAGAAAAGGGAGCACAAAGGTGCTCCGCGTAAAATCAAATCAGCGAACCGCAAAGCCACAAACGGCTAGGTCTGACTGTATAATCTAATCGAATACTCACTCGACGACTTTATTATCAAATACATTTGCTTACAAACTCAACGGGTTGCTTTGTAGAAACACCACTCGCCTTTGGCTCGTGTTGTTTTTAAGCAACCAGTTTCGTGAGAAAGTAAAAGTATTTTTGATAATTCACAGTCGTCTCGTGGTATTATTACTGATTAGTTTAGTTTAGTTTAGTTTATTTATTGGTATCAGCCAACAAAATAAGTGTTTATACAGGTCAGCAATCATATAAATAATGTTAAATATATAAGAAAATACAATTAACACTTTAAAACAAAATATTTAAACATATATCTATATAAAACTCTAACATAATCGTTTAAGATAGAAGTATCACAAACAATAATTTACAATTAAAAATTTACATTAATAACAATTACTGAAAAGAATTACTAATAAATTGAATCTCAAACACTCAAAGGTCTTCAAAGTCACGAGTGAGGTATTTTTCAAGGGAATAAAATGATTTCGAAATTAAATAAGTTTTTATTTTTGACGAAAATAATTTCTTAGTAAGTTTTTTTATATTATCTGAAAGGAGAATTGTAGAATTTTATGAAGTGGTAGTCAGTACCCCTACGGGTCCTCCCAAGCCTGCGAAAGCCAGGAATGATGTTATGATTGTGGCGAGTTGGGTAGTCATGGACATCCCCATGAGTTTGAAACCGAGTGATGTTTCCCCGTAAGTGGATCAAGCACCGCAGAATATAAACACACGGGATAGTCATTACCCGGAGCTCCCCAAAACAATGTCAACAACAGTCCCTGCAGCCCAGTCCTGCGATAATACGAATACATCTTCTTTGTAGGGCAAATATTTTGGGCATATGAGCTGAATGACCCCAATTTAAGATTGCATATGACATGTTAGATGCAAAATACCCATGGTATGCATGGAAACATTTTTTGACAAGCTTCTGACCAGAAAATTTTTTTTTGATAGTTTAGAGGCCAGTTGGGAAACATGTTCTTCTCAAGTAAGCATAGAGTGCAGGTATACCCCCAAGAATTTAACTGATCGGCTGCACGGGAGGTCAGGTTGAGCATGACGAAGCGAGAAGTTCATGTGTTGGGTCTTGGTGTAATTCAGACTAAGCTTATTAGCCTGGAACCACTTTTGAATATCTAGCTCTCTTTCAGATACAATTACATTAATAGGTTTAGAGGGATGATACTTCTGCAAGTTGGTGGTGTCATCTGCGAAGAGAATTAAGTCTGAATTTGGGACAGAGTTAGGCAGATCGTTAATAAAAATTAGAAACAACAGAGGCCCCAAGACTGAACCCTGAGGTACTCCATGTTTGATAGATAGTTTTTTTGAAATCTGCCCATTGTATGTTACATACTGAGTATGCTCATACAGGTAAGACTTTAGTAGAGCAATACTATTACCATGGAAATTATAAATTAGGAGTTCATGAAGTAGAATATCAAAAGAGACACAGTCAAAGGCCTTTGTCAAGTCAAAGAATGATGCTTAAGTATCCAGTCCCCGCTCAAAACCAACTGAAACACCTTCCGTCAGGTTGTCGATTGCCACTGTGGTTGATCTTTTATTCCTAAAGCCATACTGTTTCTGAGTAAGGATGTTATTTTTCTCAAGGTAATCATTCATCTGCTCCTTCATAAGAGATTCAAATGTTTTTGATACGATGGTGTAATGTAGCATGCTGTGAGAATGCTTAATTATTTTTAATTAATATCCAGATATCTAAAGGGTATCATGGGATAACAAGTGTAAGTGAATAGCTGGTGGCAGTAAATATTAGCAACCAGAGGGTTGTTGACTGCAACTGAAAAAGTTTCTATATTTTGAGTAATCTCAGTCTAATTAGTCACGTTAAAGGTCTAATATCCCTTAATTGTGAGAATACAATTGAAGTTTGGTACGTGTTAGCAAGAATAGCCTCCTGCACGATCAAAGTCTGACCAAGGAGTCACAATTATTATTCGCATAGCGATTTAGAGATTAATAGAGACCATTTCAAGTGGTTATTGGTGTTTAAGTCATCAGTTAGTGCGAGTGTTTGTGTTTGTGGCATGCTGCACTACCGTTTAACAAAATATTAAACGGTCACGACAGCTACAACGAGTTTTTATGGGTCTTCGACATCTTAAAGGAGATGATTGACGACTGTGATCAGTTTGGAGCTGATATAGAAACACACTTCAGGTACGAATTCATCTTTGAGAAGGTTAGTGTATTTTAATAACAGTTTGGTACGGCAAAATTAGAATAAAACATTGTATTTTAGATTTAGAGAACATTTAGAATATTAAGTTTTCCAAATTTGAATTGATTTGAGTACTCTTTTATATTTAGAAATTGTATTATTTTTGGTCTAGTTATTTTTAAGAAAGTTTAACCTCACATTTTTGAAACAAGTAATTTAATTAAATATTTTGACAACCTTTAGTTTGATTATTAAATGTAATGTCAAGCCAAACATATTAATACACTATAACTGAATTAGAAGGTTCAATTTCAAGTATAGTATTCCAACCAAAAATTGGAAAGCTATTTAAAATCCAGTACACCATGAAAAGTGTAACACCCGTATTCATAGTCGTTCGCCAGCGGATCGCCGGCGACTCGCCGGAGTTTCGTTATGAATAGTATGTTGGCGGCACTGTAAGTCTATGTCAAATTCGAGGTGATCAGGTTAGGTTTTCAGTCAGTTTTGACAGAAACTGACACAAAATCTAACCTGCTAACCTCGAATTTGACATAGACGTACAGTGCCGCCAACATACTGTTCATAACGAAACTCTGGCGAGTCGCCGGCGATCCGCTGGCGAACGACTATGAATACGGGCGTAAGTCATGTCTAAGTTGGTTTCATACAATCAGTAAATAATATTCTAATGTCAATCAGCTTTCAAGTAATGACAGTTCATCTGCAAATTGTACATGTAACTGTTTTGTTAAGGCATTGTAACATTGTGCATGATTCAAGTAGGTACTAGTTGAGTTTTTAAAACCGTATAGTCGCATAGAAAATTTGAAAAAACGTATATATCTTCCAAACTTTCCAATGCATCTGTCAAATTTGAAGGTTATTATCGAAGTGTCACTGAATGACAATCAAACAGTAATTTTATGAATTAAATTACGAAGTGACTTACTGTTTTCAATGTTGGCCTGATTTTAAAGAGCTTTCCAATTTCTGGTTGGAATACTATACTAGATAGTGTGATTAAAAAAAAGCAAGTCAAATTGATAATAATTTGATAATTCAAAATATAATTCTAAAGATATAATTTATATTAACAATAACTCATTCAGCTGAGAAGGAAATAGAGTTCTTAATTGCTAAATAAGCTGGCTAGCCGAGGTACATTTAAAAAGATTTAAATGACATAATTTCAATGTCATATATTTATTGATGAGATATATCAATTTAGAATTCATTGGAAAGTAACAAGGTAAGTGCGAAATATATTATTATTGATACTACTTCTGTTCAATAAGTAAATAGGGTAGATATCTTAATTTAATTATTATACATAAAAACCCCGAAAAAGGGGTGGTGTAATAATAGGTAGTAGAGATATAGGGCGGTAATCTCCCTGATCATTCAAGGACCCCTTATTTTTAAAAACAGGTACTATCCTTGCTATCTTTAGAGCTGTGGGAAATATATTTTGAGATATGCACAAGTTAATTAGTTTGGTAAGAGGAGAGATGATAATATTCTTTATAATCTTTACATTTAATTCATAACAGTCCCTGCTCTCACTGTTTCTTAAGCAATTTATTCATTCCCTAACCATGTTATGTGTCACAGGTGAAAACATAAAAGGTTCATTTCTAGGGTTTCCAAATCTGCCAGGAATGTACTCATCAAAAGTTGTATTGGGGCTAGGCAGTTCAGAAATTATATTATCAGCAACATGAACAAAAAAGATATTAAATGTTTCAGCTTTCAAACTGGTTGACTTATTTTTACCATTATTATTTGAATTAGACTTTATTACAGTCCGCATAGCACGTTATTTATTGGATGATGCATTGATATATCCATCATAAGCAGTTTTTTTAGCTTTTGATATTTCATGGCAATATTGTTTTTTGTATTTATTGACAACAGTTTTTGATATAAGGATAGGATTTTGTTTATTTAAAACTGTTAACAGTCTTAACCGTTCCCTCATATTTCTGAGTTCATCAGTAAACCAATTACCCGAGATAATAGATGAATAATTACCAGCTAATTTAGATTTAAGTGGAAAACATTTGTCCACAGCCTCAGCGAGCACACCAAAAAACATACTAAACTGACTATCAACATCTCCACCGAGCCCAGTCACAAAACCCCAATCCACAGCATCAATCAAGTTATAAAAATTAAAAAGCCCCTCATCAGATATTGGTCTGTACACAACTCTAGCACTGCTTGTAGTAGGGCTCATAGATAGACTGCATCTGCCCATATGATCGGAAAGCTCACAGAGATCACAGGGCTCAACCTTAAGGCTATCAAAGCTTATATTAGTGTATATATTGTCTAAGCATACATTGTTTCTGGTGGACCAATGCGCGCCGAATCTATGAATAAAGCGTGATATTTCATGGAATTTATAGATGACTGTTCTAGATGGTGCGTTGTTCGTTTTCTCAAATCGAAAGGTGAAGTGTTAGAAGCCACAAAGGAATTTATGGCAACGGTCGAGAATCAGCAAGAGAGGAAAGTGAAGTATGTATTTCCAAACTGATAATGGTGGGGAATACACCGGTGACGAGTTTGACAGTTTCTTAAAGAAACGTGGAATCACTTGACGTCTCACGATTCCGTATAACCCCGCAAAATGGGATTGCTGAAAGGAAAACTCCGACTCTTTTGGACATGGTTTGTTGCTTATTAATACAATCTGATCTTCCAACAAGTTTTTGGCCCGAATACCGCTAACTACATTAGAAATCGTCCGTCTAAAAGCCTTGATGGAAAAACACTGTATGAAGTGTGAACCGGGAAGAAACCCAACGTGTCACTTTAAAGAATTTGGATGTCGCGTTTTCTGTTTAAATAGGCCACTCAATAGAGGAAAATTTGAATCACGCGCCAAAGAAGACATATTTTTAGGTTACTCCGAAGAAAGTAAGGAGTATCGTGTGTGGTTACCCTGCGAAAGAAAAGTTGAAATAACTCAACTTATTGAAGGATCTAATAAGCAGATTAATTACTTGCCGACTTTTTATCTGAAAATTTGTTCCAAGAAGAAACTGGTGAATCATCGTTGCCACAATTCGTAGAAGTTGAAATGAATCCGACGACTGCAGAAGAGCTACATTCAGAAAATGAAGAAGAGGATGAAGTCAGCGATGAGGAGCCGAATGTCAGAAGAGAAAGAGGTAGACCTAGGATAAGCAGGACAGGAGCGAGAGGAAGACCTCGTAAGGTATTTAGATATGCTGCGGCAGAAGCAAGAACTACTGAAATTGTACACGAGGCGTATATCTCTGAAGTCTCGATGAGACAAGCAATTAATTCTCCAGAGGCTGATGAGTGGTACGATGCTATGGCTGTCAAAATTAAGTCCATCATCAAGAATGATACCTGGAAACACGTTGAGTGTCCGAATAATCGCGAAATCATAGGTAGTCGCATAGCGTTGAGGAATAAATATGCATCTGACGGAACACTTGAAAGAAGAAACTTGAGGAAGAAATATTCATGGAACCTCCAAAACACTTACCGCAGCTGCTGAAAATGATTCAATCTGAAGAAAATAACGAAGTTGGTGCCAAGGCAAGAAAATGCTAAGGAAATTACATAAAGGGTACAAGGTATGTCTTTTAAATAAGTCTTTGTATGGTTTGCGTCAAGCTGGTAGAAGTTGGTATGCTAAGCTAGATGGCGTGTTGAAAAGTTTCGGCTTCAAATTGGGAAGGGGGATGAATTAACCCTAATTGCTATTTCAGTTGATGACATCATTGCTGCATCGTGAAACTCTAAAATCATTGACAACTTGGTGAAGTATCCTTCACAGAAGTTTGAAATGAAAGACCTTGGTGATATTAGGTACTGTCTGGGAATAGAGTTTAGTAGAACTAACAATACAATTTCTATGGATCAAACTGGATACATTAATGAAGTATTAAATAGATTCGGAATGATCGATTCGAAACCTGTTTGCACTCCAATGGATCCGCGTGTAAAACTTATGAAAAGTGAAGAACCACCTGATGAACATTTGCCTTACCGTGAGCCAGTAGGTGCTTTAACATATTTGTCGATCTCAACTAGACCTGACATTAGTTTCACTGTCAGTTACTTGGGACAGTTCAACAGTTGTTATGGAAAGGAGCGCTGGAGAGCTGCTAAGCGTGTGCTTCGATATTTGAAGGGCACAATCAATCTAGGATTGGTTTTCAATAAAAATTCTGAATGCCTGAAAAGCTTCGTGGACGCGGACTGGGGAAATTGTCCAAATGATAGAAAATCCTATACTGGCTTTGTGTTTATTCTTGGAGATGGCCCTTATTTCGTGGGATGTAAGAAAACAAAAGACTGTTGCTTTATCTTCAACAGAAGTCGAATACATGACGATGGCCGAAGCTGCCAAAGAAGCAACGTATTTACGGTCTTTTCTTGTCGAATTGGGGTTAGAACACTTGTCTAGAACTGTTCTGTTTGAAGACAACAAGGGGGCTTTGAAGCTAGCTGAGAATCCTACTTTCCATGCTAGGAGTAAGTACGTTGACATTAAATACCATTTTATAAAGGATACCCTCAAAGAAAAGATTCTTGATCTCAGTCCTGTTTCACCTTCAGAGATGGTGGCTGATATTCTTACTAAAGGACTACCTGGACCTCGACATCAAGGTTGTGTCCGAATGTTGAATTTGGGTGCGCTTCGCCAGTGATAGCTATCAATCGCGAAGTGTTGGCGTACAATCGCGAGGGAAAGTGTTAGATTGCGAATCGCTCAGCTCATTGCGCCGGCACTGTACTTGTTATCGCACTCGCGCTAACAGCTGACCGTGTCTTCGCGTGCTGCGTTGTTTTGCGCTTTCAACGCCATTGCTTGATGTTTGTTATTTTGCATTGTATTTCGTTTGTTTGTACAGTCAGACCTCGTCATTCGCGGCTTTGCGGTTCGCTGTTTTGATTTTACGCGAGGCGCCTTTGTGCTCCATTTTCTTTGCTGTTCGCGGATGGAATTGCCAACGTTAACTGTTTCAACTTTCACCCACTAACGGCCGGTCTTATGAAGGCCACTAATCTGACGTTAACTTTAATTCGCTGTTAAAATAAACAAAAGCGCATACAAATTTGTTTACTAATGAATAATATGTCATAAGCGCCAACGTTTTGATGAGCTTTTGTTTATTTTAACAGCGATTTAAAGTTATCGTCAGGTTAGTGACCTTCATAAGACCGACCGTAAGTAAATAAAGCAGACGTATGCGGTTTATGTCATGAACACCTAAATAACCATTATTTATCACGGACTTGTAAACACACTTATCGAGCCCATTTCTTTGAATCTCTTATTACCAAATTGGACCTGAAATAAATTGTAAAATTATGAATGAACAAATGGACATTCGAGCTCTATATTCAAGTGGCAGACTTATGTTACGTATGGAATTTTAGTTTGTATACACACATTTATGTATTTTTGAATTTTTTGAGTTTGTATAGTATAAATAAATCTAGTTAATGGAACCTAACCCCGTTTTTATCATTTGTGTTTACTTGCACATCGCGGTTTTGCGCTTCGCGGCATTCTCCTGGAATGTAACCCCCGTGTTTTGTCGTTCACAAAGCCCTGCGTTTCATTAATGCTAATAAAACTTGACCTTCAGTCTCGTTTGACAAACCATGGCGCGGGCTTAAAACATTTCAATTTAGCAACTTGCATCATAAATAGCTATTTTGTATGATAAACTTCAAAAATTCTTAATCAAGTAAATGGAAGGTTTTTAGAAAAGATACTCATTTCTAAGAGTATTTTGACTGTATTACTACTAAGTAAAACTTCAAAGTTTGAATCAGCACAGCAATAGGTTCCATCTTCTTTAATGTAAAGAAATCTCTGTATATTAAACAATGTTTTTGTAAGAATCTGAAAAGATAAATATCTATTGTATTATATTTAGTTCCGGTACAGGATAGTGCATCTTGCATTACTGGGTGGGGAATATTAATGTCAAACATAGCCCATTTGTTGTGAATGGCTTAGAAGCCATTTACACGAACAAGAATTTCTGGTACAGTGAAGTCCAGTTAAAAGTAAATTGTAATTCCGTTTACACGATCAAGTTTTTCTTGTATATCATCATCATAATCCTTAGCCTTTCTACCTTAACGGTGTAAGGCTTGGTGTCGGTCGGTTGTCATCCTTCTCCATTTTCGTTTTTCCGGCACCTCTTCTTCCACTCCTTCCTATCTTGTGCCGTTTGTCTCGCTGTGTTCCAGTTTATTCCTCTTTCTTCTGCTGCTATTCTTACACCTCCAATCCATGTCTTCCTTGATCTTCCTACTCGTTTTTTTCCTTCCGGTCTTGCTTCTAGTATTTGTTTTACCAACCTATTCTCCCCCATTCTGTACGTATGCCCCAACCAACCTAACTGTCTTTCTGCTGCCACTTCATCTACTGCTTTCACCTTCAGTTGTTCCCTATACGTTGTATTTCTAATTCTATCCAGTTTCGTTTTTCCTTCTATTTTCCTCCAAAATCTCATTTCTGTGCTTGTAATTCTCTTCTTCTGTTTGTCTGCGATTGGCCAAGATTTGCTTCCATACACTAACGCAGGGTATACTACTTTCTTCACCACTTCCACTTTTGTATCGTTTGGTATTTCTGCTTTACCCAGGAAGCTAGTTTTGATTGCATTCAAGATTTTTCCGCCTGTGGCTGCGCGTTCGTTTATTTCCTCATCAATTTTTCCGTAACTGCTAATGCATGACCCTAAATATTTAAAGTTGGTAACTTGTTCTACTGTCTTTCCTCCTATTGTTACCTCATATTTCCTCTCTGTTGGTCCCACGATCATTGTCTTTATCTTCTCTATATTAATTCTCATGTTTACTTTTCGCATTTCCCTGATGTATGTGTCCACATTATATTGTAGCTCTCTTTCTGATCCTGCTAAAATTACCAAGTCATCCGCGTAGAGTAACTCTGATATTTGTACCATTTCCATTTTTCGTCTTCCTATTTTATATTTCCTCGTTACCTTTTTACATTCCTTGACTACATCGTCCATAATTAGTGCCAACGATAACGGGCTCAGCACACATCCTTGTCTTAAACCTCCTGTTGTTACAAATTCCGTTGATTTCTCATTTCTGGTTCTTACTATATTTGTTGTTTTGTTGTAAAAACTCTTGACTATGTCTATTTCTGTTGTATTTATACCTCTATTATCTAACGTCTTCCATATGTCCTTTTTTCTAATCCTGTCGAAGGTCTTACATAAGTCTATAAAACACATATGGACCTCCTTTCCCTTATTTATTGCTTTCCCTGAAATTTGTCTGAGTATAAATATGTTGTCCTGCACCCCTCTTCTTTTTCTAAATCCACACTGACTATCGTCTATCGTATCTTCTAACTTATTTTTGAGTCGTGTTTCCCAGATTCTGGCCCATACTTTACTTACTATGCTTAATAACGTAATACCTCTGTAATTGTTGCATTCCCTGCTATCACCCTTTTTGTGCAGAGGTACTAATACCCCCGTTTGCCATTCTTTTGGTGCTTTTTTTGATTTAACTATGTCATTCATTAAAGTTAAGATTTTTCCTTTTCCTACTTCTCCTATATACTTTATCATTTCCGGTGAGATCTTATCTTTTCCGGCTGCTTTCCCTAATTTTATCTTTTTTATTGCTCTTCCAGTTCCATCTCTGATATCAACTCTTATCTATACCTTTATTTGCCTTCATACCGTTTTGTTCGATTTCGTTATCACTCTCTTCTTTTTCTTCGTCACTATCTTCCAATACCTCTTCAAAGTGTCTCCTCCATCGTTCCATTATGTCCTCTTCCCTCGTCACTATTTCCCCTTGTTCATTTCTAATGTTTTTCAAAAGCTTGGTTCTCTCTAAAACCCAATTTCACTTTCGATATTTTCCAATTTTCCGGCTTTCCCTTTGGATTTTTTCGAATTTTCTTTTTTGCTAAACCACCTCGGGAGTAAGACGAACACAAAAAAAGAAAAATCATCCAAATCAGTCAAGTCGTTCTCGAGTTTTTGCGTTACTAACATACTAACGCACTAACACAAGGCGATTGATTTTTATATACAGACAGATCAATAAAAAACCAATTAGGGCAGGCTGTGATATGTGTTATACGTTTGGCAGTACTGAAGTGTATTGTCAGTCTATGTCAAATTCGAGATTAGTAGGTTAGGTTTTGTTTGTTCTTTGACACAGGCTGTCGCAAAACTTAACCTGCAAATCTCGAATTTGACATAGACTGACAATACACTTCAGTACTGCCAAACGTATAACACATATCACAGCCTGCCCTAATTGGTTTTTTATTGATCTGTCTGTATAAGATGAAATAGAAACATAACCTCAAAAAAGAGGTCGATCGTATCAGCAATTGTTTTCTTCTCTTTTCCACTGCCGCATTTTTCACATAAAATGTCTCTTTGAGACAAGAACAAAACTTAAAATCACGTAACAAAGTTATGTTTACTCATGCAACGAAGAGGTTATGTTTACGAGTTTCCGTCTCCAAAAAATAGGTTGGTATTACGGATTTGCGGAAAATGTGCTTGTGTGAAGTTGGAACTTTTAACAAAAACATTTTCCAGTTTGCCGGTAACAGACAATATTTGCCTCCTTCTAATACACGTGAATGTTAGACGGAGAAAACTTGTAATGTCACTGTACCAGAAATTCTTGTTCCGTGTAAATGGCCCTTTAGGCATATTGCTGTTTGTCAATTAGATATAACAATTTGTAATGGTACCAAGTGAAAGAGAAAAATATTTCACATACACTACAATAGTTACTGATAAAACCCTAATTGTTCCACGGTAATTGAATGTAACACTATTCATTTTGTTCACTGGAAGATTCATTACAATTATATGAAGAATATGGAATTAGGATGGCTAAATAATATTTTCACTAGTAACGACGATATACCTGGTGACAATAAAACTACTACCCACGGTAGCATTTTGAAACGGCTTGAGATAGAAATATGCAATTCGGTATGTCGATAGGTTTGAAAATTGTGAACAATTGTAACATAAAAACAATTGAATGTCATTTCCGGTTTCACCGGAAATGACCTTGACTTTGTTATTTTAAATGGGACACCCTATATATTTCTCTTTTTATGACTCTCTGAACAATTCTAAATAACTTTCGTCTAACATACCCCATGTCTAAAATTAATAGTTTTTGAAATAGAGCCGCTTAAAAATATGCTGTAATTCATATTTGTTTGTATTTTATGGAAAAACAGAGTAGGCCAGGACAGAGATTGCTATGATTTTTAAAAACAATTGAATTTTGACAAGTATTGTCAACCCTATCGACTTACCGAATTGCATATTTCTATCTCAAGCCGTTTCGAAATGCCGCCGTGGGTAGTAGTTTCATTGTCACCCGATATAATCAAAAATTGTGTTTTAAAAAAAATATCAAAAACGTAACACCCTGTACCATTAAAATATTACAGAAATTGTAATACTTTTCATTTAAAATAATAAATTTCACATAATTTTATTAGACACATTCAACAATTGTTTTTTTTGGGATAATTGTAATTTTTAAAATCTGTCATCTATCTCTCTCAATAACAATGATTGTACCCTGCATAGTCGATTAAAATGTGATTATTAAAATTATATAAATACATACCCCAAGGTGGTTGTTTCAAAGTCTTTAAACTAAGGTAGTGCAAACGCTGTTTTTCAAGTTTTCTCTGTATGCGCTGCTGCTCTGGATCTGCTATTTTCTCACTGTCACTAAGTTGCATGTTTCTGTAGTGAGTCCGAAGCTGCAACGCCAGATAGTTCCGCTTCCTTCGCTTCACCAAAGTCTTATCTGAGTGCAGCTTGCAGTGAGCATAGAAAGGATCAGCCTGATCAACCTCTTCCGAATGAGCTTCAGATAAGAACCCCTCCCGTTGAGCACTATAAATGGCTCACCCGAATCATTAAGTTTTTATAAATGAGCACTCTTCACTTACCAAGTTACATGAAAATAGGTCCTGCACATGCCAGCATCGCAGCCAATGCACACACCTGTCCTAGCAAAGCGCTCATCTTGGCACAGCGAGCACACCTTTGCCCCCCACTTATTGTACGGCATTTCGAACAGGGTCACGCTAGAGAGCCGGTCCACTTCTCCAAAAGCAACTCCGGGAACATACAAAGCGCACACCAGGTGCACCCACTTGCCCACATCCGTTTCTTTGAAAATTCCTCCTGTATTTGGGCACAATTCACAGACGGGATTCATAACGCCTGCCTTGCAAGCCTCGCAGAACCAAGGAGCTGTTGGAGAGAGGGAGTCGGTGCTTGCCACACTCGCGCTGTCAGACACTCCATAGCACGCTTCGTGCACCGTAATGCCGCAGTTGTCGCACTCGATAAGTTCATTAACGCCATCGCTTTGGTCACCCAGGCAACCACAGCAAATCAAAAGTTGTGCGTCTTTGTTGTTGAACTGAATGAAATAAAAAATAAGTGAATGGTTATTTAATTACAGCTGTTGGAATTTAATATATACCTATACAGCTTACAGATTCTAGATTAAAGCATGATGAAAATAGGAACTAATGTCAGAATCTAGTAATTTCAAGTTTCGTATTGGTAACACTTTTGACATCTATCATATGACATTAAATTGTTAACCTTATTTAAGCTAAATGACACAACCAATTAGAGGTGTACTCAACATTCTGTTATGGCGCATTTCAAAGCAGAATTAACAACACACACAAAAATAGCAACAATAACAAAATAACAGAATTATCAAAATCAACAGCCACAGCAATTTTCACACTTTAAAACACAAAGAATCTGTCATATGATGTTAGTCACTGCGCAAACGAAATCCCTCTACCCACGGCTACTGAATACTTGCCATCTAAAATATAACCAAACTTTGTATGTTTGATAATTACTTCTTTCCACATATTACCAATTCAGTGAAATCAAATATGATCACAGCGCCTTTCATGGCCTACCTTGTGAGTCAATCTAGATTCTGTAAGCTGGAGTCGTTTTGGAATAACGTGAGACACTATAGGCCATTCAGTAAACACAAAAACATTTAAATTTTCTTGAAGTTGGCATATACGTAAAATTTTTGTGCTAGGGATTCTGTATTTTGTTTTGCAAAGGTTTTCACACCTGCATAAAGGCTACTTTGAATTTATAAATGACAATTTTCTAATAAAAGTCATTATTGCAGTGTCAAAGTACATATTATTCTGGAAATTCTTGCCTGAACTTTTATAAAATGTAATAAAAATACCTATTAATAAATGCTACATCAATAGTATCCAACACAGTATTTGTTTAACATCCTTAAAAGTAGTTATGACAGATGCTAATTAAATGTCACACTCTTAACCTATTTGTTTTAGTAACTTTCTGTAAGTACATTCCTAGACAAACGATGAATTTTGGCAGTACACTCATGAAATTTTAGAAATCAAAGGCCACTTTGTGTTTTTATGTTTAGTGAACAGACTATAGATTTTAAAATATAGAATAGTTTCTTGTACTTGGGTTGACATTACTAGAACCTAGTTATAAATTTAGTTCCACTTTGAAATCTTATACAGTAATCAAAGCATTAAATAATTGTAGGTTATGTCACAGATTTGTGGAAGTATCAACATTATTTTGTTGAAATTCACGTTATATTATTTTTAAAGTATTGTAATTAGCAGGGCCGTAACTCGATATAGGCCAAGTAGGCCCCCGCCCACAGGCACAACAGGCAAGGGGCGCCAAAAGGAGCACAGAAAAAATAATTCTTTCGTACTAAGGAGAAAAAAACAAATAAACAAGTAGGAAATTTTACAAACAAATTAATTTGTAATTAATTTTAGTCTAAATAATGCTAATTATAATAATCTGACTTGCATCCGCTCTGTTCGATACATTTCCTTGTGCTTTTTCCAAACGGAATGTTAGATATTTAATATAATTTATATAATAAAATGTTATAAGAACTAACGTTTTGATGCGCTTTTGTTTATTTTAACAACGAATTGAAGTCAACCTCAGATTAGTGATCTTTATAAGACCGGCCGTAAGAACTAAGTTTTACTAAACGAACATAGCTTGATTGAGTACGAGCGAGCGAAGCGAGCGAGTAACTTAAAAAGCTATATAAGTTTAATAAAACTTCTTACAAAGTATTTTTCGCATTTTGTATTAGTATTTATAAACAAACATTTATATAAAGGCATTATACCACATGTTCATTAAAAAAGTCCATAAGGGGCGGCTGTGGAAATACAAACATATGCATAATAAGTTGGTGGCACTGTAAGTCTATGTCAAATACGAAGTTAGCAGATTAGGTTTTGTTTGTTATTTGACGCAGACTGACTCAAAACAGAACCTGCTAACCTCGAATTTGACATAGACTTACAGTCTTGCCAATTTCAAGTAAAATTTTAGACATACGAGGCTGGTTTGATAAATCCGTGCAAAATTTTCGAGTTGGCATCATTGTACTTGAACTATCAGGGCTCTGTTATCTAGCATGCCTTGAAACAACACATGTCAAATTTCATGCAGATTTGACGCCTAGTTTGTATGTGAGAGTAAGTTTTTGTCGTTGATGTATGGCGTTCTATCACAATGGAAAAAAACGAATTTCGTGTGTTGATAAAACATTACTTTCTAAGAGGCAAAACGCCAGCGGAAACTAAATCCAAGCTAGACAAACATTACGGCGAATCTGCACCTTCCCTTAGAATGGTTTATAAGTGGTCTTCCGATTTTCGTTGTGGCCGAAAAAAGCACAAAAGATGCCGAGCGCTCTGGTTGCCCTGTTGAAGTGACTACGCAAGAAATTGCTGATAAGATTTATGATATGGTCATGCAAGATAGAAGATTTAAGGTGCGTAGAATTTCTCAAGAGGTACACATTTCGACAGAACGGGTACATCACATTTTGCATGAATGTTTATGTATGAAAAAGCTGGCTGCAAGGTGGGTGCCACGTTTGCTCATAATTCAGCAAAAACATGAACGAGTGAAGATTTCAATGCAATTTGGAGCTGTTTCAAAAAAATCAAGTTGAATTTCTGCGATGGTTTGTAACTGTTGATGAGACGTGGATACACTATTAGCAGCCAAAAATAAAAGTACAGACAAAACAGTGGGTTGCAGCAGGTGAACGAGCACCGAAGAAAGCGAAAACGGCTCCCTCAGCAGGAAAGGTGATGGCCACTGTTTTTTTGAACGCCCATGGAATAATTTTTGGTGATTATTTAGCAAAGAGTAAAACGATAACCGGAGAGTATTATGCATCTTTACTAGATAGATTAAACAACGAAATTATGATAAAACGGCCACATTTAGCTAAGAAGATCCTGTTTCACCAAGACAATGCTTCAGTTCATTCATGTGCAATTGCCGCGGCTAAACTATTATAATTACGCTACGAAATTCTTCCACACCCCCCATATTCTCCCGATTTAGCTCCCTCAGACTATTATTTGTTTGCAAACATGAAAGAATTTCTTGCAGGGACAAAATTTGGGTCAAATTCCGAAGTGATAGATCAAACAAACGCTTATTTTGCAGAGTTTGATAACTCTTATTTTAAGGAAAGGATAAAAAACTTGAACATCGTTGGACTAAATGTATCAACCGTCAAGATCATTTAGAAAAGTAAAATAAAATTTTTGCAAAAAAATACGTTTTCTTACTTTTTGCACTGACTTATCAAACCAGCCTCGTAACTCAATCAGTTATTGCTGATGGGAACAAAAATGGCGGTGATGGTGGCATTTTTACAGATCAAAGAATGGCGGTACTCTGCTATATACACTGGCACTGGTATACAGGAGGTCAAGGTGCAGTGTGTAAAATTATTTTGCACTATACAGGACGCATCATTTTTTAAAACCGCAATCAACTTTTTTTTAACTAGCACACCCTGTATATTTTTACATATTTGAATTTCTCCTTTTTCAGGATTTTTGAATAAGGTAAAATACAAAAATTACATACTAGTACACAATGGGAAGGAAAAAGATAAGCAAGTGCAGGCAGGCATTCGACTTCTCATATATCAAAAATATGAAGATAGTATAAAACATATTAGATATGTTAACGATAGAATACTTCAGGTGTTTATTCAAGTTATAATTTTACAATTTATTTCAGGTCCAATTTGGTAATAAGAGATTCAAAGGATAAGTGTGTTTACAAGTTCATGATAAACAATGTTATTTAGGTGTTCATGACATAAACCGCATACGTCCGCTTTATTTACTTACGGCTGGTCTTATGAAGGTCACTAACCTGACGTTAACTTTAAATCGCTGTTAAAATAAACAAAAGCTCATCAAAACGTTGATGCTTATGACATATTATTCATTAGTAAAAAACTTTTTATGCGCTTTTGTTTATTTTAACAGTGAATTAAAGTTAACGTCAGGTTAGTGGCCTTCATAAGACCTGCTGTTAGTGTGTGAAAGATGAAACAGTTAACGCTGGCAATTCCATCTGCGAATGGCAAAGCAAATATCCGCGAACGGCAAAGAAAAGGGAGCACAAAGGTGCCACGCGTAAAATCAAATCAGCAAACCGCAACCGCGAACGGCGAGATCTGACTGTATTTCGATGTATAAAAACCAGGTTACAAATGTGTGAAATGAAGTACTTATGACGGTGTCACAAAGGATAGAATAAGAAACAACGTAATAAGGTTTAGTCTGAAGGTAAACAAACCCAAAGCAGTAACTGAGAAAAAATAATTAAGCTGGTTGCACACACACTGCAAATGCAAGAAAATAATCAAGCAAAAATCGGGCGCGTCAAAAGTACATGTACAAAATTTAGCTGTCTTGAAACACGAAAATGGACAAAAAATCAAAATAGTGACAATTCTGTGGAAGTTACGCTACAACCATTGGCACAGAAAGGTAGAGGGCTGTTAAGTTAGTAACATGAGTGTTGCATTGGGCCACATAGGTAATTAATTTTAGGACATTTTTATATTGTGTTCAGATGATTAACTTACTTTAATCTTATTTTCAGCTTGTTGCGTTGCCTGTTTAATAATATGGGCTATAGATAGGTCATCAGCGGGCAATCCCAGTGCTTTTATTTCTTCTAATTCGTCGGATTCTTCTGAATCTTCATCATCGTCTTCGGAGCTAACATTTTCTGTTGAAAACACAATTTCCTGATTGGCATGGCCAAATCACGCTACAAGAAGCCACCTACCTTGAGCATTGCTGTCCAGTGAAAGAGAGTCGTCATCACTGTTGTCAGGATGGTCCTCGATTCTAAAATCGGAATCATCAGAACTTTCTTCCAAGTCAAAGTCTAAAATAGAGGCTTGTGTCTCAACCGGCTTCACCCTCCGCTTCTTCGGGTCTCGTTCAACTGCAAAAGGGTGTATTTGTAGCAATATCAAAACATTACCTTGAAGGAAGTAAACTAAGAACGACCCTGGGCGTTCAAACGATTTTCGTGCAACAGTGCCGAAAACTAAGGTGCTAAAGCGAAGGAGGCCTACCTGCACTCATGATTTGCTTATTTTCGGAAAGG
This sequence comes from Agriotes lineatus, assembly GCA_940337035.1. Classification (NCBI taxonomy): domain Eukaryota; kingdom Metazoa; phylum Arthropoda; class Insecta; order Coleoptera; family Elateridae; genus Agriotes; species Agriotes lineatus. The sequence goes on from CALNHX010001468.1 coordinate 160,119, forward strand.
ATTTAGCATTTTTCACATTCCTAACCTCTATTTACAACGGCCAAGCGTCAGATGCGACGCGACCTAAGTCGGTACACTCGGGCGAAGCATGTGAACGCTTTATCGATTTAAAATAACCTGGCAGTGTAAAACGGGAAATAATCGACGATTACTGATTTAATCAACTTTATTTAATGAAACGCCTCACACTTACTCGCAGTTTTAATTATAAAATCAACGTCCTCCGCTTTTTCTAGGAGCGATGTCATGTTTCTTCGCCTCCTTCCGGTTCTGCTGTTGATCAGTTGCAGCAAAACGCGTCTTGAATCGAACTGGGAGGTCAAGTACGCAAAAAACAAACCAGTGGGATTGTATTAATTAATGGGGCTATTTTCATTCAGCAATCCGCAGTGGAAGCTCGCGAAATTTGCGCCCGGTTTGGCTGCTTAATCAATTTTAAATTGAGTTGGCCCATGCAAGAAACAAAATCCTATCCTTTGTTGTTTGTTTAAAACTAAACAAATTTAAATTCAGCTGTTTTAAATGCAAAATTTCCCATGCACATTCAAAAAAACGATTCTGTAATTCTTTATAAAATGCATTCTGAAATGCAGTTCCTCATTTGAAAAGCGTGAAGCCGTTGGCGTTGCCAACGTGCAATATATAAAAATTTCACTCAACAGGCAACACTCCTAAGCTTTTTTTGGACTTGACAATTATCGCTTTAATTCAGCAATGTCCTGCGTGCTTAGTTAAATTCCTTCAAATGAAGTTGTTTGTTGAATTATTTTAATTAGAAATTTTTGTAACATATTCAGACAGGTACCACAGTATAAACAAACCCTGTCTGTGAAGTATATATACTGTGCAGGTACAGGGTGCCAACCTTAACTTACTCTACCTTTCTAACCATATGTTACTTTTTTGTGGATTATACTGCTGGAAGAAATAAGTTTTCGTTGTGCGCATGTTACGACGAATGTTTAATTAAATTTATTTTTCATTCTATGCAATATTTGAGGAATAAGGACAACTTGGAACCTATAATTTAATCTACATATATGTTTTGACGTTTTAATTTACTTATGTATGCAGTAGAATAAAAGTACTGTCTCAGCCAATACTTTAATTACCACATTAAAATATGAGGTGTGGCCATCACACGACTTTCTTTCACTGACGAACTTGCACAATTTCAGTTGACAGTGACAATGACTTTAAAATATAGTATAATAAAAAAATATTTTCATCTATACTTGGCGCAGCGAACCAATAGAGTGACTTATGCAACCCAAATAACATATTACAAAGCTGTCTGGATCAGTATTTCAATAATAATTACTAAAGAATCAGAGATGGCGTTCTTATAATTAAATTTAATTTAACTGACATTAAATAATTTTTTAGGTTATGATCCAAATAGAAACTTCGACCACCTTAAAAAACATAACATTTGTGTACGTGTAATTTGTAGGCATGTGGCCTGGCGTTTGATAAATTTCATTATTGCGTACATATTACAAGTGCACAAATATCTTGCTTTTTAAGTTTCCAGTTCTATCATAACCTCAAAAAATTGTTTAATGTCAGATGAAATTAGGTCTAATTATCAGAACCGCCATCTCTGATTCTTTAGTAATTATCATTAAAATACTGATCCAGTTAGCTTTGTAATATGTTGTTTGGGTTGTATAAGTCACTCTATTTGTTCACTGCGCCGAGTATAGCATGGCTATGGAATGGCTCCTACTTTATAAATGCAACTATGTTTATCTTCTTCTTCTTGTTCTTCTTTAACAGCCCTTTCTTATCCACTCCTGGATGTAGGCCTCCCCTCTCTGTTTCCACTCTTTCTTATCTTGTTCCACACGTTGCCAGTTTTTTCCAGCTCTTTCTGTGATGTCGTCAGTCCATCGTCTTTGTGGTCGTCCTATACTGCGTTTGTGTAGCCTTGGTATCCACTGCAAAATGTGTTTTGTCCATTGTGTTGTCTCCTGTCTTGCCACATGTTCTGCCCAGCTCCATTTTTACCTATACTTAAAGATCAAACTTGACATTTGCTTTTTAAGTTACTTATAGTTGCATTCATAAATTAGGAACTATTCCATAGCCATAATAGATTAAAATAAGTTTTGATCATACTTTATACAACATGTTGGCCAGGTTCCATAGCTCAGTGGTTAAGCATTCTGGCTACTGATCTAGGGGTAGAGAGTTCGATCCCCGATCCGGGTGAGGTTTTTAAAAAATAAAAAATGAAGATGAAAACCTCTACAGAATGCCATCATTCGGAAGTGATGTAAAACCGTGGGTCCCATGTTACTACAATGTGTAGCATGTAAAAGATCTCTTGCTAGGGTTGGAACTCCCCACATATAGCGTTCGATATATTCTGTATAGACCTCTGAAGTCCATAATGTGCAAAGATTGATGTCGCCAACATTCTATGTATGTATATCCAGCGAATATCTCTACATAATCCTTTTTATATACCTCCGCAGTTGCATATGAAATGTATATACTTTTTGGACATCACTCATTCCTTCAAAATTATGTGCTTCTCCAATGTTCTATGTATATCCCGGGAATATCTTTGCATTCACTTTTTCATAGTTCAAGTTCACAGTTGTATATGAAATGTATAGGTATATCTTTTGGACATAGGACATAGACTGATTAGTTTAAAAACATGTACACTTGCTATGCACACTGCATATACAAAATAAATATTTTAGTTTAACTGCATTTTAAATTTAGGTAAATTTGGTAGGCATTTAAACACATAATGTCTTGTGCGACATTGTTTTTTAGGACGCATCACAACAAATTATTATTAGTAATAATAGTCCTGACAATTTTTTATTACTCCTTTCTCGTTTGAAAAAGAGATTCTTCAAACGGTTTCAAAATGTATCTCACATTTCAAATTTCGATACTGCGCAATGTTCATGTCCGACTTCGCTTTCATTGGCTGATCATCGTTATTTTAGTGTTAGCCATATATGTGAAGTACATATATGGTGTTAGCACAGGTGCAGGGCTATGTTCGAGAACCTCGCACTATCGCACAGGTGTGTCGGTGTTCTTACGAATCATTGTGGTCGACGTTCTCGAGCTAGCACGGCCATCACGGCGTCCTGCACGATTGTTCGTTGTTGCAGTGCAAGTTGCAAAGTACAAGTTTAATTGCTCATTGTGTGCTTTTGTTGTTGATGAGGAATTCATAAATTCTTTTATTTGATTTTGGAACCATAATCTTGTTTATTTGCCCTCGATAGAGGAGGTAAATGGCTTTTATAGCCCTAGGGCCTATAAAGCTGCTAAGCAGTATAACAAGCACCAACAATGTAGTATAGTAACACCAACAATATGCATAGAAACCATAGCACACCAGTAATGCACAGCGCCAGCACAACGGCGCAGTAGTCTGTAGGCAAGATACTGAATCTTTGATTTTTGTCCATTTTGAGGACTAAAATGAAATAAAACGTATGTACCACGTGCCTAATCACGATTATAGCTCTCGGAAAATTTAAAGCTCTCCGCTTCGCGTCGAGCTTTAAACATTCCCTCGTGCTATAATCTATTGATTACGCCCTTAATACATAAATAACTATTGAACTGTGATGTAAGTACTTTCAGACGAGGGAAGTAAAAAGCCTACTTTTTTAAATAAAATTTTAATAAAGCCAATTGTGCAACAAGTGCTAAAAGTGGATGTTTATGAACGAGACATGAAAATTATGAAACGAAGCCGAAGGCTGAGTTTCATAACATGTCGAGTACAATAACACTTTTAGCACGGGTTTGCACACAACATTTTTTCTAAGGCCTTAAATGTAGGTACTGTTATTAATTCATAAATGTCGATTTAACAAAGGTTTGCATTTACGACAGTTATAATTTATGTCATAGTAAAGAAATGGCCTTGACGGCATAGGTGACTGTTTCTGCAGCCGGTAGCTGTCAAAGTTAGTTATCAAAGATAATTATAATAGTACACATTTGACTTCATTCATTACATAATGCTTTAATTATTTAAAAAACACTTTACCTCTAAGGAAAGAAGTAAATAGAATAACTTTATAACCTCACTTCCAGTTCAAAATTCTAAATTCAACACAAGCTGTTTACTTTTAACACATGGGCAAAAGTAAACAGCTGATTTCACTTTTAACACGCTGATTTATAAAACGTAATTTTTAGTGAAATAAGCTAGTGCTAAAAGGCCTACTTAGTAGTGGTCGTAGAAAAGTTATTTTTGAGAGATGCCGAATAAGCATTTGAGAAGGTGTGCAAAGAAACTTGTTGCTTTGTTAATATTTCTAATAGAAACGCGATAATAGGGGCTCTTTGCTCGTACAGATCCCGCTAATCAGTTCACTAAATTATCCCGTGATGGACTCCGCCTTTAGTCTTCAGCAGAGCCAGTAGATATGGAGAGTACCGCCATTCTTTGATCCGTGAAAATGCCGCTATCGCCGCCATTTTTGTTCCCACCAGCAATGACTGAATGAGGTATGTCTAAAATTTTACTTGAAATTGGCAAGACTGTAAGTCTATGTCAAATTCGAGGTTAGCAGGTTATGTTTTGCGCCAGTTTGTGTCAAAACTGACGCAAAAACTAACCTGCTAACCTCGAATTTGACATGGACTTACAGTCTTGCCAATTTTAAGTAAAGTTTTGGATTGCCAACAAACGTCACCTTGACGGAATTGTATTACAAACCTCAAAGTGACGCATATGTCAGAGGAATAAACATGGCGGACGTGGCGGTACTCTCTATATCTACTGGCTCTGGTCTTCAGTACAGTGCCTTTATATAGACAGTGGCGACAATACAACTAAGCCACACCCCCGCCGCCATATTTATGCAAATTTCTAACGGGTGTTCATTTAAATCTGTGATCAGAGTCGACTGTGATACTTGTTTTACGTTTGGCAGTACTGAAAACATTCGAGATTTGCAGGTTAAGATTTGCGTCAGTTTATGTCAAAACTGACGCAAAACCGAACCTACTAACCTCGAATTTGACATAGACTGACAATACACTTCAGTACTGCCAAAAGTATAACACGAATCACAGGTGATTTAGCATAAACATGGCGGCTAAAACCACGTGATCTAGGCAGCCAATCAAAAATAGGACACCCCATTGTCGCCACTGTATATATAAAGGCACTGTAGTCTTCAGTATATAAAGGCACTGTAGTCTTCAGTACAGTGACTATATACAAGACAGTGTGGCCATAGGGATGTCTTCGCCGCTATTGGTCGACGCGAATATCCGCCATTAACAGGCAAAATATTTAGTTACTTTTAAGTTGTTCTCAAAGAGGTTGGTAGAACCTGTGCATTTGGTTATGGAAAAAAATAAAACCTTTCAAATCTGACAATTGTAAATTGTCAGTGTCAAATAATTCATTAGCTTCACAAGCGGGTCAAATTTTATCATCTATTGCCCTGAAAAACTAATATTCTGCACAGTATTTAAATGTGACAATTTATAATAATTATGCTATTGTTGTAATAGCACAAGATGCGTTCGACTTGGAATATATGATAAAGAGATTACATCGGTGCTACGATAAATGGGGCCTTAGTTTAGAGGAAACGGAGTATTTAGTAGTCAACTCGAAAGCACAATATGAAGTCTTAATAAATGAAGATGTCGCAGTAAGACAAGTAGAAAGGTTTAAATACCTCGGTGCTACAGTACAATCGATGGAAAAGGTTTGGGAACAGAAGAGATCAGAACTCGAATAGTACAAAGTACCTACTTAAAATCAATTTGATGGGACAATACTATCTCTAACAAAAAAAAAAAAAAGACGAGGTAAAGTAATGGTAGAGTCGGTGCTATGTTATGGCAGTGAGGTATGGACTGTAAAAGCGGAAATGAAACGAAGACTAAACACAGTTCAAATGGACGAAAAAGCGCAAAGGTATCGAGACGAGATAGAGTGACGAACGAGGAAATAAGACGCAGAATGGAGGCACCAGAATCAGTTGTGGACAGAATTGGAGAATGGAGGAGACGACGTGGCTTATGAAGATCTTTAAATTGGCCTAGCGCGCACTATGAACTAAACTGTTCAACGACAGTTTGGTCGGTGAAACTAGGATCTACGCGCACTAACGAACTAAACTGTTTTATCCCCTAGTTGTGCGCGCACCTAAACAAAACTGTTGAAATTTTTGTCTAGACCCAATCTCAAAATGGATTTCGTAAAGGTAGCTTGCGTCTCGGCGCTAGTTATTAAACACCGAAAAAACAAATATTTGAAAAGGAGATATTGATTTCAGCCAATAACTAACCAACGCTTGCTGAAGGGCTAATTTCATAAACTGTACGAAGATTTGAGGACATATCCCAGAAAGTTCTTTGGCTAGCATAGAATGAAAGTCACAAGTGACGAACTATTAAATCATCTACCAAGATACAGAAATTGCTTAACATGTGAAGAAAGACACTCTGTTCCACTAAGGTAAGAATATAGCAAAGAGGAACAATTTTCATTCACTGCATTTTGAATCTATATTGGGAAAGAAATATGTTTTCAACACAACATATACACAATATCTAAAAATCAGGGCGTTCAACCAATGTTTGCTACCGGTTATGACTTACGCCGCAGAAACATGGTCTCTAAGGGAAATAGACATAGAAAAACTAAGAAGAGCTTAAAGAAATATGGAGCGTGTAATGTTAGGTATCAGACTACAAAATGAAATACTTAACGAAAGAATAAGAAAAATAACAATTATTGAAGACGCCGCTCAATGCATTGCAATTTTGAAAAGACATTGGGCGGATCATGTTATGAGAAGGAAAGAAAATAGGTAAAGCAGAACAACAAAATGGAGGCTACGAACTGATAAAAGAAGCTAAGGCGGACCCACGGCAAGATGGAGAAATTATATCAAGAAAATAACTGGAGAGAAAAGAATAGAAGAGAATTGGGGAGGCGTATATCCAGAGATGGAGCGCTGGCAATGGTGATGATGATTGGAAACCTCAACAATACGTCAGTTGTGAGAGATACTTGCGACAAATTGTGGAACTACTTGCAACCATTATCCATGGCGAGAAAAATCGCAAAATGATTGAGTAAAGATAGTGGATACATTTGATCAGAGAACACATTTTCCAAACTGTATAGGCGCCATCGATAACAAGCATATTAAAATGAAGCAGCCCTCTAACACAGGTTCCCTACACTATAGAAGATGAAGCATTTAGTTTGTGTCTTACGTCCATATGGCAAAAGACTGTTCAGAGACGTTTTGCCATTAGCTGTTAACCAGGGCTCAATGAATGGTCGAATGTGCATTTGGAATACTTGCTAACAAGTGAACAGTCTTTCATAGACGGATTGATGTGTCCCCCGAGTTTTATGATTCTATAGTCAAAAGTCTGTGGTGTACTGCACATTTATACGAAAAAAAGGTGAAGTGCAATTTGAAGATACTTTGTTTAGTTGCCCATTAGAGGACCCTGCTACTTGGAATAATCGTAGTACAGAAACAGTTGTTTAGATTATAAAAGCCATTATATTCTAAAATATTAGATTGTAGCAAACATAATATTGAATTATTTTGTACTGTAAAAAGTTTTTATTTTATTCAGCAGTTTAACAGAATATAACATAAATATATGAAACGACCTTATTCCTGATGTTCACATAGATTTTCAAACATAGCTGAAAAATAAGAGTGTCCGGGCAAGTTCTGGGGCGGTTTAGTCGTCTAGTGCGCGCAGAGTAATTCAAATCGTATGTTGCAGGTGTGTCGGCCAACCGTTTAGTCGTATTCTGGTTTGTGACAAGACCCAACAGAAAAGTTCAGTAAACTGTTTGGTCGGTAATGCGCGCATCCCCATATGTTGCAACATACCTCACTCGACCGACAAAACTGTTGGACGACAAAAAGTTCATAGTGCGCGCTAGCCCTTTTTTAAATGGTCGCCGCCGGTTAAGAAAAAAGAGGTAGACCACGCAAACCGTGGAATGAGGGTATTCGGAGAGCCATAGAGGAACCTGGAAGAAGACCAAGCACAGAACAGGGAGGTTTGGAGACAGGGAACAGGAAGACAGTATAATTTTTAAACTTTGGGCGCCTTGCCGTTACTCACAACATAAAAAACAAAACTAGCTAATTAATAATTCGCCACTTACCTTGGGTGCTTCACTGCATATTTAAATAACTCGTACAGCTAGAGGGCTTGCAGAAAGAAGACAAACAAATAACAGCAATAGGGGCATTTAATTAAACCCAAAAGTTGCAGTGAGACATAAATTATACGTATACTCAAGCCTTTGGGCCAACTGACCGCAAAAAAGTTTATAGGACCAGTGCCTATCAAATGAATTAATAAACCACAAATAGCAATTAACTTCCAAGTATTCAAGGCACAAATTGGGGAACTGAATAAGCCTCATGAGAGCCCTCGAGTTAGACCTTAGGTTAGCCGTCATGCTAGCCGCAAGTTAGCCTATAGGGACCGGCCTAAATATTAGAATTAGTGTGCTAAATTAAGCTAGAAGAAGCATTCTTACCAACGGTGTTCACGGCCGATTGTGTAGAAAACGACGCGGCAGCGGTTTTCATTTATTAGAAGGCGCAGGAAAATCAAGCCTAAATATTGCAATCAGTACGCAAAGATAAAATTAGATGAGCATTCTTATCAACGCTAATTGTGCCCGTTTTCAAAATACCAACGCTCTAGTGGCTTCGTTTGTTTAAAAACAAGTACGGTTTCAGCCTACTTGACAATTATATCCGCACAGCGTGCTTTTTGAAAAATCAATACTAATCCAGCGATTCTACTGTTTTCCAGCGGCCTACTCGGAATCGAATGCTCACAAACATGCTGTGACAGGAAAAACTGCACGTGTTTATCTCTAAAGGCAGACGCTTGCTGCGATAAACGTGAACTCTTTTGCTACAATATTTAGATATAAGGTGATCCGAAAGATGGTAAACGCAATTAGTCCTTTTGGAACATTATGATCGCCCAGTATTTGTTTTACATATTTCAGCTGAAGATGGTCCAATGCTTTTTCAATGTCAATAAAGCGGAAGAACGCGGGTTTGGTAAATTCCAGTGCTTTTTGACATATTTGTCTAACTATATATTGGTATGAACACAATTTTTAGCTTCCATAATTATTACTGTAATTAATAACATTTCGTGAATGTCAAATAATATCTATAAATGTTCCATGATGTGCTGATTTGTTAATTTTATCTTTGTACAAGATTGCTATAGATATGACAATAATTTTGTTAAAAATTGTATTGAAATCATATTAGCTTTGCAGCGAACAAATGTAATCAGAGTATGCTTTTTTTATAACAGTGGAGGGGAAATCTTTATAGGCACCTGGGAAGGGGTCCCAGGTAGTGTTGGATTTCCAAATGCTGGACTTGCCAACTAAAACCCCTCCGCTGTTCATCACCACTGCAATGGAACCGCTTATGCATTACTTCGTTGCAGGGGCTTCTAGTAGTATTCCACTATTCGTTATCTATCCTCTCTCTCTTTTTTCTGCATAATCTTTGTTATTGTGTGGTTTATTATTTCCCAGTTTGCTCCTGATTTCTCCTTAAAGTTTTCAGGTGTAAGGGGCACCTCCAGAGTGTTTTCGAGTTGCTTCAGTTCTTCCTCCCATCTCTCACATATAAGCATATGTTCTCCGTTATCTGTCTGTGGGTCAGTGCAATACATGCATTCTGGGCTATTTCTTTTTCCTATTCTTTGTAGGTATTCATTATATGTCCCGTGTCCAGTTAGGAATTGGGCAACATAATAATTTACGTTATTGTTTTGGCCCATCCATCGTTTTATGTTGGGTATCAGTCTGTAGGTCCACCTTCCTTTCGTGGAAGTGTTCCACTCCTGCTGCCATTTGTCAGTAATTTCGTCCTGCACTTCTCTCTTGCTTGCTTTCTCCGAGTCTTGTGTCCTACTGCGCTCTTCCGTCATTTTGCTTATTGGTATCAATCCTGCTATTACTGTTAGAGCTTCTGTGGAAGCGGAGCAATATGCTGAAGTTATCCTGAGCGCCAGTCTCCTCTGTAGGCGCACATATATTTGGGCAAACTTCTTCCACCTGAACGTACTGTACCACGCTGGGGCACCGTAGAGCAGCATTGAGTTGATGGTGTTGGCCACGACTTTTCTTTTTGCGCTTGTGGGTCCCGTCGTTTTAGACATGAGTCTGTATAAGGCCTGACTGGCCTTACCTGCCTTGGCTCCAGTTTGTTTTATGTGTTCTTTCATTGTCATGTCTTTGTCAAACCATACTCCTAGGTATTTCAAGCTGTTCTTAGTGCTAATCTTGGCTTCCTCTACTTCTATTTCCATTGTTTTGATGGTTCTGCGTCCTTTGAGCATTATTGCTTCCGTTTTCTTGGGTGCCAGTTTTAGCCCTAGCCTGCGAATCTTCTCGCTTATTTGAATTATGGTATTTTCCGCCTTTGTCTTTATTTCTGTTCTCGTTTTCCCTAAGACGGTCATTGCGAGGTCATCAGCGAAACCGTATAGTCTCACTCCTTCCGACACTTTTAGCTTCAGCACTGGATCATAATAACAATTCCATAAGGTGGGTCCTAGGACTGAGCCTTGCGGCACTCCACTTGTTATTTCATGCCCTCTTCCTTTATCGTCTATCAGGGTTCTTTCACTGAAATACGCCTGTATCATTCTTATTAGGTAGTTAGGTGTCTTCCTTTTTATTAATTGTTGAATTGCAGTCTTCCGATTTACAGAATTAAAGGCATTCTCTACGTCGAATGTTACCATCAGTACATTTTTTTTTAGTTTTAGAGGATCCAGCGTCTGCTGTTCTACCTTCGTTGACTATGTTGAGTAAAGCTTCCATCGTTGACCTCCCCTTCCTGAAACCATATTGGTTGGTAGCCAGTTGTTCTCCATCTTCGAATATTTGGTTTAACCTTGCTAATAGCAGTGACTCTAAAAGCTTCCCCAGTGTGTTTATCAGGCACAATGGTCTGTAGTTTTTTTCCCTATCTCCTGGTTTTGATGGTTTATCTATTAGTACCAGTCTCGCTTGTTTCCATTCTTCTGGGAATTTTCCCTTTTTTGTCAGCTGGTTCATGACCCTTGTACAATACTCGGGAATCGCATTGACTGTAGCTTTCAATATTTCGCTTGTGATCCCATCGGGCCCCGATGCTTTCTTGGGTTTTTGTTTGTTAACGCTTCGATTAGGTCTTCTTCTTTAAATTCAGGGATTTCACCGATATGGACTGTCGGTGCATGCCATATTATTTTTCATGGTTTGGGAACAGCTTTCCAATCTGGTACGCCGTGTTTTCTTCGTCTAGTTTAATCGGGTTTACCACTTTTAGCTTCTTTGTTACTATTTTATAGCCTAAGCCCCAGGTGTCGTTATCGATTTCTTGTACGATATAAGCTCTTTCCATTTGCTCTCTTTTGCTTTCAGGATGTTTTTATTTAGAGTCTGCTTTAGTTCTCTGTATTTCTGATAGATTGCTCTTTTTTGTTCAGTGTCCTGTCTCCTGCTCATTTTTCTGGAAGCTTCTCTTCTCTCTCTAACGCATTCCTTTCTCAGTGCACTCAGAGTTTCATTCCACCAGTACACAGGTTTTCGTGTATTGTTTATTTGTTTCTTTTTAAATACTCTGTTGTAGGTTTTGACTATTGTTTTTTGCAAGTGTCTATGATCGACTTCTATGCCGCTTATCCTTTCGGCAATCTCTTCTTTATATCTTAGTAGGTCTTCTTCGCTTGTTTTCCATCCCATATGTATTGTGCTAGTCTTGTATGTCCTCGAGGCGTCCGTATTTTGATCCTGGCCTATCCAGACCTAGCCTAGGTGTAGGCTTTGGATTGTTATGACAACAATAAAGTCTGTTAACAAAACAATTGGGGGGTAGAAGCCAAGCTTGGTGGTTGTGTTCTGTCTGGCTTCCCCAATTAATACTAAAATTATCAATAAATAAATACCCTAATTTTTATTAAAAGTTGTATAATTTATTAGGAGTGTCGTGTGTAACCTGTGGAAGTTTGGCTGATGCATGGTAGTGCTTCCGCCTAGGTAAAATAGTGCTTTGAAGTTGGTCAAACACTAGTTGGTGGTTTCCGAAGAAGTTTAGGACGAGCTGGCAGCATAATTCAAGTCTGAGGTAACTGTGAACGAGGCATCACGTTGTCCTGGAGCAGTTTGGATTCCTAGGACGGAGCAAAAGACTGAGTGGTGCAGAGTAGCAGCCGGCGGCAACCAAGCGTGGTGTGTGGGTCATTACAGCCATATTCGTCAGCGCAGGGGCGTACAGCGACGGGGGATTTACTGCGGGTTGCTTTGGGGCCCTATTATCCATCACAGTAGCAGCAGAACAGGTCAGGAAAGTGGTTATAGAAAGCATTATTCTTAAAATAGTAAAGTGGAGTCTATTTTATATCAACTTCCGGCAAGAGAGTTCCTTAAGTGTTTTGTTTTGTGACGTTTATTTACTTACGATTTTGTTGTCAACAAGGAAACGTGTAATTACGTGGAACTGAACTGTTTCTTGAAGAAAAATGAAGTTGTTATTCACAATTTGTGAGGTTGGAACTCCAGAATTTCTACTTGAGTCCCATTAGCTATAATGTCCACATAGAAACGATCCATGTAGTTAAATACATATTATTCAAGGTTTTTAGTTTATAAAATTGTATAAAAGGACACAAATATTGAATTTGATAGCAAATGTATTTGAATTAGTTCTTACTATTTAATAATACTTGCTAGGATGTAGAGACCCGACCCATAAGATCAAAGTACTTTTAGTAATTTATTTATTTAATTGTACATTAAAACCCATGAAAACATGTATCATAGTATCATAGTAATATATATAGTATCGGTACAAGATCGGTTTCTTCTACATCATTGTTGCTTTTTCCGATATGGCACTAGCTTTACGAGTATGTCTAAAATAAGTTTTGTCGTTATCGTTAAATTAGTGTTAAGCAAATGTATTATTTTATAGTTCTGTGGCAGTTGTTTTTCGCCTTTCTTGAAGATAGGAATTATTATGCTTTCTTTCCACTCTTGTGGTACCTTTGAAGCAGTAAATTAAATTAAATTTTTCTAACCTAGTGCTATTACAGTAGATTAAAAGCAATTTTTTATTTCACATTTCATGTCTTTTTTTTAATATTAATTTATCTTGTTCATTTTTCTACGTTTTCGTTAACATTTTTCTACTATACAAATAGCTTCAATTTAATAATCATTCTTGTATATCTAGAAAATGCTTGCAATCATTAGATTGCATCTATTTTTATAGTTTTAGTTGACGTAAATTTGGTTTGCGCGTCTCTCAGTAAACTATTAATAATAATTACTCATTTAATATTCTATTCTAATTCTATTCTATGACAGTACTTTGAAATATGCCAATTTAAACTTTTCCGTTCATTTCTGTTGAAGCATTGTTTTGATTGCCAACTGAATTAATGCTCTAATTTTTTAAGATTAATTAAGTTTTTTCTTCTGGCAGTGTGCACTAAATACACATCGCGTCCAAGTTGTGTGTACTGCCTCTAGAGACGCTCCTATTTGATGGAAATTACTGAACAAACCCTTTTACATACTATTTATGTAGACGTATCAGCAATATGTAAATTTAGGGATAACATGAAATAAATTACCATGTTTTAGTCGTTTTTGATATTTATGGAGGTCGATTCTTTGTTGATCATGCAATTTTCTCTTTCAATTTTTGTGTCCATATTTAGGATGGAAACTTTTACAAATCTGTAAATAATTTATTATTTTGCAGACTGTAGCGGTGCAAGCATCTTAGGATTTTCATATTTAAGAAAGTCATCGCTTAGGGATATTTTAAAATTAACCTGCAACAGAATACCTGGAAAGTATGTCACTTAACTTTAAAAAGTGAGGGCGTATTATAGAAACCGAATTATTTTGTTAACCAAATTCTATTAAAAGTAGACGGTTAAATTTTAAGAAATATTAATAAAATCGTAAACTTTTAGTTTTTTTATAAAATGGAAACGATTAAAAATTAATTGGTATTTAAGCAACATCTAATTGCTTTTAGAGAATAGATTCCACGCAAAAAAAATAAATCTTCTGATTTTTGAAATAAAAAAAAGTCAAATAAAAGTTTAGAAGCTTTGAATATAATATTGTTGGTTATTTTTCTAAAAAAATATATTTGAAGCGGAAAGCAAAAATTATTTTTTGACAAAACTATGATTTTTATTAACATTGCAACGGGTTTTGTTTAAATCATTTGCCTAAAATTTTTAAATAACTAACATCTGCAATTTTTTTTTACAAATCAGTCAAGTCTGAAATGTTCCGATAAAATTCTTTTTAATTCATTCGTAGGAATAGAAGAGACAGCTTTTTACATCAAATGATGCCAGTTTAGAATTGTGAGGAATAATAATACTATATTTTTTCTATGAGTGGTGAATAATTTTTCACAGTTCTACGTAGGTGATTGGAACCGGTAGAATAAATAATTTCTTACACAATTTGTAAGCTGGAGCATGGATGTACGATACCACTGTCCTCAACGGATTTCATTCTTTATGTAGTTTTTGTAGTACACATAGTACCGGTGCTTTTGGGTTCATCCCGTACAAAGCCTTAGGTTGGTTGCTTTCCAAAATGTTGTTTTAGAAAATTCGAGATTTCTATTTTATACTTGTTTGTTGGATCAGATTTTATTTCTTCAAAGTTTTCATTATTTAAAATGATTCATCCATATCGTCGCTCATATTTAAAATGGAAATAATGTTACCCTCGTCAGCCTTATAGAGAATTCAGTTTTTTTTATCTAATTTGGACTTTACGTGATGGGTGGTTTCCTGTTTGTGTTTGTTGATGGCTGTTTAAGTTTTTATTTGTTTTTTTGGCAAATTCGCTACAATGTAGATTTTGGCCTGATAGTCCTTCGTAGAGTTTAAAGCTAATTCCATATATTTATTTATTTATTTATTTATTTATTTCCCACTCAGCCAACAGCCGTTAGGCCAATTATAGGCGTCGCTGTGCAGTTATGAGGACTTCCAACCCCACTAACGACTGTCATGATGTTGTATGACCGCCGGGACCAACTTTTTTCCGTGATAGCCGTACCACGAGGCGCCGAGAGATGCAGCCGTGGAACTCCCATCCAAGTTCTGACCAGAGACAGCGTTGCTTAACTCTGCTGATCGAACGTGGACGCTTGTTCAAGCTACACCACTCGGGACCACATATTGTTATTGCTGCTAGCAATTCTATATTGCACCTTGTAATATAATTATAGGCCGGTAAAGTAACGTAACAATCGTCATAACATACAAAATATTGCTATAGCAGCGTTTTTGGTGTCAAATTAAAGGTCTGACAGGTAAAAAATAAGTAACAATAAATTCGATACATCATTATTAAAAAAACATTAATCTACATGGTAAATTGTTGTAAGATGCATTTATCCACCCTGGTATAGAAAGTTTCAGATTCCAATAAACAGTAGCCTCAGATTGATTGTGCTATTGCTTTTGCTCAATATTATGTAGGGAACAGTTGTAATGCTTCCTGGTGTATTTATTCGGTATTTTAGCATTCATTAATATTGCCTAAATAATGTACAGCTCTAAATGGGCCAGGTTTGACTTAAATTTACCTTGACTGATTTAAAGAATACAAATTAACAGAAATTACATTTATTTACCACTATGTACAGTTCACATCTTTGGTATAAAACTAAATAGGCATTTAAACCATTTATAATCACATATACAAAAAAAGGCTAATTACACTAGACAACAAATGTTAATTTTTTTATTGTCCTTTAGAAACTATGCACAATTTTCGTTTCTTTTATACTTCTAATAATACCTAATAATAAAAACAAATTTATTATGGCACTTCAGGTTTAGGAAAATAAAATTATTGAAAAGTAAATGAAATAATATTAATTAGGTACCTATGTACATTACACGGAGCTGTATGCTATCGTCCAGTTTGGATTATTTATACACGTACGAGATATTATGAAATAAAAAGACGTTCAGCTATCACAAACTGATTTACATTGAATCGAAAGAGCCGGTGTATATACCCACATAGCCAGAAATCGGCCAATTCTTAATTTGTTTGGTTCCAGAGCAAAAATGAGCGTGGTTTAAGTGCTCTGACGTAGGAAATAGAAGGACATGTTCAGACATGTCCACTCAATGTTCGGCAGAACAATATTTCTTGTACTATCTGTATTATTTATTTATTTATTTATTTATTTATTGCCCAACAGAAAAATTCCAATTATAGGACAATGCGCAAGTATAGTAATATAATATCAAATAACATATAACATATACAAACGTAATAACTAACTAAATGTAAAGGCGACATATAGAATACTATATACATATAAAGTATAAACAAATAGTGCATAAACAGCGTAAGCACGCGCTAATATTAATGCGTATTAATTGTTCATGAGTGATTGATTTAAAGATGTCTTTAAGGACCCTAGAGTACAGCAATTTATATCGCAGCTTTAAAAATTTTCTTTGCACCATTTCCAAAATTCTTTATAACAATCATAATAGGGATACCATACCAGTGCTCCATATTTTAACTTCGACCGAACAAATGCAAAAAACGACGTTTTAAGCGCTAGAAGATTAGAGAATGACCTACAGTTTCGAATAATGAACCCTAACATTTTCATCGCAGATCTGGGTATAGCATCAATATGGTGAGAGAAAGTAAGTTTGTGATCAACAATGATACCCAGATGAGTGACTGATATACAACGATCGAATGGAACAGTGTTACAAGTATACGGATACACGATTGGATGCAATTTGCGGGTATAAGTGACTACTCTACACTTAGAAACATTGAGGTGTAAACTGTTGGTAACACACCACTCATGAACCTGGTCAATTTGCGCTTGAAGCAAATCGCAATCTTCTAACGTATCAATAACAGAAAAGATCTTTAAATCATAAGCAAATAATAATTTTTGACATGATATAGTCCCAGCTAAGTCATTGAGATTATATAAAAGTAACTTTGAAATTATGTAAAATTTAATGTTTTTTGAAAAAAACTATTTAAGAACATTTCTTAAAATTCTGTGGTGATGGAGCAAATTTGAAATCAGATTCAGAATCAGCATGACAAAAGACATAAACTACAAGTATTGATGTATAAGAAAATCAAACAGATTGATGGTCAGTGGACTATCCCGGGTAATTAGCTAATGTTGGTAGTACATCTTTGAAAAGCGAAGTATCCCCACGTGTCCAGCTGTGGAATTTAGATTATTGATAGCAGCGGGCTCGTCTCAATGAGAGGTTATCTACCTTGATAACGCTAACCGGCGCGTGTCAAAGACGAATTCTACTTAAGGTACGTTGTTTTAACCTGGGGAAATCCCCTATTACGCCAGGCAATTCAAGCCGTGTTTTGGCCAAAGTAGTTTGGCGTGGCAGGGCTTTTAATTTGTAGCGAGGCTTGCAATTTCAGGAAAATCACTTACTACGAAGCATAGTTGGATTTCGGGGAAATCTTTACTCTATTCACCCACGTTTCCGATTTCCAGGCACACGCTGGTAATAACTGAGAAGTTACGGAGACTTGAGGCTATTAATTTGCCAGGAAACAACGTTCCCGAGTCCCAGGCGCACGTTGATTAAGACTGAGAAATTATCGGGGGCTTTGTGGTTATTTACCTATAGTAAATGATCCACAGGACGGATAATTATTTTAGACAAAGGGACGGGCTCCTTTTTCTTTGTAAATCTTCGTTGAGATCTCCTCGAATAATTCTCGGTAGCCCAACTGGGCCTGGAGTAGAGCTTTCTCAGCTGAGAGCCGCGGATCAGGTCGAAAAATCGCAGTTTTCTTTCTTGAAATAATTCTCCTCGGGTTCGGCGGAATATTTGTTTTATATCTCATTGTTGAATTCTCTTTCTGATAAAAGTTAAAAGTGGAAATGCGCGCTAAACGAGTTGTCGTGTCGCTTGCGCACCGCGGTAAATCTTTAGCCGTGGACGCCCTAAGGCGATTGTAACGCAAGAACGCGAGGTTTAAACGCTCGTCATGTTATATCATGATTAACTAGCAGTCCAGTGAGACAAATGTCTCATTTAACGCGCCTTCAAACCTCGATCGGTTAGGCAACCACCCAGACCTGGAAGGTGTCAAAGTGGTTGCCTAACCGATCGAGGATTTAAGGCGCAGAGGGTCGCAGCTACGTTTGGCGGCCGAACCAGTTTTTATTTAATACGCGTTCTATTTGAAAAACGGTCTTTTTGTGATTTCTCGAAAACCGGAAGTGTCACGTGACTGAAATTCGGTTCCTGACCTGACATGACCATTCCAAACATATAACTTTAATAACTTTTTTCTCTATCTCTTACGGTTTGGCTGCTGAAACAGCGTCCCGGACGGACTAGCGTCCCGGACAAAACAGCGTCCCAGACAGACACGTCTATTAGATAAAGGATTAGAGCTTAACCAAGAGAGAAACGTTACACAGTATTTTCGACATAAATGGCCTTTACCGCATCTCCTAAACCCGATCCTCACATTAGTTTACCAATGCTTCTAAGATCACTCATTAGCGTATGAAATCCGCATATTATATTCAACATTTTGCTTTTTATGATGTCGAAAGCCTTTATCCAAACTGGCCGGTCAACATTTACATTTTGTTTAGTGATGCTAAGCTTCTTTGTCGGATTTTCAATAAAAAGCTACATTGGCTGTATATATTGCAATGGTTTAATGCCTACAGCAATTCTGGTTGCATAACTAAGACGAACATAAAATAAAGATTCAGATAGGCCTAGAATTGACATTTTGTTTATTGCAACATTAAAGTAATTGTTATACACTAATAAACGAACAGGATATGATTAGCAATAACTATAATGACAGACTATAATGACAGAGTTTAGCATTAGATTAAAACAGTATCGAAACGGTTACGTTTAATTTAATTATTTATAACTGATGTTCATTGTGGCAAACGCACCCTAATTTATGTAACTGACAAATTTGATTTTGTAACGTCAATATAAGATTGTGAATTTAATATAATATAGAGATGTTTAGGGCGTTACAAAAATTATATCAAGCGTTAAGAGTTAAATTTTATAAGGCCAGCAAACGCTAACGCAGCTGAAAGGTGAAAAGCGATGCAAATGAAGCATAGAATGTAAAGAGCATGATACGAAGACCTAAGTTAGAACAAAAACAATAGTGCAGTGCTATTAAAAACTCGTGAAAACAGTACAATTAAAGCTAATAGTGAAAATAACAAAGGTTTAAGGTCATGAAGTGCTACGAATTGACAATTATTGAAAAACAGTATAATTTCTAAATAACATTGTATCAAAACTTACTTTCAAAACAGTTGTTATTAATTACTGAGTTACCTGATGTTTGTTTGTTATTGTTGTTAACTCAAGCCATAATAAAAGGCAGCTGTGTGCAAGTAGGTCTCCAAGAATTTATATTATTTTGAATATTAAAAGATTTTGTGTGAGTCTAAAGTTGGTTTATTTTAATCTGCAGAGTGTCTGTGTGAATAGTTTCATCGTGCCGGGATCTCCCAGTAAAGAGGGAAGTGCTCTGTAAAGTTTGGCCTAATGGTCCGACATCCAGGCAAGTTTTCGATCACTTTCGGGCGTCGGCCAGATGAAATTGTATGAAGTTGAACAAAAGAAAGTCCGTGTCCCTATTGCGTCACAGAACAACCAGGTTAGTTAAATACTATATCATTATTTGCATTGCATATTTACCTGAAGCAAAATTGATCACTTGTTGGTAATTCACTTCAATTACGCTGATTTTGGTGCGTACAGACCATCTCTGTTTTCCATTAATTTAAAGGTTATGCTGTTAGATGCAAAGTTTGGTATTTGCCATACAAGTTTATAAGTTAAAATCAACAGTAATTGTTATACTGGGTGTTTAACCTAACCTTTTGAAAAGAGTTTTTTCATGCTAGACCGGAGCTATTATTTTTAAATTTGATTATTAATAAGCAAACTAGAAAAAACCATAAACCATTTATTTTGCTAGCAAATAATACACAGCATAACATTTTTAATAAGCTGTGAGATTGACAGCACATATTGAATTCTTTATTTAAAACTAACTTAGTTGTATTTGTGGTACCTAATTATTTATTTATTATCACCAATTATAAGGTAGGGCTTCATTACAATATATATACATGTTATCTCTTTACTCTTTAGAGGTATCATTCGTAGAAATTGTACTTCACTGAGCAGGCATCCTCTGCTTTATGTAAACCATGTAAATCCTGACCAATTAGGTCTAAATGACATAAACAGGCCACCTAGATGCCATAGTAAGTAGTAGTTCAGTAGTTCAATTTTAGATTTGAAAACTGCTTCACGCAGCTATGCATCTTCGTTAAATGGAATGATTGGTTTACTTTTGTTCTGGACAATACCTTGCACACACAATATTATAGGCAGACGCAGTACTGGCAAATAAGGTATTTTATGTTGACCTTCTGGGTTTATTTCAAGACGAGTTGACTTGGTTCTTAACTCCACCCCATCGAATGTTCATCTGTCGTCTACGGTACACTCTCAACTGGGCGAATGTTCAAAGTAAAATATTTTCCAAAAGTTTCACTTTATCATACAAGAGTACCACTGTGTCATAGCTGACAGGAAACCGCATCCGAGAGAGTTTATCAACCATGTAAATCCGAATACATAATTCATTTCAACTGCAACTTCTTTAAGAAATATCTAGGTTTGCTTGTGATGGGTGTACTATGGTCTGTTCAATTTATTCCAACTTGTTTCACTTGATGTGATGGAATAAGCTTTTCTAATAGAAATACTAATAACGACGTTGACCATCGTTTTCCAATATCAGTATTCTTTATATTCTCTGGTGTTAGCTACCATTCCTTTTCCACTTTTCTCTCATTTCTGCGGAAATGATATTTTTAGCTTTCAGTAATATTCTGAGTTTTTCTTTACTAGCATCTTTTTCTTTTTGTTTGTACCACGTATTATTTATTAGAAAAGCTACAATGCATTTTTCTTTCCACAAAATTTTGCACTTTATTCATTTGACACTATACTCTTGGTCGCTATTATTTGCCATTTCTTTTAGTTTTTCCTGAAGTTAATTTAAAGACTATATTGTAGTGACAACAAGCACCAAATTAAACAGCTAATATCTATATAATAGCTTCTTTTTTAGTTAACCCTTATTTAATTTTCAAATCAATTACGTATTTTGAATAATTATTTTAACTGAGTACTCTTATTTGGGTGGTTCGCCAATCTAGTGATCTGTTAATTGAATTTTTAATTGTATTTTAAAAATCTTTGACTACTAAATGACATTTAATGTCAACTTGACTTCTACACCTTTTCAAACCAGGTATTGACAATTATACTTTACATTGACACACATATCAATCAATTCACCCACGTAAGTATTGTATTAAGTTTATTTTTACACTTTCTTTTACTGATTGTTATTCAAAAAGCTTTTATAAATTCTTTACACAAACGTTAAAACTTCTCTAGCTTTCACTGTAAAAATCCAACCAACAACAGCTTCCGATGTCGATAGTCTGCAACGCCTACCGCTTATTCCTCAAACAGTGACAACTATGATGGTCCGTCAACCCTCGAACTGCATCTATCCTGTCAATAACTCCTACTGTTCTTAGAATCCAGTCCTGCTTCCTTTTAAACGTCACCGTCACACCAATCGACTCCAGGTAAATTTCAGTATTATTGATGAGCCAAATCTAACCTTGTTTATCCCGCAGATAGTCCTATGTATAAAATTATCCAAATCAATTAGCTAATTATGACAACCTCATTTCAAATGCTTGACTTGCCTTCCATGCAACCACCAATGAATCCTTATTATGTCTCGTATGTATCAATAAATCCAAATACCATTCAAATAATATAATGTTCTGTATTATTTATTTCCGATTCACTATATGGTACAATCTCTTCACCGATTGTATATCTTTATTAAATCCAAGTTATATTCTCACCTATTACACCACGTAGATTTGTTTGTAGCCCCTTTTAATTTGCATTTACCAGACAATGATACAAATTAAGGCAATAATTTTCCATTTTTTTATTTTCCAAAATTCGTTATTTCAAAAATACATGAACATTTTTCATGAGTTGTCTCAGTAACTAATTAAACAAAATTTTCATTCCTGTTAGATACAATTCTTATGGCACACTTATTTATTTTAAATATCCTATTATTACATGACATTAATTCTTATCATTCCAACAAATACATTTGTCAATTGTAACCTTGGCTTGAACTTTATTAAAATTAAACTCAACCATCAAATTTGTATACTCAATTACTATTTCATTATCAAATTACCTCACTCATTGTCTCAATTAACTTTCATTATTCATTTAAAAATTAACACCCAATTTTATCTCAACACCTTAAGATTTGATTGTAGTAATCTTCCAAATTTATTAGTTTTATATTTTTATCTTTCAACCACCTTTAGTGTATCACAACAATATATAGCATTGCTTGGGTTTGTTTCTAGCCAGTAACATATCTAGTAAATTTAATGTACATATATGGGTTAAGAATTTAATTTCAATACGTGATTTTCATAAGAAATAGTACATTGTGTATCTAGGACGAAAAGCGTAACATTCCCAGACGACTGTGAATATTGTTAGGCGAGGCGAATGCCGAGCCCAACAACACAGAAGTCTGGGAATGTTGCTTTTTGTCCAAGATACCCATACTATTTTTCCACCGATCGATACGAGTAATTAAAAAAAATAGGAAATAGTACTCGAATATTCCCTGTCTAGGCCGGGAATATTATTCCTTTACAGTTTTATTGTAAACTATCTAGCCACAGCTGATGTAATGGGATGTTTGACTTTGCTCATCAAAATTTTCTCAATAATGTGTCAGTTCTAGTACGATTGGCGGAAAAATAACCTACGACATCAGCACTTGCGTTACCATTGCTGGATCACAAAGCGATCTGAAAAGAAGCCACATATAATATGTTCTTTCAAGTGCAATCCCAGGAGAACGCCGCATATTAGCAAAAATACCGAAAGAACCAAATTTGCCTATAGTTTATTGTTCATTAGGAAAACAAAAAACTTACGCAATTTTTCCAATATGGCTGTCGAAAATTAGAATATTTCTGCAAAGTCAGACCTGTAATTTAACACCAAAAAGCTTTTATAGCAATTTATTAGGGCAGTAGTATAACCCTTTTGTAAAACTTCGCGCATGACTTCAATTTGTCTAATTATTTTCTAAATATTGAATTAAGCTTGTTTCCGTAAACTCTTAACTTTCCACGTATAAGCATTTGTATTTTGACATCGAAGTTAATAGATCTTTGAGACTATCTCAGAATTTGACTAGGACGTGCACCAGTGACGTGACGAGGGCGGGATGATAATTAGTTAGCCTCCACATATTTTAAATACATAAATATAAATGTATATTCAAAAATGTCAACTTCCACCTTTGAAAAACGCAAAGTGGTCTTTGATTTCCAAAATTTCAAGAGCGCACCTCCCCAATTCATCTTTGTCTAGGAATGTACAGTCGTGTGCAAATAAATCTGGGACAATGGTTTTTTCATATGTAAATTGAGTTAAGATTTGAAGCATATCTCCATGGATTTCCTGCTATCAGAAAGAGTTACATTAAATTTTGACAAGTAAATGAAAATGTAGCTCTTTCTGGTAGCAGAAAATCCATGGAGATATTATTCAATTCTCAACTCAACCTACATATGAAAAAACCATTGTCCCAGATTTACTTGCACACCACTGTACTTACAAAAAGTTACTAAAATAAACAGGTTGGGGGTGTGACCTTTTGTCATGGGATCAAAGCATTTCGAACATCGCTGGGCAAAATGTATTGAGCATCTAAAAGGCTATGTTAAAAAATGAAAATAATTTTGAAAGCATAAAACCGGTCTTTCATTGTTAGGCTAACCAATTATCATCCCGCCCTCGTATCTCGCTTATCAAGCAAGCTGTAAGTAATAACGTTATGTCACACGGACAGCGAGAACAAATTTGAACTAAACTGATCAGTAATTAATGTGATATTTAAAAATCTATTTAACACGTACCACACAGGCCTCTATGTGGGGTAGGTCCAAATTTCACTTCTACGTGCAATGATTAAGTTTAAAATATCAATCCTCCTCGCGTTCTCCTTGCTTCCCAAGTCGTCTGTGGGTCCAAAGGGAAAGGGAAAGAAAGGGAAGGGTGGCGCAGCAGCTAAGAAGAAAAGTGCAAAAAGTAAAAGCGATAAATCATTGAAAAGTAGCAAGCGCCCAGGGAAAAAGGAAAAACACGAAAAACCTGTGGTGGAGAAACCTAAATATCTGTTCGAAGTAGGAGCTCCTGTAGGATTCTCTCATATAGAATACGAACTTATTCCAGGACGACTAAAGTATCAAGTCGATGTGGTGTGCTGGGGACCCATAGCCAAGGTTGTGTTAACACTTTTTGCTAATAATTTAAATGGAAATTTATTGGAAGTACTTTGTGTGGAAAACCAAAAATCGTTTCATTTTAGAATTCCAACAGGTGTTTTCTGCAGATGGTGAGATCACCTTGAAAACCTTTGTTAAAAATGAATTGGCATGGGTTCCTTTGTCTATAACTCATGTGTTAAACCAGATGAACCAAACTGAGCTTTTGAAGCTACACAGCCATGTTGTAAATTATACCATTTGGACGAGCAAAAACAAGTTGGGAGCAAGGTATTTATTAAATCTTGACTACTTTATCGTATTCATTGATTCTATGAGGAATCTATAATACAATGCTTCACCATTTGTTAAAAATTGCCTTAATTGTTGTGAATGAGATCTATTTGAAAAGTATATAGTGTGACCACGACCTTCTGAATTGTTTGACAAACGTCATTGTATACGGCCTGGGCATATGTAAAGTTTCGCGATTCTCCGCAGAGCGCTGTATACCCACGAGCGAGAATTTTAAATTTGCAATGTAACATCAGTTACTACGTTAACTACAATGCAAATATTTGATTAAATTTTACGACGCTACAACAATAATATAACCCTCCCTTGTATTTGTTACTTTGATTTTCTATTGTTTTTTTTTATCAGTTTCTTGCTAGTTTTTTCGTGTATTTACATTATTTACGTTCACAGTATAATTTGTTGATTAATTTATTCGTTATTATTGCTTATGATTTCGTTTGGTATTGTTAAAATAGAAAGCGAGTCTACAACGTGCAAATATACCAATTAGGGAAGATCTTATCATGAATTTACCTCCAACTAAGTGTTACGAAAGAAATTGTCTGAAAGCTAAATTTAAATGATCGTACCGGTGCTTTAAACAACTTACCTTTTTAGTCATTTCTATTCTTCTGCGCGAAGACTATAAAATCACATTGCACTTCCTTTAGTACATTTTTAATTACTACATTTACAGATAGATATCTAATAAAACAAGCAACTTTTAAATGTTTCATTTTATTTTTTTACAATAAATTACACATAAATTTACAACCTTGCAATAACACACAGAATAAAATGCTTCGTTACTATTACCACCTAGAACATCTTCCAAATTTGTAAGAAATACGATTATCTGCATATCATGTGCTATTTTAGAGCAAATGTGTGAGCTATTCAAAAAATACCTGCCTGAAAATATGAATCCGTCTTCAACTACGAATTCTTGGAGTTCCACACCTCTCTCAAGAAAAATATTAAAACTATAGATCTCTAAGGTACTTACACGACACTAAATAATAGATTACAACATTCATATTTATATTACATTCAAAACAATAGGTCCTTATCCTACTGATACTGCATTTCAAAAATCATTTCTAAACACGAATTAGTCTTGACAGCCGTTGTCATTTAAATGTGATCGTGGGTGTGGGTATGTGGCGCCAAACGGCCAAAATTGGCGTTTTCTCAGAAATGAAAACAACAATAGATTTCAAAAAAATGCCCAGGCCGTATAAAGTGACATTTGTCATACAATTCAGCAGGCCGTGAGTATGACATACATTTTCAAGGGTAATACCACAAAAGGTGAAAATTTTTTGAGAATTTTTTGTTCACATGCAAATTATTGCGTTTAAATTTCTCGAAACCAAAACTGCGTTAAAAATTTGAGCAGTTTTTGTTGAGAGAAATTTGCAATAATTTGCATGTTGACGAAAAAAATTCTCTTAAAAAATTTTGCCTTGAGTGGTATTTGGAAAGATTATTCAACAATATGGGTAGATGACTTTTACCGTGTTCGACAGCACACATTTTTAACGTTTTCCACTATTAATTCAATACTGGAGCTTCCAACACGATTATTATGAGTTTTTAGAACGACGCTGATTTGCAAACTTTGACTTTGACGTTTTGGTGAAATGTCAGTCAAAGGCTACTCACTAAATTAAAATCATTTAAACCAATAGGGCTTGTGTGAAAACACTGTGACATTAGGGGCCGGTTGCAGAAAGCAATGTTAAGTCTGGTGTTAGCTAACATCGCGTCAAAGTGAACAAAATCGCATCAAATTTTGTTTACTAATGTATTAGTTACCATAAGCATTTGAGATTTGATTCGTTTTTGTTCACTTTGACGCGATGTTAGCTAACACCAGACTTAACATTGCTTTCTGCAACCGGCCCTTAGTGTTTTCAATGACAGTCTATTTTGATTGGCCGTTTCTGACAAATTGAACAATTTTCATTGGTTCGTTCATTATAGTGTTGAATAATCAACACAATCTTTACAATTAACGGATTTGAAGAAAACAATAGCGCATTTATAGTCTGTTTTTTTTGCTTTATGATTCAGAGCAGGCCTTACATTTATATCATTTTAGCAGTGTACAACAGTTTAGTTACAAGATATACCTACCTAACGTCAAAATCAAGGTCACCGAGATTGTCACGTTGACACTTCAATAACGTTTAATAAAATGCCACGAAAAAGCAGCATTAATAGTAAAGCTAAAGTAGCTATAAAACGCTGTTTTACTAATATAAAAGATATCAATGGTAAATTAAGTAAAACAGCCGTCATTGGAAGAGTTGGTCAAATCTTTGATGTAAGTATTAATAATTAAACCATTATAAAGTTTCTTACAATATTATGGTAGATTTTGAATGCAACTCTGTTTAATATTCTAAATGAAGCAAAATCACAACTCCAGCAACAACCGAATGACAATATGAAAAAGGAACACGAATTTTTAACTTGGGAGGACTATAGTTTCAGACAGGATATTAAGAAACTTTGGAATATTTTTACTTTAGATAATTTATTGCGATGTGCAAGAGAGGAACTAAATTATATCAGGACTCGTTCAAAATTATACTACACATTAAAAAATATGGGATATAAATACAAAATTGTGAATGGAAGAAAATTGGTTTGTGAGAAGAGTCATGTAATTTCGGCGAAGATTACTTCTTTAAAGAAATATTTACAATTTCGAAATTCTAGTAAAAAATGTATACTCCATTTACTTGACATCTGCACTGTCAGTGTCAAAATTTTAAAAAATGTCTTGACTATACCTCAAAAATAATGTGTTTTTTATTAGACTGTACAGTAATTTAATTGTTAAAATGTGAAAAATAGCAGTGGTGCCAACATAATGTCAGTTTGACAGTGCAGATGTCAAGTAAATGGACTATATGTTCCGATTTTTGGATGAAACTGGATATTTCTCAATGGAACCAGTCTGCATAGGTAGACCCACGACACAGATTTGAAAAGTAATCCATCGAAAGTTATGGCGGAGGGAGAGAGATATACTATTTTGCATGCAGGATGCACATCAGGATTTTTACCTGGGTGTGACTTACTGTTGGGTTCGAACAATAATAACAGCTACTATCATAAGTGTATGAACGGTGGCATTTTCAGGCAATGTTGAAAAAACAGTTCATCCCTCTTATATGTTTAGCATAAATAATAACTTCCACAACACAGATTTGCAAACAAAAGTCATCAGCAAGTTTTTAATAATATATTTTCACATTAGAACATATAGAAATTTTATGACGTTTCTGTACAGTTAGATAACAACCATGTTTAAATAAAATTTCTTAAACTAAAGCAATACCTTATTTAATGTCAGTGATTCAGTAATTGTAGCTTTCATTATGTATAATAGTGCTTATAAGATAACACATTGACAGTTGTAATAAGTTTTTGACATTACTAGTGTGTTTTCTTTGTAACCAACTACCTACACTGTTACAAAAATGCAAAAGCAAAGCCTGTTCTGAATCATAAAGCAAAAAAACAGACTATAGGTTAATCATATTCTATGCACAAGTTAAATTCGTTATTTTCAAAGAAGCATTCTGTTGCTTGCTGCAATAGCTTCTTCATCTGCATAGAGTTTCTCTAAATGAATAACTGTTTAAATTTCAAGAAAAGAAAGAATATAACTATACATAGCTAAATCAGGGGAATGTATAAATTGACGCACCATTGTGGTGATTTAATTATTATTTTATAAACGGGGCTGCGCGCGCTATTGCGCGGTCTATCCTATTCAATTTACCACAATTTTTAGGCCTATTACGTAGGGCCATTCCGTTCTGTTACACACTTGTTACACAATCTTAGAAAACACAACATTTCGTATGACAGGAAGCAGAAGGTTCTTTTGTGGAGGAAGAAATAGGGAAATACCCGTCCTCTAAACCAAGAGGAACGTTCACGTGGTGAGGTGGAAGCTTACTGCTTTCACCTAACCGTTGAAAGGCTCCAAGAGGAGCCATCGCACTACTAATTGTCGACATGATCTAAAAAAAAACACGTCAAAAAAGTCCCATACGATCAGCACGTCATCGTATGTGCCTCGAGATGCCAAATTTGAAAAACCTCTGCTAAACATCTCGCCAGCTTCGCCAATTTTCTAGATCAGTTCGATTCTCGATCTTACATCGATTTTTCGATTCTTAATCTCATGGCTTCTGCCGAGTTATTGGTGTCACCGGTTTCATGCCAACAGAAGGCGAAAAAGGAACAATGGTTGGCATCTCGAGATAACATGGATGACAGCAGATCACACGAAATACACCAGAAAATATCACAAAAATTCACACCACGAACTAACGTGTTGACAGGTACACAGTACAGTGTCTATATTAACGACAGTGTGGTCAATTTTGGTCCCGTTTCTGATTGGTTGTTTTAAAATCCGCCATTAAGAGTCGTTTCAATGTCCTATTGAATACAGTCGCTTTATAAAAGGGACTGTACTATCGAATATTTTTAGCAGTGTACGCATATTTAGTTACAAAAAGTTACTAATGTCAAAATAAGACATTGACATTTTATAAATTATCTAAAGTAGCAATGATTTTGACTTTAGTAATATTTTGTTACTAAATGTCACTGACGACACCGTTAAAAAATGCACATGAAAATCCTGTCACAGTGTAACAAATGGAGTGAATGCGGTACAGACGATTCCTGCAGTTTACACAGGTATTTGTAGTCATATTTCAGTAACAGACGCTTCAGTATCACTGTTTTAAAACAGTTTTTTGATAAAACGGGAGTTATTTGTAGATACACATTCGTGCAAGTTTTAATTGATGTTAACCATCTAAAGGAGATCTGCTATCATTTGAAGAGAGGCTAATTGCTTAAAATGGGGCCTTCGGGGATCCGCCCCTCTCCAAAGGGGCTCACGGAGTTCCGTCTCTCTCTAATGAGGCCCTCGAGGATCCGCCTCTTTCCAAGGGGGCTCACGGGGCTCTGCCCCTCTCCAAGGGAGCCTTTGGGGCTTCGCTCCTCTCCAAGGCTCCATCCGGGCTTCGCCCCTCTCCAAGGGGGCTCACGGGGCTTCGCGCCTCTTCAAGGGGGTTCTCAGGGCTTCGCCCCTCTCCAAGGGGGGTTCGGGGCTCCGCCCCTCTCCACTCGGGGGGGGGGGGGGGAGTAATAGAACGTCTGGGGGGTATTTTTACCTATTCCCGCGCAATCCACTCATTCTTCAGCTCAAGGGCTTCTCTTGCTCTCCATCGATACTCTTCTGCCTCTTCTGTCTTTAGGCGTGCTGTTGTTTTCTCAACGGCTGCTATGAGATCGCGTTACCGCGTAGTTTAGTCCCTTCTCTAATACCGTCTTTTCAGTTTCGTCCAGCTGTCTGCTGGATATATTTATTAACGCATCAATTGTAGCTAAAGAGGAAAACAGATTCCATAGGAAGCTGAAGGAAGCTACATACATAGCGCTGGCAGTAGAACCAATTAGCCAGGCTAGCGCAGAACTAAAGCCCATTTGGATGCCACTACTGCGCAGAAAATTATAAAAATAGTCTACTGCGCATACAGCGGTAATATATATATAAGTTTACAACTAAAATATATAACCGCCCTGGAGGCCTAGTGGTTAGAGTGGCAGACTAGCGATCAGCGGTCCCGGGTTCAAACCCCGGGGGAGGCACAAATTTACGTAGAAAAACGTATAATATCAGTACTTCTCAGGACTAACCAGGAACACCTGAAGACGGGAGTAGATCAAAACTCCCGAAACGTTGTGGTATTTACACCCTAGACAGTGGAAAAAGTCCGAAAAACATATCATAATAGACCACTGCCAAAAAATGACATTCAGAGAAAATTTTGGATATGTTGTATGTACCTAGGCCTTTATTAAAAATCCAAGTTTTCTAATTTGGCACCCCTGTGCTCGCATCAGTACGACCACTTTAGTGTCACACATACTACATATCAAAAATCCAAAACTGCATAACTTTTGCAAGGTAAAATATACTTGGCAGCTGGGTTAATAGGTAATAAGCTCAAAGGGGTCCAATAGCTCAGTGTAAAGGGTGGGTCTTCGATTGGAAAAAGGGGATCGTTTATAAAATCACACTGTATGGGGCTAATAACAGGACCACAACTTACATTAAGGGGAAGAAAAAGCTAGATTACATTAGTAAAAGTACGTTTTCACAACGGAAACACTTTTGATAAACTGGAGCAGTGCGCTTAAGGAGTTAAATATACAAAATTTGCAGTAATTCACGCATACAGAAAATCCTTAGCTCAGTCAACGCAGATCATAGATTAACTACGAGCAATTGGCGTTGATCGACACGCTGCGCTGGTAACGAGAAGTACACAATATAGGTATATCCGATGTGGGAATTGCGACGAAATTTCACAGCACTCAAACGAGATGAGATCGAAGTTTCAGATTGGTAAGTGGCGTTTTGGAGCTGGATATAATTGACAAAGGTTATAATTTGGCAAAACTGGCACGGTAAGGCTCACAATTGCCCGACCGTCTGCCTAACAATATGCGTGAGCCTGTATTCAAATACGTTTTGTTAAGCTTTTTAAGTTCTGAAAAAAGTGCTTATAACCATTGAACGCTTAGATCGATCTGGATGGTATTCGGTATAACACTCCATACTGGTGTAAATCGTCTTTTGAGAAGATATTGGTTATTATCGGTGGATTACTAGTGGATGAAACATATTAATACATTTTTCCCCCTGCTGATCATGTAAGTCAGTGATACAGCCTTAGTAACAAAACGTGTAAGTCGGTGATTATATTTGTTTGCTGCTTTTTCTTGACAACGGAACTTAATATTATTTTTCCACGACCGGGAGTAGAAGTCCGTTTCTATAGCATCAAAATTGTGACAGAAGTAGAACATTTGCTACCTAGAGACTAAATAAGACAAAAAGTTCCCTAGGGAGTTTTCATTATGACTGACACAACAATTATGCCAAATTCGAGGTTATCAGGTTAGGTTTTGCGTCAGTTTTGACACAAACTGACGCAAAAACTAACCTGCTAACCTCGAATTTGACATAATTGTTAACTCTTGTCATAATGACTTACAGTGCCACCAACTTTAAAATTTACCATAGGTTACTAATTTTAAAATAATTGTAACTAAAATGTCAATAAATGACGTTTAAAAAAACGGGTTTTTCGTTTTTAATCTTCCTGCAACGTGAAAAAAATAGTATATGCAACTCGGAGAGAATGCTATTTTGCTTCAGTGCAATTTCTCTCCCTTATTGCATAATCTACTATATTAAGTTCCTAGGATAATAAAATTAGCAAAGCAAGATGCAGATTTAGACGTTTTGTTTATAAATTGCAAGTGTTTATGTGACATGTGACACTCACAGGTAACACGACTCACGAAAACTAATCCTGGTGACAGGTGACAAACCAAACGATTTTTTCAAAAAATTTAGGAAAATTTCGATAAGCAGCGGGAAAAATATAATAAGATAACTCGGAATATATAGGCTATTAACATTTTCGGCAGGCAACAAGCCGCGACTTCGCCTTGGCTTGTACTTGCCTACCTCAAATGTTAATAGGTCCTTCATTCCTTGTTACTTAAATAGCATTTTGTGCCTCTATAATTTTTTGTTAGAAAATTATTTGACATTAAAAATTCTTTCCCGTTAAGCTGTTTTAAGATACTTAAAAAACTAGGGGCTTAGGTCAAATTTAGTGTGGCATCAGATTCTCCACAAAATTGAGCAAATCCTGTAGGTTTCCTAGTAAGAACGTTATTAATGCAATATAGGGAAAATGGGCACCATGTATAAATACAGTCGTTATTACTACAAACTAAGAACAGTTGCAATGTCTTAACCTGAGTGTGCAATAATGCTCAAGAGCCAATGGTCGTATATTAAATGTCGGAATCTCGACGACACATGGCGTCAGTAGTTGAATGATGCTAGAGAACCTATATACAGGGTGTTAAAATGCTTTACGAACTATAGGGTTTTTAATGGTAATTTCTTTATATGATAGGTTCTTCCATATATTACATACCAATTCAATTCGATTATTTTCGATCACGTGTGTCAATTTGACAAATCAGATCACACTTGACGTGAAAACGACCCTAAGGTGATTGTCAACCACTATGGAAACTACCTAATTAAAATTCAATAATATCCTATGACAGGTAAATAATGAAGTGTCAAATTAATTTGTCAGAAAAATGGCTTTTTGCTTCGGCAAAGATTATTAATTTATATAAGAAGTTATCTTACCGAATTCACCGAGGCAAGTGATAAATCCTTATAATTTTGACCAATAATATCCCTCAAGTGCGCTACCTTTAAGAAATAACCCGAGGCGCACTTTCGGATTGTTATTTTTCAAAATTATTGCGGGTAATTATCACTGCCCTTGGTAAATTATAGCTGGTAATTAATGTCATATATTGTAGAATCATAATATTATAAGAATAGAGTCACATGCATCAATCACAAGTTATAACGAAATTCTTACACCGAAAAGAAAAGCGCCCGTCACGTCATTGTTTGCCATGTTGACAAATGTAAAAATTGACGTTGCTCTCTAATTTATTCGTTTAATTCTTCAATCGAGGATCATTCCTACAAAACTCTTGTCTAGCAAGATTGTTATTTTTTGTACTCGCGTTACGCACTCGTGTTTTTCGTCAAGTCGATCTAAATGCTAAGCAACCAAAATCTTTCCGACAAGAATTGAGCACTCGTGGCCTTATTGTTGAAAATATTTGCTTCTCTAATTATGTTACAGTAAACGTGTACATACGTTTTTCGCAGAAAAAAAATCTGCGTCTATCACTGTTTTACAAATCGGAAGACCGAAAATTTAAAAAAATTGAAATTACTATTTCAGAAAAGTCAGTGGTCTTGAAATTATTGAAACAAGTGGCCACTCATGAAATATGCTAGAAAAGTATTGTCATTAAAAAATATACATCTAATTTTTACAAAGTTAAATGCTCAAAATCAGTAGTAATCATAATAAACACTCAACACCTTAAGACACTACTGATTATTGTAAAAATTATAATTTAAACTTCTTTAATTAATCGGTTTTTCGAAATGTAAAATGACGAATTTATGCAGAATTGTTTTCTCGACAAAAGTTATAAGTTTACTCTAAACTAATTAGGGCAGCTAATATTCTCATATTAAAAAAAATTACCATTGAAAATCCTATAGTGGGCAAAGCATTTCTACACCCTGTATATAATAACTAAAATAATAGTAGAAAACGCCCCGTCATCTGTCAATCATTTTTGATCTAAACTTAATGTCACTATAAGCGAAACGGTGGCGTAACTATTAAGGGGTAGATAAAGATTTAAAAACCTGGTTAACTACTTGTTTGTAGTTACTATTTATAGTTTATTAACATCGCCAAGTTCAAGTTGGATAGAGGGGCAATTTCTTATTTTCTGATTATTATTAATCATACTAAAACAGCAAATGAGTTGCAGTATAACCTTTATTGAACTGTATACATAATTAGACAGTTTGAAACTTCTTGGAATCTCCACGCAAATGGCATAAGCCAGCCATAAAAACTGTGGAACAAAAATAGTAAATCAAAACGTAAACCCTTTTTTGTGAAATGATTTTCGCAACACATTTCGCCGCTCTTACTTAGGTATTGCCTTTTCCGTATTTTTAATCCATAACATGTGTATAAGAGTTTCTGAAAAACTATTTGAAAATAAATTGAAACGATTTTTACATTCTTTAACACTGCTACCAGTCGTGGTTCTAGACTTACGTTTTTAACGTTTAGTTGTCACAACCATCAAAACCTACAGTCAAAATGACATTAATTTATAATAATAGCTATTATGATACAAGTACATATTGCCTTACTTTAGTGGGGGCGCCTATTTAAATGGACGAGCGACCGTTACGGAGCGAGTCCGTATAAAGAGGCAAGACATTTATTGTAACATTTACTTGACAGTGACAATTCAGTCCAATTTACTTTAACATTGTTGTACTAGTATAATAAACTATTACTTTATGGATTCAAAACTGTTTCATAAACAAGACCTTTATGATGCAGTCCAACATAAATATTACTGTGGTTTATACATTGTTGTGGATTGTTATTTTAAATAATGACTTTAATCTCTACATCTTTACATCCTAGTAAATATTATCTTGATTTATATAAATTATTGGAATGCATTTGCTATCAACTTGATTGTCGCGTTTTTTTAGAACGACTTTTGTAGCTCGACTGCTGCGACAAACGCCTCCAATTCAGCGGTTGCAGCATTACACCTAGGGATCCAACTGCTTCCCACGAAGGTCACTGCCTACCGCTAGCTTACAAGGGTTCAATTACACTGCTCGAACCTCGTACACAATCTCGAAAAAACCAGCCAATACTCGATACAAAAATCAAACACTTTTTTATACCTCAAGCAATTCAACCTACAGCAGCGCACCCAAATGATATAGAATTAATTTTCAAACATACTGAAATGGGAAAAGGGTATTTATTCAAGTATTAATTATGATTTATTGGTGACACCAAAAATTTACACGACTTTACAGTTTCATTTCTCCCAATTGTTTGTCTTTGATCTTATATTGTTTTACATAATTTCCAAGCCTACTCTGAGTACATTTTGTTCAAATCAATGCTAACACTATTTTTAATACTATTTTACAAATTATTATCAAAACCAATGCTATTTTATATAACTTGCAAAATTAAACTAGCATAGTTCTGGAAAATTTTATAAAATAATATGTAATACGTTTGAAATGTTAAAAATTGCTATTATAATCATAAAGGCTTAAAATGTATATTTAATTTAGTGAACTGTGCGAAAAGTGATCCACCAATCAAAATGTATCACGGCGTTTTCCCTATGTTTATCTATTATACAGGGTGTTACAAAAAAATGTGGACAAATTTTGAGTGGTTGTAGAGGGTGTTGATGTAAGTAATTTGAGTATAGGAATGAATGTCCGCTGAAGCCACGTTTCCGTGCTATGCGGCTGTAAAATTGCTGCTTCAAGTATTTCTTACGATCACTTATTAAAGTTTATTACCATTTTTCTTTGGCGAAACACAGCTATACTCTCATCAAAATAAGACAAAATATACGGTACCCCCTCAGAAAAGCGCCCTTTCGGTGATTTCCAAGAATACTTCGACAATCAGCGTCACTCCGTTTCGCTAGTACAATGAAATGTTATGAACCAGTTAATTATCAAAAAACAAAAAACAAAATTTTTTTGTCTTCGACCATACCTCAAAAGTTGAGGTTGCCTTCATTTTCGGAGGACTTATCGTATGAAAAACATCCAAGACTTTCAGGAAGGTTCCTGGCGACCAGAGTCGTGTACACATACTAACATACGTACACCTCACAGCACGTTTAGGCACCCCCCAAAACGAGAGAGGGATCTAGTGGGCTGGGGTTTTCACCAAAAGATTTGCACAGCCGAGGCGGAGATGTGGTATAGTGAGGTCATTAGTCGGTTGGCACGAATTTTAGAGATATTTGACTAAGTGGTTTTCGATATGAGGGAATTTCAATACTTCGTACACTTCGTGTCGAAGTGAAGGTTCCTATAAATATAGTCCTGAAAATTGGTTTTAAGAGAGCTAAAGCTTTGAAAGAAGTGAAGGATTGCGCTCCTGAAGTAGCGAATTTCAATATTTAGGTTCGCTTTCCTCAGAAACTATTACTCTCAGCGATTCCAAACTAGAATACCTTTATTATGTAGAAAAGTCTAATGTTTTTGAACATCTAAACAGAATTGAGTAAAATGTAGACTGTAAAAAGTTATGATAGGAAACATCTTCCCACCCTTACATAAACTACTCCTTCTGATCTTTATACCAACTTTTTTTAAGGACTTTTAATACAGAATACAAAATCGCATAGATATGCCAAATTACACCAAAATGTGCTTTATGTAGTATAAAGATATCATATTAGTTCATATTTCTATTTAATCATGCTATAGCTGTAATTTCATAGCCCTTTAGCACGAAAACGTGGCTTCGAAGGACATGCATTCCTATACTTAAATTATTTATATCAACGCCTCCTACAACCACACAAAATCTGTCCACCTCTTTTTGTACCACCGGTATAGGGTCTTTTAATGAAACTACATCATCTTCTAAGGTTACATTAGTAATTAGTTCAAATACTCTGTATGCACTGACAAAATCAGAAGAATAGGATACGTATTTGGAAATAATTTTAAATTGGAAAGTAGTCCGGTAGTTGCTGTGGTCCGATTTGTAAGTTAGTTGACGTCACAGTTACTATGCTTACGGCCTTATAGAGGATAAATGGCCCTCTTAGATTCTATAGTCCTTGGATTGGAAACGTTTTCCGTGTTCGCAGTATTAATGGAAATGGCGACCAACACACTTTAATACAACTTAGGTAATCTGATCAACACAACAAAGTCGTTCCATTAAAAAATGCAATAACTTCGACGAATGACGCTTCAACAACCAGCACTGTACAAAATAACCGATTAGAAGTAGTCGTCACGTTTCCTTTCTTTGGCAAAACTTGTTACTGCAGTAACAGGACACTTATCTAATTCCTGCGTATTTATTGGCCTTCGCCAAAGGCTTTTCAGAATATTGGAAAAAGCGAGGAGTGTATTTCCCCCACATTTAGCCGAACCGAAACTCATATAAAGTATAATGAAATTGTGTTTGTCATCAACCTTGTTTCCTATTTTAAGAAACTTTAAAGTACAGTAGTTACTTAAGTTAATATTTATATACGTTTTAAGCGACATTTGTTTAAATGTATATATTTATCAAATTTATAGATGATGAGTATAAGAAAATCCATATTGTGATATGTTTTATTGGACTCTTGCATCCATATTATTACATGGTTCCCATGTTGACTCCCAGGAAACCTATTTCGGTGTTTCAATAACAGAATTATTGCCTATTATTTTTTCACTTAAATTTAATTTTCCTACCTATACTGTTTTAATAGGGAATTAAGCGGCGTTTTAGGATATATGCAGTTGAATGTCAGGTTAACATTTAGTGTAAATATAATGATATGGCAATCCATAACTTAGCAGCTGCAATATTTTTAAAAACATTTCGGAGACTAATTGTTTGCCAATCTCACTACTTTTGGAGATTAATTTTTAAGCGGTTATTTGAAAGCGCATGGGCTCATATCATTCCTAAATGTAAATCACGTGCAGCATTGGAGACCATTGGAAAACATGTAAATTAAACCCCAATTTATATATACTGCTTTCAACGATATTTGCCTTTTTCTGTTCACATAGGAGTCCGCTAAGTATTTTTTGTAGATGCTTTTTCTCATTAATAGGTTTTGAATCACGTTCGTGTATAGTTTTAGATTTTTAGTTACCCTGAAGAGGGTGTTCGCATCCATGCTCTTATATTTCGCGATCATAATGTTCCTTCTTCCTCTTCCATATCTTCCGGTATTTTTTCTTTCAGTATCATATATAACAGACTATTTATAATTTTCAAGAATATTCTTAATATACGCTGTTTTACTGCTATTAGCATGCGTTAATAACGTGATTTGCAACATTTTCCTGTAGGGCACATTTCAAAACTTTTTAATTTATTTATTGCCCATTGTATTAATGTTCAGGCTTCTACTCCATTTAATAATATTCATCAAGCGTAGCTTTTATTCATTCGCTATCTGATGTGAATATTTAAATTCTTGTTGCTATGTTGCATTGTACGTTTTCAAAAACTGGAATACGGAATTAATCTGTCCTAGCCACAAAAAGGGGATAAAGCCATTTGTTCCAACTACAGGAAAATCTGCCTTCTAAATACGATGTACAAAGCGCTCACACGTCGTATTAGATAGACTTAAACCATTTGTAGATAGAAAAATAGAAAAGCACCAAACTGCCTTTCGCAAAGGTAAATGTAAAATAGATCAAATATTTAATATACTCCAGCTAACTGAAAAGTAAAGAGAATACGGAATTGTTCTCCATAATGTTTTTTGTAGATTTTATTCAAGTCTACTATACTATCGACATACTGCTGTAGAACATATACACTGAGCAATTTTGACGTGTCACAAAAAGCCACAGCACTCATTTTAATGACAATGAAAGACATGCAGTATAACGTAAGAATTGTAGGAGAGACAACTAAGCTCATTAACAGCAACGTGGGACTTAAACAAGAAGCCGCGCAATCAACAACCCTGTTTAATGTGGTCGTAAATGGAGTAGTACTAAGAAACCCTATGAGCCACGACAACTATCTATTTAGAAACCAAAACCAAATGGTAGAATACGCTGATGACCTAGCTGTGATAAATACTGAGGAAAGGCATGTACTCGAAGCCTGTGGAACATTAAAAGAAAACTCCGAAGTAGAACAAAGTAATTAGAAAAAAAACAAAGTACGTAAGAATTTCAAGAAAGACTGGACAATCATAAATTTATAAACAAAAAAAGCAACAACCTTCAGATAAATGAAAACTACAACGATCTAACAGAAGACATTACAGTTCGGATATGTGCAGCTAATAAGGCTTATTTCTGTGTGAATAACATTTTTAGAACAATCTTAATGTCAAAGAAAGCAAAATTTTAAAGCTTGGCCATATTTAAGAATCGAGATAATAAACTTTTGAACATAGATGGTGGACCTATACCGTCCTCCGTCTTGTATGATTTATTGAAGTTATATTGAATAATAAAATGAAGAACTTGTAGTCTTCCCCACAAATTTAAATTATATTGACCGTCGGCCATGTTAATAGGCCTTCGGCCACGCTCTCCGGGTCAAACAGTATAAATAGCTGTAAAATGCGCGGTAATTGCCCACTTCCATTTGTGATTTGGTCACGAGCATATCGTTGCCATTTTGCTGTGTAAGTTTTTCGTAGCTACTAATGATACGTATTTAGCAGTTGTTAAATATTTGTGTGGTGAGGGTTTTAACGAATTAAGATATTTTCAAACCACAGGCTCCAGCAGTGTTTTATTCAAGATGGCTACCCGGCCACAGGATATGAAAAGGTATCATAAGCTAAGTTCTAAAGTTAAGAATTTGCAGGCAGATATTAAATTTCTAAAAGACTGTAAAATTGTTACGGTATTAAAAGAACTTTACGACACCCACCCAAGGTGAGCATCGCACCACGGAATCAGTCCTGAAAAACTGGCACACTTGCCCTGAAATCGGTTCGAAATAGGCTAAAAGGGCCACGGCTGGGACGCTCAGGGAGTCGGGCGTGAGTCACACGGTACGTTCTGGGCAAGCGTGTGGTGGCATAATATATACAGGGTATGTCGAAATCATGAGGGCGCCAGCAAGCCTGTCTTAACCCGGCTAACCGGGCCTGGACGGTTAGACGGGAGCGAAGCATGCAAAATACTCCGCCAATGGGATTACTCAAGAGTTGTAAGGTCAAATAACAATTTCGGGATTGCCTTATGCAAGGATTGTAATTAGGTGTCAATCCGACCGCGACTACGCAGCTGTCTCACCCACCTGCACGCTCAAAGCTCCCTCGTTCCGTCGTACAAGAATCAGTACAATGAAGGGGGCGTCTATCTGTAACAGAACATGCACAAGTCGAAACAAAACAATAAATCCCTTAACTAACCAATCATGTATTGAACTTCGGGTTACAATGGGGCGGCAGAGTGCGTCGCCCTATATCTATACTTAGACTATAATTAAGGGCACCAGCTGGCACGCGCGCTCTAAACTTAGCGACAGATGTTGAACAGTAGTGAACAGTAATAAACAGTAATGAGTAGTAATGAGTACAAATATGCTGGCGCGTCGCCTTATGCAGCGGACAGCGAAGATTGAATTAGCACTCGCGATATGGACAGTCTGCAATTCTGAAGGAATGCACCAATATGCGGGCGCGACGCCTTATGCAGCGGACAGCGAAGATTAAATTAGCACTCGCGATATGGACAGTCTGCAATTCTGAAGGAATGCACCAATATGCTGGCGCGACGCCTTATGCAGCGGACAGCGAAGATTAAATTAGCACTCGCGATCACAGCGGTAATCAGGTTAAAGACACATACCTTAATGCGTAGGCGGCGAGGGAGCCTGGTACAGTTGAGTTGCGACAGGCTGCAGTCGTAGGTGGCAGATACCTTCGATGTTACAACGGCTGTAGGGATGAGTGCACAACCGCCTTAATGGCGACGTGAGACGCGTCCAGGACGCGTACAACGGGACGACGAAAAATGGGCCACTTTCGTTCTGCGGAACAGATCCTCGTAGGTCGAGATGAAGGGGGCACGACCCCTTACTTACGGAAGCAGGAACTGGGCTCCAAACACCCACGCTACGCCGAAGACAATTCGAAAAACTCCGACTCACAACCACCACACGAGCGTTCTTTGCAACGGGCTGCGGACAACTGCCCAGAGGGAAGCGTTGGCAAAGGTCACCTTGGTCGCGTCCTCACGTGACTAAACCTTGGCAGCCAATCGCGGGGCGATAAAACGAAACAAGTTAATGCCGGCACCAATGGCATCACGCCTCGACGGCGTGCTTTCTAGGAGATTCGGAATTCGGAAAAACGCCATCAGAGGGGAGCTCCAACCGACGAAAAATACTGCTTTTGGAGCTAAATATGTGCGACATCGTGATTCTAGAATTAGGCGATGGAGCCAAATAAAGAACTAAAAGGGCTTAGCATACGGGCACGCTGCCCTAAAGCCTAGGTGGCTATTTAAAATACCAAAATGACCTAACAAAATCCATGGTGTTTTTTGAAATTTTATTAACATTAAAGTTAGTGCCAATTGTAGAAAGAGTAATTCAGTTATAACATTTGCTAAAAGAAAATTGTTGGATATGGAAATTAAATATCTGTATAGCAAAAGAAGCACACTTGAATTGAAGATGTATAAATTGCAATTTCAAGAATGGGACAATTTTCACAGACGTGTATTTGAAATTAATGATCATAAATTTCAACAGAAGATTAATATTCACAAGAAAAAAACTTGTAAAGTTAGGCCTTGATTTGGATAAAAATGCCACATCTTTGAAAATTAGTAGCTGATAAGGATTTAACTGTTACAAACGAGTCTTCAGAATCCTTTAATAAGAACGAATTGGATTTTTAAAAGAGGGGTTTAAAATTCAATTTAGGTCATACTAAACCACCTTTAGAAGATATTATTGCGGGTATCGAAAGTTCAATTGCCACTTTAGACGAACAGTCTAAAGAATTCATTAGAAGAGCTTGCAAAATTAAAATTTCGGAAAACCTGAAAGATAGAAAAGGTGAAACCACTGAATCGATTAAAAAAGACCATGAACTTATTAAGGGATTGCGCGACAAGAGACGTTTTTATCTAAAGGCTGACAAAGGTACCTAATAAGATTGTTATTTTAGATAAAGAGGACTATTTTGATAGAGTAAGTTCATTGCTTAGCAATGGACCCTACAAAGCATTAAAAAGTCTCCCCTAAGGAGCATGATTGTTAAAACACAGGTTGTGATGAAGTCCTGTCCCACACTTATTACTCCAGCTGTTAGATATAAGCTGACTCCTTATAATCCAGAAATGCCAAAAATGTATTGTTTACCTAAGATAGATAATCCAGGCAAAACGGTGAAACTTATTGTTTCTGGGATTAACTCCCTGACTTACCTCCTATCTAAATGGTTAACACATGTATTTAGAAACTTGCCAAAACTTCAAAATAATTTTTCAGTCGAAAACTCGTTGGAGTTTATATATAAAATTAAAATTTTGGAATTTGGTAAAAGCGAGATTCTAGTTTTATTGGACGTGTGTTCTTTGTTTCCAAGCGTACCAGTCCCACAAACTATGACATATTTTCGGGAATTTACTTACGGATAATAATATGGAACAATAAGGAAGTCGACCTGTGATTGACTAATTAAAATAATCGATGGTAGTAAAAAAAATCGCAGATCAACCCCCCTACAGTTTGTACACCACGGCAGCTCTGAAAAATCTTTACTTACCGTGATGGCCAAGCTAACTCAATTTTGGCGATAAGGTCGTGGATTCAAATCATCAGCTGTATCCCTGCAATATCTTCAAAAAAGAAATGGGCGCCAGAAATCCAAAGATTTCAAATAATTAAAAATAATGATTACAAGCGACTAGCGTATATTTAATAATAAAAAAATCGTCTTGTAAAGTCAACAGTAACCCTTAAAAGTAATTTTATCACAAACAAAATTTCATAATAAAGTGGTGTAAATATACTGAAGGCTGCGACACGCACAAAGATCAAAAACCCCTTTCGGGATATTAAATTAATGGTAACCACAAAATAAATCAAGGGATGAGCTTATCACTTCATATCATTAAACCTTTCTGTCCAGGTTATTGAGTTCAAAAAGCGTGAATGCTCCTTTTACAAAGAGTCAATTAAACACAAAAATTACAGCTTTAAATATTGATCATGATTAAATATAATGATAACCAGTTACATATCAAACAAAAGCATGTATTAAATTGAGCTTTATAGTTAAATAATGACAATGAGCGTAAATGCAAATTTTAACTGTGGTTGGTTTTGGAATTCAAATTCCAAGTACTGAATATAATTTAACGGAAAATAATCGTAGACAGCCGGACCAAATCAACCTGAAGGCCGGGAAAACCATCTGAATTCAATACAGTAATTACCACCAAGGGCGGCACTAACCTTGAGTTCCCATCACCCACTAATTGTTGACGGGAAAAACTGGTCAGGGGTTGCTATACCAAATAATCAGGAGCACCTTGAATGGGCCCGCAATAGAAGCAGAATCACTTCCCAGATTGCAGCAGTTAGGCTGGACATTAGCCGGAGTCAAAAATCAAAGCAGAACGGCGCCCTTGCGTCCCAGATTAAATTCTTCGGTTTAAACTATTATTTAAGAGTTAAAGAAAATGTAATCAATATGGGAATAACAAACAGAAAAGCGCCATCGTACCTGATTTGGATTATCAGCTCTTGAAAACAAAATTAGTTGTCGTGGCGAAATAAGCACGCACAACGCCTTCTTAGAAGCGAGTTTCCAGAATCGGTACAAAATGAGCGAACTAAAAATTTGAAATAATTCGAAATGCAATGGATTATAATAGATGGATAAATGGCGAAAGGAATAAGCGAGCCAAAGAATTGTTTCACTCCCCACGGCCAGATTTTTAACAGAGTAACAACCTGGGAAAAACGTACAGAAATACCTGAAATATAATTATAATGAAGTGATTACAATAAAGTCATCGTCAGTCAAAAGAAGAAGAAAAGAAAATAGGGAGATAAGTGTGGGAATAAAAGAGTGAAGTTAAGACAAGAAGAAGAGATAGAAAGTTTCTACGGAGGAAATAGCCGTGAGCAAAGCGCTAGACCTATTCGTAGCGTTAGAGGAAAAAGGCGCGTCGGTGGATAAGTTAGACGCTTAGCTCCGTACCATAGCCAACGGTAAACGAACTAACCAGAAG
The DNA here is from genome assembly GCA_940337035.1 of Agriotes lineatus. Classification (NCBI taxonomy): domain Eukaryota; kingdom Metazoa; phylum Arthropoda; class Insecta; order Coleoptera; family Elateridae; genus Agriotes; species Agriotes lineatus. Next base: position 204,438 of record CALNHX010001468.1, read on the forward strand.
ATTACCTTAAACCTGTACTGGCAGAACACACACGCATTGGACCTAGTCAGCGTACTGAAAAATTACTCAGATTTAGCCAACGGCTGAGGTAGCAGCCGGAAATTGTAACCGAACTAAAAAAAATGGGATTTGGAATAAGCCAATAAGGTAAAAAAGAAAAGAAATCTGAAGAAGAGATACCTAGTATAACTTGGCCCCTTGAATTTTGAATATTCGCGGCCTATATTTGGGTGCTCCGACTAGCTTTGAAAAGGGTGGGGTATAGGGTGTTCGTAGGTTTTCTCAGGGCGTTCAGATTAAAAAAACGGAAGTCGTAGCCTATAATTTTGAAAGGTACTTATTGACTTAAATGTATTGCTAATCCCTTGCCGTCTTAGCTGCGGTATCCTCCGGTAAACGCTTTGGTGCAGGTGGACAAGACTTACCTTTGGGTTACCCTGTACAAATATCTACAAAGTGGGTTAGTACCGGAGCGCAATAATACAACACACTGACTTCTTATGGGATGTATTGACGGATTAATAATAGCCCTGCGGGCAACAAACATAAATTGGCAATGTCCCATAGAACGAAAAGTTTCTAACCTAACATGCACTAACCTACTCTTAATCCTAATTCCTAATTTAAGATTTATCACTAAAAACAAAATAGGGGAAGCTTCCTCATTTAGCGAGCAACAAACATAAATTAATCTAACTATTGTATTAATTATTTAGATTTTAAGTTTTAAGAAATTCGTCGCGCTCTTCCTTTCTTCTAAGGAATCTAACTCTCACAATTTGCGTTGTTATAATATAGAGGGCTTCCCAAATTCGTAGGTCGCTTTTGAATTATGGTTTTATTGCTCACCTGGAGTGTAATATCGGCTAACAAAGCAAGGGCTCCGGGATCGGCCAGAGGCGACGCGGCTTAAATTTCGGCCCTGAGAATGCCCGCGAACAGGATGACTTGCCGCCAAAAGATGATCCTACTATCTCTCGCTCTCTCTCCCTCTCGTGCTTCCGTAGGCGCACTTTCTATAACCGCCAGCTGATGTCCAAGATATATTCCTACGCCCTCGCTATTGTACCTACTCGACAACCGTTACAAACTCGATCTTGGCTTGGTTGCACCCGCGCAAAATGCACTCACGGCGAACGTTTTAGTTCTGTCGAGTGGTTTACACAAAACACAAAACTAATGTGGGCCCGCGCGTAATTACTGGCAAGCACGAAGTTTCAGGCACTGGGTTCGCAGCTGCTTAAATTGAGCCAACTAGCCCCACGACTCGACCTCTCACCTTGCCGCTAGGCACCCCACTAAACTTTCCTTCCCAAGAAGCAACCCCTCGGCGTTTTGACCATTGTCATCTCTCACGCGCGCGGGAACCGAAATTCAAATTTTCTAACCGACGCCCGGTTACAGTACCCCCTCTAAATTTTTGAACGGTATCTCATTATTGTAATATTGCGACAGAAATTTGTTATCGTACTTCTCGATTATACTTAAAACTTAACTAAAACTTATGTTTAACCCCTCACCATTATGACTCCCAACGCATGACTATTGATCACTAATTAACATATTGACTGGGACAATCTCCCCGGTTTTATACAACTTGAGGTTTGTGACATTTTGGGTGGTTTTGTATGTATTCGAATTGGGATATTTTAGTGAATATGGATTTGGATAGGTTTCCTCTATAACTTCATATGGTCCCTCGTATAATAGGAAAAATTTCTTGATTTCCCTATCAATGGCCGACGAGTGGTGATGTGTTTTCACCAGTACCATATAATAATAATAAATAGATTTATTTCCAACGGGAAGTAAATTCCCAATTACAGGAAACATAAATGACTTAAATTAATAACTGACTTAGTGTCGCCAAGACTTAAATGAAATAAAACAAAATAAGTATCTCCTAAACTAAACAATGACATACCACCACCACAACAGTTGAATAGTATAATAATAAAATAAAATGAAATTCACCGCCTAAATCCACATACAATAATAAAAAAATTTCTCCGAGTACAAAATTACTTCAGTCGGAAATTGCAGCACGAAACTGAACACTTGTGAGCGAAAATATATCAATATTTACGTCTAATTTACTGAATGCATTTGACATTGCTAGAATAGGCGATTTGAAATGCACGTTAGTTCTAGAAAGCGGGTATGAAAATGAAAATTGAGATCTGGTCCTTAAATCAGGCAGTCGGAATTGTAATTGTGATAAAAGTGTAGGGGCGTCAACATGATAATTAATTAAATTAAATAGAAAAATTAACAAATGTAATGTTCTACGATTTGATAGTTCAGTGAAATTAAAATGAAGGCACAGAGAATTATAATCAGTGATGACGTCATTAACACCGGACCTATAAAGACAATACTTTAAAAACTTTTTCTGTATTCTTTCGATTCTAATTGTGTAATAAGTATAGCATGGATTCCAAATTATGTCAGCATATTCCAATTTAGTACGTACAAGTGAGTTGAAAAGAGTTATTAACGTGTCAATACTATTAAATGAATGTGAATTACGAATTAAAAAGCCTAATTGTTTGGATGCAGAATTTAATAAAATTTCAATGTGTTAATTAAATTTTAAGGATGGATCGAAAGTTACGCCAATGTCATGAAAACTTGTAACACGCTCTAAATTAACATTATTCATGGTGTACTGAAACAAAATCGAATTTGATTTACGAGAGTAGGTCATATATTGGCATTTATTTATATTAAAACTTAACTGATTAGATATCGACCATTCCCAGATTTTATTAAGATCGTCTTGCAGTCGTTCGCAATCAGAAATGTCATTAATAGTATAAAATAGTTTTAAATCATCTGCATAGAGTAATTTAGAGGCGTAATTAACAACATGAGTTATATCGTTTATAAATATAATAAACAATAACGGTCGCAGAATGCTTCCCTGGGGGACTCCAGAGTATGCAGTAAATTCGTAAGATAAATAACCGTTAAGATAAACGTGCTGTTTTCTATCCGCTAAATAAGAATCAAGTAGTTTAATTAAGTTTATAGAAAAGCCAAAAATGTCAAGTTTGAATAAGAGAATCGAATGATTAACAGAATCGAATGCCTTAGCAAAGTCGGTATAAATGACGTCAACCTGTATTCCGTTGTTAATTGCATCTGAAATAAACTGAGTAAAAATTGCAAAATTAGTGACCGTCGAACGTTTGTTTATGAAACCATGTTGGTCTATGGATAATAATGGAGAAATTTGTTGTCGAATACTATTATTTAGTAGGGATTCGAAAATTTTACCGAAAACGCAAAGAAGAGATATGAGTCGGTAATTTGTAACGTTTGACTTAGAGCCTTTTTTAATAATAGGAATTACTTTGGAGTATTTCCATTTATTTGGAAAAAAGATTGAAAATAAAGCATAAAGGAGTCGCCAGAATATCGGCACATCCTTTAACGATGTAAGTGGGAATTTTATCGGGCCCTAAAGAGCGAGTATTTTTTAGCTTTTTAATAACGCCAAGAACCTCCGGGGTTGTAAAATTAGAGACACTAATATTCAAATTTGAAGTAGTGTTGGAGTTGTTTAACAAATTATTATTTAAGTTGTTACTATTGCCATTAACATAGCAGCTACTGAAAAAATCAGCAAAAGCATTTACAACCTCCAAACCACCTTCAACTGTAAAGCCATTATGATCAATCATTGTTCTAGGAACGTTTGCACATTTGTCTTTACTTTTTACAAAAGACCAGAAGTTTTTAGGGTCATCATTAATATTATTTTCTATATCGGATAGGTATTCTCGATAGCTCTCACTTATAAGTTTCTTGGTATCAGCGCGTATTTTTTAAAGTTATTGTAATGTGTTTGACAACCTGTAGATTTGAAAAGACGTCTATAGTTTTCTTTGAGTTTTAAGTTTTTTATAATTGATTTATTGAACCACCGAGGATACCTGCTGTTTCTTTTAATAAATTTGGGTATGCAATCATCAAAAACAGAATATATAATATCATAAAATTTATCAACGGCCTGATTAACAGAACTTAGATCATAAATAGGAGACCAATCAGCATTTCTTATTAATTTCGTTAGCAAGTCATAATCGCCTCTTCTAAAGTTGTATAGTAATTCTTGCTTAGCTCCACAAGTTTTCACCCTCGCCACATTAGCATCAAAAGAACAAAGTAAAGGAGGATGATGTGAGTCAGGAACTACAAGACCATCCGCCTCCGGTAATATGTCAACACTGACACGAGATAAAATTAAATCAAGTATTCTACCCTTTTCATTTGTAACATAATTCAGTTGCTGCAAATCTAAGAATTTCATAAAATTAATTAGAGCCTTTGTTTTCGGAAGCAAGTCTACATTATTATTATTAAAATGATATTTGTGATCATCAAAACAATTAAAATCGCCATCAACAATGCAGTTTTTCTCAAAAACAAAAGACAGACTACCCAAGAAATCAAAAAGTAGTTCATAATCATTTCTACTAGCATCTGTGATGTATATTAATACAAAATAAAAAGAACAATATGAACTGAAATTGACTTTAAAGCAAAGTATATCGCAGAATTTATCGCACACTGAGTGAGTATTTAGCTGTTGCACTTGATATTGTGACCGCACCGCTGCCAATAATCCTCCACCTTTTTGTTTACCAGTCGCCACAATGTTTCGGTTCTTTCGAAATACGGTGTAATTAGTACCAAACAGTTCGTTATCCGAAATACCATCTTGTAACCATGATTCAGTGATTAAAATAATATCGAAATCGTTGTTCAGAATATTTAAGTAAAATTCGTTTACCTTAGAGTTCAGACCGCGCACATTTTGGTAAAACAGTTGAATATTTGTCGGACTGGGTAGTTTAGACGCCAAGGAATTAGCAGATGTGTTAGAAGGCTCCTAGATTTGAGGGAGATCTTCAAGCGAGCGGATTTTTATAACATTAGAATTGTCATCCTTCTTCATATTAATGGTACAGTTTTTAGTCCATACATATTTAAAATACAGATTCCTTTTTAATTCCATAGCATGCCACAACAATTTTTTATTAAATGGAGAAAGATGCTCGTTAATGTATATACGCCCGGCACCGCTATTTGCTATAATGTCATTGTTGGTAAGTTTCAATTGTTTTCCACAATTAATAAATACATCTCTAGTTTTACGACTTAAAAACTGTACAACAATCGGTTTGGGTTTTGTATTGTTGCGGCTAGGGATACGATGCATGGCCTCAATACAGTCCATAGGGAACGAATCAATATTTAATTTAGATGCAATTTTATGTAGCACCGAATTAAGATCCTCTTGTTGGGTTTCGATGACACCATGAATTTCAATATTTTTGTTTCTAGTATATTGTTCCATAGAGTTAATTTGCGCTCGAAGATTCTTTATTTCGACTTCCTGTGATGCTACAACAGTTTCCATTTCGCTAATTTTATTCTCACTTCGCTCCATATCGACTTTAATGCTGGATAATTGATTTTGTAAATCGTCGAAACGTTTAGAAAAAGTATCGAACGACTGCATGAGCGCGGCAACATTCAAATTTAAACCAGGTAACACCTTTAGTTGCTCGGTGACATGCTCGATCATGCGTTTTAGTGGATCAGGTTGAGTGTCACCTATGTTTACATTCGTGCTACACTTATTACACTTCCAAAACTTAGTTGTTTTGTCTTCACACATGGCTCGAAATGCTTCAATAGATAGCCCAGCACATTGCAAATGAAATGAACCACAACACTCTCCCGCACAATCAATCGCATCATCATAACGATTTAACTTTTTGGAGCACTCGACACACGACAAGCCTTTGAGCGACATCTTGAAAAGTCTCCTGGATTAAACTTTACTGGTCGACTGACTTTCCCATCATGTCTCTCTTTCCTCTTTTGTGCCCTACTTTTCAATTTATCGTAGGCTAATATTATCTTAGTATTCAGTGGTTCATCGGTTCGGTGCGGATAATCGAGAAGTGATTCAATTAACTGACTACATCGCTCTCCTTTCATTAGCTCATACGGGGTGAACCCTGTGGACTCATGGATAGTGCAATTAATCCAGTTTTCTATCTTGGTTGTATATGCAGGCCAGCTAGAATGCTTGCTGTGGCAAAAGGTTCTAAAGAGCCGTCCTAGTTCACGCATCACTCTCTCTACAATGTTTGACTGTGGGTGGTATACTGTTGAATACTTACCCTGAACTCCCACGTCACTAAGTTCCTTCTTCCACAACTCGCTGGTAAACTGAGTTCCATGGTCTGATACTACTGTTTCTGGTTTTCCTGTCGTTAGCATATAGTCATTAATTATCTTATTCAGTATTGTCCTCGAATTAGCTCTTCGTATTGGATACAATTCAACATACTTGGTAAACACATCTAACATGACGAATATGTATGACACACCCCCTCGGCCTTGGGGTAAGGGTCCGAATAAGTCTATAGATACTAACTCCAAAGGCCTAGACGACATCACATTTCTCATAAGTCCCTCTCGACTTCTAGTATCTATTTTGGCCTTCTGGCAAATGTCACATGTTGATATTACTTTCTTTACCTTTCTTTCTAAGTTAGGGATATAACATGCTTCGCTGATTGCTCCTATGCATTTCTTTGTACCAAAATGGCCATAGAGTTGATGATAACAGGATATTATTCCGTGCACCAGGCTGTCAGGGATGCAGACCACCCACCATTCACTGTCATGTTTTCTCCTTCTAAACAATACTTCCTGATGAATTAAATAGTTTCTCTGTAACTCTTCCCGTTTTCCGTTGGCATCATCGCTTAGTTCTCTTGTTATCCAGCCTATGTGCTCGTCCCGTAACTGAGCGGGTTTCAGCTGGCTCATGATTTTCACTAATTCTTTGTATCCTTCCGTATTCTTGCCGATCAACCCCACCATTATGGGTTCGTTTTTCCGATTTGCCCCTTTTCCATATCGCGACAAAAAGTCGGCAACAACGTTGTCCTTTCCCTTACAATATTCAACTTTGAGCTGAAACTCTTGTAAATAGAGTACCCATCTCATCATTCTAGCGTTTAAAGCCTTGCAATTAAATAAGAACGATAGCGCCTTATGGTCAGTCAGCACTACTGTTGGATATCCCAAGACGTAGTTTCTAAATTTTTTGCAGGCGAACACTATTCCTAAAAGCTCCAACTCCGTTACGGTGTAATTCTTTTCTGCAGTTAGCAATGTTCGGCTAGCAAACGTAATATTGATGATTTCTCCAGCTTTGTTAACTTGAAATAGATGAGCTCCTAAAGCATTAATCGAGGCATCGGTGGAAATCCAAAAAGGCTTAGTAAAGTCAGGGTGACCCAGTATTAAATCGTGCTCGAAGCTATCCCTGATTCGTCTGAAAGCTCGCTCTTCGTCCTCTCCCCACTTCCAATGAATATTCTTCTTGAGTAAAGGCGTCAATGTACTAGTCGTCTCCGAATGCTTTTCTATAAATCTCCGATAGAAATTGCAAAATCCCAGAAACGATTGCAGTTCCTTTTTATCCCGTGGTGGTGGACAATTTTTTATAAAGTCAATTTTGGCCGGGTCCATTGTAATGCCATTAGGGCTTATAATATGTCCCAAAAATTTTAGTTGGGGCCGCAAGAAATGACACTTATTGAACTTTACCGTCATGGTTGCCCTTCCCAATTTGGTCAAATAATGTTCAAATGCTCGCAGTGTTCTAGCAGCGTATTTGACGTAATTAGAATATCATCTACATAAACCGTTGTGAAAGCGGATACTTCAGGCCCCAACACGAGGTCCATACATTTATTGAAGAACGCTACGGATACATTCAGCCCAAATGGTAACACGGTGAACTGATAATTCTTTCCGTTAACTAGGAAGGCAGTATATTTTCTTGAACCTCTGTGTAGTGGCAGTTGCCAATAACCACTAGTTAGGTCCAATGAGCTCAAATATTTAACTCCTCCGAATTTAAGCAATATTTCATCCATTGCTGGGGGCGATTCCCTATCTGGAGTTAGAATTTGATTTAGCCTTCTAGCGTCGAGGCATATCCTAACAGGCTTATCCGATTTTTCTACAACCACAATGGGGTTTGAGAATGGTGAATCGGATCGCTCGATAATTCCCCACCTTAACATTCTCTGTATTTCCTCCTCCACTGCTGCTTTCTTTGAAAAGGGAATAGGATAAGGCTTTTTTACGAAGGGCGTTGGGTCCATTATCGGTATCACGCACTCAAACTTATCGGTTAGTCCGGGGCGATTCGAGAATATTCGTTCATGCTGTTTTAGCACCCTCACTACTTCTACCAGTTCTGTTCTATCTACTGTTTCCCCTTCGTTGTTTTTTCTATTCATTTCGGGGCATCCTTCAATAGATATCGGATGAATATGCTCTGATCGGTTGACCTCGAGCTCCCGTTGCAGCGTAACATAGTAATCTGCCCCTTCAGCTAAAAACTGCATCGTTTTCTTGGATATGTTCAGCTGGGCAGCATGATCTGTCATCCAATCCATTCCCAAAATAGCCGGAACATTTAGCCCATTGATGACCAGGAAATTGTAATTATGGGTTGATTCTCCTAGTTGAATAGCAAGTTGTGCTTGCTTCTTTACCCTCACTATCTTTCCTGTAACCCCTTGGATCGCCATTCCGCTTACTGGTAGTATTGGAGTTTCTGGTCTTCTCCTCACTATAGCGTCCATTTTATTCCTATTTATTTTTTTTAAATTACTGTTCAGTACCAATCCCGATCGTAATTCCATATATCCATTCGCAACATGAAATTTTCTATTTTACTCGCGACCTAACAATATGACACCGTTTACTTTATCGCCCGCCTATAATAAAATTCAAATTTGCTAGCTTTTTCCTCCCGTTCTATCGTGCCCCGACGTTGGATCGACAATTATAACTTGGCCCCTTGAATTTTGAATATTTGCGGCCTATATTTGGGTGCTCCGACTAGCTTTGAAGAGGGTGGGGTATAGGGTGTTCGTAGGTTTTCTCAGGGCGTTCAGATTAAAAAAACGGAAGTCGTAGCCTATAATTTTGAAAGGTACTTATTGACTTAAATGTATTGCTAATCCCTTGCCGTCTTAGCTGCGGTATCCTCCGGTGAACGTTTTGGTGCAGGTGGACAAGACTTACCTTTGGGTTACCCTGTACAAATATCTACAAAGTGGGTTAGCACCGGAGCGCAATAATACAACACACTGACTTCTTATGGGATGTATTGACGGATTAATAATAGCCCTGCGGGCAACAAACATAAATTGGCAATGTCCCATAGAACGAAAAGTTTCTAACCTAACATGCACTAACCTACTCTTAATCCTAATTCCTAATTTAAGATTTATCACTAAAAACAAAATAGTGGAAGCTTCCTCATTTATCGAGCAACAAACAAATTAATCTAACTATTATATTAATTATTTAGATTTTAAGTTTTAAGAAATTCGTCGCGCTCTTCCTTTCTTCTAAGGAATCTAACTCTCACAATTTGAGTTGTTATAATATAGAGGACTTCCCAAATTCGTAGGTCGCTTTTGAATTATGGTTTTATTGCTCACCTGGAGTGTAATATCGGCTAACAAAGCAAGGGCTCCGGGATCGGCCAGAGGCGACGCGGCTTAAATTTCGGCCCTGAGAATGCCCTCGAACAGGATGACTTGCCGCCAAAAGATGATCCTACTATCGCTCGCTCTCTCTCCCTCTCGTGCTTCCGTAGGCGCACTTTCTATAACCGCCAGCTGATGTCCAAGATATATTCCTACGCCCTCGCTATTGTACCTACTCGATAACCGTTACAAACTCGATCTTGGCTTGGTTGCACCCGCGCAAAATGCACTCACGGAGAACGTTTTAGTTCTGTCGAGTGGTTTACACAAAACACAAAACTAATGTGGGCCCGCTCGTAATTACTGGCAAGCACGAAGTTTCAGGCACTGGGTTCGCAGCTGCTTAAATTGAGCCAACTAGCCAAACGACTCGACCTCTCACCTTGCCGCTAGGCACCCGACTAAACTTTCCTCCCAAGAAGCAACCCCCCGGCGTTTTGACCATTGTCATCTCTCACGCGCGCGGGAACCGAAATTCAAATTTTCTAACCGACGCCCGGTTACACTAGGTATTAAGAGAATATAGTAATAGAATATAGCATAAGTAAAAAGAAGTCACTATAACAGCAGATGGAAGAGACGAACAGGATATACACAGCAAAATAAGAAGAACAAAAACTGTAATTAGAAAATTGCATCCAGTACTGTGGAATGACAAAATATCTAATAAAACTAAAAAAGGCTATTTAGTACTTTTATCGAAAGTAGCGTTACATACGGAGCCGAAGGATGGACTGTAAATAAAAAAATAAAAGACAAAATTAATTCTACAGAAATGATGTTCTGGAGGCGATGTTGCAAGTTAACAATAATGGACCGCGTAAGAAACGAAAGAATTAAAGAACTAATGCAAATAAATAAATCACTTACCGATACAGTTGAACAGAAACAACTACTTTGGTATGGGCACATGAGAAGGATGAACACCGATAGACTACCAAAAAATGTATGGGAATGGAAGCCACGTTACAGGAGAAAAAGAGGAAGGCCAAGAAAATCATGGAATGATGGTATAAGGGAAGCTATGCAAAAAAGAAATTTGGAAGAAGACGATTATGCTGATAGAAAAATTTGGAAACTGAGATGCGGTAGATGACTTAAAAGTTGTAAACAAACCGCTATATATATATATAAAGGATTTGGAAAGGATTAGTCCGATCTCCGTCAGTCAGTCAGTCAGTCAACGCAGGGCTGTGTAAAAGAAGCTATTGTAGTAAAATTGGAAATAAACAAAAGGTGAGGACGACGTTGATCACAGACACTCAGCGCGGGCTCCCGTAGTGATCACCGCGAATGTAAGCGACTGTGAACAAGGGCGCCAAAAAGAGGACCCTAAACCCTGCTGGTCGGGGAAAAGTGAACAGTCTAGGAACGACTGCACACTGAAACACTGTGCGAACTAACACACAGCGAAACACCGGAGATAAGTCACAAAAACTTACTCCTGTATGAAACATCGCAGAATTGGAAGTACTGCGATAAATGGTTCGGGTGAAAACCCAGGACAAAGTCCCAAAAACCATACACGCCCCGAATTTGGGTAAAGACCCCAGAAGCCGGAGGGAACGACCGCACAACCACCAAACCCCGCTTGGCAATTCAGCCAGTTGTCGCAGCTGGGTGGAAAAGGCGCGCCGGTGACGGACTGAGTGTGACTCCCTCACCGAGTCGGATGGCAACACAATCGCTCTCCCCGACCCCCAGAAATCTCCACAAGACCGAAAGAAACCCGCCCCCAATACTATTAAAGATGAAATCCAAGCATGAACTCATGCATACCACAAGTCATAAAGGCCACTAAAGAAATCGGTAGTGTCGACCTAACGCTCTAAGGATATCTCGTGAAGCGAGATGGGGGAAAGGAAATATAAAAATATTTGATAAAAATGTTTCCCAAAAGAGACCAACCCTGCATGGCCAACCAACCACCCTAAATAAATCATGCAGGTCTAGAAACTCAAAGTTAAAAATACTGCTAATTTCATCGTCAGAAAGACATACCTTGAAAAGTAAAGAAGGCTCACACACTCATCATGAAAGCAATTCACCTAAACACTTGTTTCACTATCAACAATAGACTCAAAAAGAGTTCGACAAAAGGTCCAATCGCTATCTATAAAGAAGCGAGGAAATCCGTCACTCATAAGGGTTTCACCTAATATAATCAAATGATAGGGAAAAGTATCATCAAATCGGTAATTGGGGATCGCTCAAGGTGCTTAACGAGCACTCAGAAGCAAAAAAATATACGGCTTAAATAAGCATGCAATAAAACAACAATGGTAATAATAGAAATTGGTTATACTGTCGACAAGGGTGAGAATAATGTTAATAGTACAATACTATCCTTAGGGTGAATAGGCGAAATAAGCTAAACATGCACATACATCATCATACATACGACCATACACACAATCAGGCACACCAAAATTCACTCCTCGACTTGTCCTTCTCCAAAGTAAGGTTTTAAATCTATAATATGCCAAACTCCAACGTTATTATTGCCAAGGACGGTCACTAGCTGATAAGTAAGAGGACTAGTAACTTTTATTACTCTGCATTTGACATATTTAGGAGCTAATTTCTGATTGAAAGACTTAGAAGCATTAGATAAAATGTAGTTCCTTTTCCAAACTAAATCATTGTCATTACATTTTAATGGACGCTTACGCATTGTAGTGCTTGGAATTGCGTTGATATGAATTATTGAGGCGTTTAACAACGTCTTGATAAAGTTCAGAAAGTTGGTTAACGTCTGAAACCAGATCTTCACGAGTTTCTAAAGACAACTCTTCCTCTTGGAAATTCTTAAAACGACCGTAAATAAGTCCCAGAAACTGGTACAGTCCTCCCGAAATTTAAGAAAAAAGGGGTGTAACCCGTTACCCCATGAACAGCGTTACGCAATGCGTGTGCAACTTGGTAAAAATGTTCGTCCCACGAAGGATGATTATCTGAAACATAGGAACGAAGAGCAGTACCGATAACTCGGTTAACTCTCTCAACAAAATTAACTTGGGGATGGTAAGAAGCATTATACCAAACTTGTTGAACTTGGTATTGTTTCATCAAAACCTTAAATTGGGAACTTATAAATTGTGGTCCGTTATCAAACATACAAATTTGAGGGACGCAAAAAACGAGGAAGATTTTATTTTCCAAAAACTTGGCTACTGTTTTAACAGTGGCAGCGCTAACAGCTTTAACTAGAGTAAACTTGGTTAGCCAAACACATACGACTAAGATAGAAGTATTAAGGTTTTACTACACTTTTTTTTATTACCCATCAGTACACATCACGAACTATCAGTCCTCGCAATTATGCGTATAAGTCAAGAATCACCCTGTATGTACACAGTTATATATGTGACTTGAAATACTTTAAGTGAAGAGCACAAGCTGTACGATTTTCCTCGCAATACTGTACACGAGCACATGTAACCCAATTGTCATGAGTAATATAAAACCAGCGAAAACGGGTAACGAGAATCACAATTCGCATTGTACTCTAATTACGTTATAATGCGAAAACCTACGAGATGGGCCTATACCGTCGAGGTTTAATGCACCATTTAAGTTGTGTGTTTAAGTGATTACAAATAGTTATCAATTCGTTCCAGTATTCCCTCACATAAACATTAATTTTAAACTAAAATGTGGTGGAACTTGTCTTTCGTTGGTTGATCGCAGCCAAAAATCGTGGACAGTGTTGCCACTCCAATGTATAATAAGAGAATGAAACTAATTACTAGAGATCAACGTGAACACATTATTGTAGCGACATATTTCAGAAATTCGCCCTAACATCTGCCAGAAATTTGACAGCGCAAACCGTATGTAAAAACGCTTACAATGTAATATTAACTACACCAATGGCATTTCACAGTTTCTGAGTTAACATGATCCGAATACAAGGGCGTAACACGAAGAAGGTACGTGGGAGAAATAGCAGAGCCAGCGTTCCTGAAGAAGCTACCCAAGGTTTCGATGTTGGGGTTTCTGCGGTGAAGCCGGGTGTGGCAATTTTTTTTCCATTTTTCGTTTTGCAATTCGCACGAGAAAAAACAATACGGTCCAGTTTCGGAAACAGCTGCAATAATCTAAAACCATAGAACTGCCTACAAGTTGATTCTCTAGGTGTTCCAAGGGGTGACATCAGAGTCCAGAAGGAGAGATATGCAGAGTGAGATACTAAGAGGCCTGAAATTACACAAAATCGAAGAAGATATCCAGAAGCGAACAACAAACACCTAGTGAAGTTATAATGTGGACAGAAGTGAATAATTGCCCAGAAATAATGTCTTATCCTAGCATGATTAGATTGATTTCAGCAATTCCACACATAATTCCTTAAGGCTGAGCGACAATCTCCACAAACACAGCACCAAACGACAATCTCACACCATCAGCGCCATTAAATAGCCGCCGAAAATCACAATTTATTTGAGAAAATCATATAGAATCACCTCGAGGACTTTCAAAATCCATATAGAAATGAAAAAATGTGGGTAGGCAACCAAACATACCATAGAGATCTGTTGAAAACTAAGACAATTCTGGGATATCAACTTAATTTTTAATTAATCCAAAAACAGCATGCACATTTACCGGTTCGGTATTAATCTTGCCCGTCTTAAGGAGTCCGTTTGGTATATTGCTTGGTGCTATTTTGGGTAGATATACTGTTTATATTCCATGCTAGTTATTGTATTTCTTGAATATTTACACTCATTGTAACCTGTCTTACGTCGCAGCTCAACTGCTCCGTGTGGTTCGACGGAGTTTGTCATAATAAGTTGCTCAACTTAACGCCCATAATTCTTGGTTTAATATTATTTATAAGAACAAGATACATTTATTATAAATGTCCACGACCAATCTCTGACATTCTATTTAAGCTAGTTGTTTAAAATACGAACACTTTTGGCTATTGTTACAGTTTATACAAAACTATTGATACGTATCAATTTTTACATATTTGCCTTTGATCAATTAGGTTCATAACTTAAATAACGTAAAATTAAACAAGTAACTAAAAATGTTAAAACAGAGAAAAGTGTATTCCGGAATCTTTTAGTGTATTAATTAATTAATTCCAAGTGTAAAACCAAATGTTATGCCTTTTGTGAAAACTTTTCATGTGCAATACTGAAAATTTTAAGCAAATTTTTGCGATTTCTTGCCGAAAGATGCATGGCTTCACCTATTCAAATTTTTGCCTACGCTGTATACATGCTCATTTAATATATAAATTCTGTTAAATTTTATTTTTAAATAATATAATTATTACATTTTTTTTAACTACACCTCCTTCATTTGTAATTCAGAAAGTGTAGGATTTTTTTAAGTGTAACTTGTAATTCAAATTAGTAAATTGCAATTCAGAAAGCGTTTACAATTACCATTGAAAAACAGGTAGTCGTCGCAATTTTTCAATGTTTAGTCCTATGACCTGCTTTGGCTTATCATTTAGATGGTTTGTTTTGTTGATGTGAATATAGTAGCTGCTATTTTCTTTCTGCGAAACTTAACAATACAATTTTCTCTGCGCAGAGCTAAATCAGACAACACAAAGGCGTTTTTTATCCGGGAAGAGGACATTGATTCCGAGGCTAAATTTACAGAGGCTTATAACGCGAACCCAAATCTTGAAAAATGTGAAGATAAGCGGATTGCGGATTTGCAGAAGGAAATTAAAAATATTCTTTGGGAATGCGCCGATAAACCGGGGGAGAAAAATTACGAAGAGATCGTTACAAGGCTGGAATTCTTGTCCGGTAAATACAACGCTGCGCTTACAGACTAAATCTAAGATTTCATTTCAGATTCTGTACACAAGTTTCACGCCAACAAAATAATTGATCGCGTAATAATTGGGAAAACGGTCGAATGCAAAGATTTTGTGCCCATCTGCCCTCCGCCTTTGACCGACGAAGATTTAATTAAACCGGCGGCTGTTAACAAGTCGAAAAAGAAAGGAAAGAAAGGTAAAGAAGACAAGAAGGCGAAGGGGCCGAGCAAACCACGCAAGGAAAAGACGAAAAAGCCGGCCAAGGGCAAGAAGGGCGAAGGGCTGCTTAAAATTAGTGTGCCAGGAGAGGTCTTTTTTACGGATCCCTGTCTTAACGTTTACGATTTGAGGGACGTTAGTGCTGAAATAGCTCACGCTTTTGTGCTTACGACAACCAATAATCTTCTGAGTAGACTACAACGTTATTTATTGAATCCACTCATTATCAAAATCAAGAAGATTTCTGGTTTGCCAGTTGAGTTATTGCGAAGTCACAGGTAAGAGGAGTCGAGCCTGGCAACGCAACGAGTTAAGGGTTGCTTTTTGCAGATTTACTTCCGTCTATGCGCACTATAATGTTCCATACGTTGCAAGGTGTTCGACTATTCAGAAACCCTTAGGAAAGGTAGTTAAATTTAATGAAGCACACGCTCATTTCACAACCACTGTTCCCAAAAGGAAACTTTTGGAGTTCATGCAAACGCAGCGCTTGCAAATAGAGGTAGGTAAGCAACTTTATAATTTATTTATTTTCAATTACAGGTTGTTTGCACAATGGAAAAGTTTTGTTGCAGGGTATTATGACTATTTTTAATTTTCTTAGATTCCTTAGCAGTATATTAGTTTTAATACTGCAAAAGTATCAATATCAGTTGAATATTTTAGTTTTATACCGGAAAAATATTTGTTCATGCTTTTAAGATTAAAATAGTCATTAGCTTTGAAGTTTCAAGCAAATACGGTCTAATGTCATACCAAAATGCTACTCTCCCTTAATAAATAGCATTTACTACACTATTAATCTCTTTCTTAGAACTAGCTCAATTTGAATTTAGTAAGTTATATCGTTCGTTAATAAGTGTCTTTCTACTTCCTTTTACGATAAAGAAAGTATTGGATTCACCCCAAAAATTCGAAATTGAGTTTTCAACATCTTCACGTTTTGGAGTCTCCTGAACCAAAAAAACATGATTTTGTTTATTGGTCTGTCTGTGTGTCTGTGAACAGAATATCTCAAAAGCGAAAAGAGGTATGGCGTTGAAACTACATATATAAGTTTTGGGTACTATCTATTTGCGACAGCAAGCTTTTAAAGAAAATTGTTATATTTTTAATGTGTATTGATGTGAGATAGATAGTTTTCCAGTTGAATACCTCTAAAATGGGTTTCTTTTGTTTTTTTCCTATTTTTCTTATTAACTCCTATTTAGAACACCCGGCATATTATTACATTCTTAAAATTTTAGAGAAAATTTGTCTCTTCATCTAAAGCTCTA
Source organism: Agriotes lineatus (assembly GCA_940337035.1). Classification (NCBI taxonomy): domain Eukaryota; kingdom Metazoa; phylum Arthropoda; class Insecta; order Coleoptera; family Elateridae; genus Agriotes; species Agriotes lineatus. The sequence goes on from CALNHX010001468.1 coordinate 221,330, forward strand.
TTTTGTACGGTTTTCGTAAAATTTGCAATTTTTGAAAATTTTTGACAAATGCTTAAAAATTTAAATTCAAATTTTTGGCTAATTATAAGATCACTGTAAAAGGAAGTTGTGTGCGTGTATCACACCAAATTTTTTCCAGAGACAGGACAGGAGTTACTTCTGTCTTATAAAATGCCAAGGTGCCACGGTGAAATCTATTTTATTCAAGGCCGCAGCAGTGGATTTGGTACAAAATGCCTATGTGGAGGCTTAACTCCTTTCAACTAAATACCTAGATGCTTTAGCTACTGAAATTTAATGTTCCTTTACAATCTCATAACAACTGTCCAATCTATAACCAAATTTAACGCACCTAAAAAGCGCGTTTTCTTATAGCTTAAATAATTGTCACTCAAAGAAGCCAAATAGGTAGCTTACAATTGAGGTTTATATTAGGCCTTTAATGACTGGGGTTTGTAAAACAGACAATATATAGTGTAAATACAAATGCGCAATGCATATATAGATTTATAAAATTTGAAACATTAGTAAACAACACAGCAAAAGTATATCAAATAGCAAGGGTCTTTGTAAATAAATAGAAGAAAGCTCGACTCAAAATAGTTAATCTCCAGTATACATAGCAAAACAACAAAACTCGAGTGTACAATCTCAAGCTTCCTTCGTATACAGCCCAAATCTTGTCACATAATTGCTCGGTAAACCAAGTTTGATGCTAGTTAAGTTAGCACCTCATAAATTTAGGAACGTTGCTGGGGAAACTTGTTTTCTCGGGACATTTTTGATCGACATATAGCAACTCAAATTCTTTAAATGCGTGAAGCAATGCAGTCAGATAGCGTAAATAAAACGTGACACAGCTCCTCTCGCACAAGGCACAACGGAAAAACACCATACGTTCCTTTACAGAAATGTGCACGTTATTTTGCGTTTACAAATTATTTGGTGATGCACAGGGGTGTACTCGCACAATATGCTCAGAAACAAAGCACATAAAATTGACAATTAACGTAACACATGTTGCACTTTTTTATTATTCCTTAAATATTTCTTCACTACTCCTTTACAAAAATTTCAGCGTTTCCAGATTGGTTATTATATTTTAAAATAGATCTTTAGTTAAGACGAAGAATAGTCATTATTATACAAGACGATAAAATTATATTTTAGTGTTAATTTACGAACAATAAAATCACGAGTAGATTACTTCTCCGAAGTAGATATTTAAATTTTATCGCCGTGTGTAACATTTAATGTTTTTCTATAGCAGATTTTGAAGAAAAAAATAATAAAAACTTGAGAAAACCATAAAAAAGTATTTTATCTACTGGTGTGGTTCAAGTGCTAATTAATCTGTTATAGTAAGTTGAACAAAACACACTTTAACATCTGCTATAGAAAAAAATATTTATGTACGATCAAAGCCCTCGGGAGATAAATATCTTTTTCGTCCGCTAAACGACGTCAGCATGGCATAATCAATAGATTATAGCACGAGGGAGACAAGAAAAAGACAAAAAAGAGAGCTTTAAATTTTTCGATAGCCATATTCGTGATTAGGCACGTGGTACGTACAACGTTTTATTTAATTTTGGTTCTCAAAATAGACAAATTTCAAAGATTCGGTACTGCATCATCGTTGTGCTGAAGTTGTGAATTTTTGTGCTATACTACATTGTTGGTGCTTGTTATACTGATTAGCAGCGTTAGTGGCCCTACGGCCATAAAAGCCTTTTTAAGCGTGCTATCGAGGACTAATAAATAAGATTATGGTTCCAAAATGAAATAAAAGAATTTTATCGATCGCTGACATCATTTTAGTGGACGAAAAAGAATTTTACCGCCCTCTGACTATAATTAAAATAATTATGTGAATAGTAAACAATAGTATATTTATACCTCACTTTATACTCTTAATGACAGATAAAATATTTGACTTTGTTTGTTTGATTAATTGACTTAATTTTAGTTTAAAAGTGTACCTAGCCATGTTTACCTTATATCTTTGTCCTGCTACTCATTTTGTTTATGTCTTTCTTTTGTCGCATTCAATAATTTCCTATTTTCAATACGAATTTCGGACAATCTGTATTTTACTTATCTTAGACGAAATGCAGCATTTATTATGTGGGTTAGTTATTTAGTATTTCTCTCGTAATGAAATTATATTCTGGCGCCTTTCTGCAATCAATATTTTCTTTGATTTCTTGAAAGGCTTATGTTACGGTTAATTTGTATTTTCGCATGCATTGGTGAGATTTAATTAGTTGTATTTTATTACTAAGCATTTTGTCACGATTATTTGGTGGTATCTCAGGCATTATTTCAAATAATTAACAAAATTCTACTATTCGCATTTATTTCCCCCAAACATACAGTACAGTTTTAGCTAACTGGTTAGGCAACTCTATTTTCTTCTGATGATAATAAATTTCCAGCCTGAAACAATACTGATGTTATCATATGAGAACACTTCATATTTCAGTATTTTTTTTTGGGTCCTCTTGCCCAAATTTTTGGAGGTTTGTGATAACTTGAATTAAATGGCATGCGTTGTGTTTTCTCGTTCTTTTCCATTAAAAAATCCGTGAAAGCAAGTTGGGTGCCCTCTAGGCGTAGTGCTTCAAAAATCGAATTGGTTTGGCTAGGCTCCATTAGATGTGGAGGATCTGGAAGCACAAATTCCTTTTTGAGGTTTGAATTTTTGATTTAATATTAGAATTCTTACGTCTAACGCCTCTGCGGAATTATTTGGCCAGCTTTTGCTACCTGCACGTCCACATTTGGCTGCGTTTTAACCTCAGGTTAGTTTACGATAGCTCCTGCATCCTTTTCGGAGCTTACCTAGAATTTGTATGTTTTTAGCCAACTTTTCCCTGGATTTCGCAAGGGTATTGGAAATCACGCTGCGCCACACCCCTTGGAAGCGCTTGGAAGCGTCGCGTACCTGCAGTTTCCCGCCAGTTTGTTTGTCCCCTGGCCTTGAGGCAGGGCCTCTGCGATAGTCGTTCCGCAAACGGGAGCTGGCGATTTCTTCTCCTCGTGCCCCTGATGTCGCTTCTTCAGGTGCGCCACGAAAGCGCCTGCGGCTTCTAGCTCGGCACGATACGAATTGGTTATTATAATAGGGCATTTCATGCGAAACGTCTCGTCTTGTGTATCTTAATATACAGTTATTGGTAGCTGCATTCTTTTAGCGCTAGCTATTTAATAGTATGATAGTTTAGAAGCCCCTTTCGCGGTGTTGGTAGCTACGTTTAATTTACTTACCCTGGCGA
>CALNHX010001469.1:0-224415 GCA_940337035.1 Agriotes lineatus
CATTTCAGACGCTTCTCCTTTTTAGTGTTGGATATTATAACGATGACTATTTAGTTGTGTTTCACTTCTCAATAACCGTTCTTATAGTTTATTTTATTTTACTAGGCCATTTTATATGCACAGTTGAAATTGTTCTATGAGTTTCAAGACAACTCTCTGTGTCTCCATTGTCATTACCAACTCTTCCACTTAGGTTATCTTCGTATTGCAATAATACACTCCCCTCCAAAGAACCGGATCATTGTTTGTAAGTATATTTTTGTACAACAGATAATTTTAAAATGCCTGAATAGACATTTTAAATTTATTTAAGTATTACTTAATAACATAGTGACCTTATGTCACTCTTAGTAACTATTAAAACTTGTGTTTCGCTTAAAACAATTTATTGATTGTTTGCTGTTTTAGAGTAAGTTTATCCAAGACCTCATAAGCAGCATGCCACGACAAATGGGAGCTGTAATAAGAGCTAGAGGTGAAAATACACAGTACTAATCAAAGTTGAATTGTTTTTTGATTTTTTGAAATAAAATTGTTGTTTTTTATAAAAAAATTGCAAATTTTTATTATTATGATGTCATTAAGCAATACTTACATAAGTATAAAATGCATATTTAGAATTTAATAATGATCTGTTGTATAAAAATAAATTTAAAAAAAAATTGTGCTTTTTTTGGAGGGGAGTGTATTAGGTACCTTTAAAGGTTCGTAATTTTTGATAAATTGTTTTCTTTATCTGAATTTCCATTTAGTCTGCATGCTATTATTATTGTCCACATATTTGTGTATGCACCCTTTAGTGGTTATATTTCACATATATGCTTAAATATACGGGTCAAGAAAACACAGTATTGCTTCAAGAACCAATATAATTAAACTGTTTTTCTATGACTGTTAAATAATATATTCATTACATATGCGTTTTATAATAAGTAATGCTCTTAATTACTCACACTCGTGAGTTACGACTTCATAACTCACAGGTTTTAACCAATCACAAAATTGCAATTCTTATAACTCACGGGTTGTAGCCTATCATAATAGTATATTATTCAACGAGCGTGTAATGATAGCTATTACTCACGAGGAGTTTTGCGACACGAGCCAAAGGCGAGTGTCGTAATTCATCCGAGTGAGTAATAGCCATTACACGCGAGTAGAATACTATACTTTTTCTATGACTGTTCAACGGGAACAGTAATAAAGGATAATGAAAGTTAAATTTGTTATCAATATTTTATTCCAATGTGATATTAGCCACACTTGTGTGGCAAATCAATTTGAGATTTTGTGTGATGTTCTACCAGTTTTGAATTTTATATTCATATACCTACACTGTTATTATTCAAAGGAGTATTTTTAAGGACTAGGCAATTTGAACGAGGGTTACATCTTGTACTTGTAGAGTAAGTAAACTGTTTCCAATTAATTGAGAACGTCTATAACAGTGTTTGTAAATTGTAGGTTATATTTACCAACACTTGACCCAAACATCGAATAAAACATATCGAATCATATTTTCGAAATGGCCAACGCAAAGAATGATGAATCGAAATATTGAGTAAATTTGTGTATAAATGAATTCGTTAATCGTTCCTCCGACATCTAGCTCGATTATGAGATTTTTAACAGACATGTACGACAAGTTGTGCATAATTTTCAAACAACGAGAAGTGTTGATAAAGCAGACCATTGAAAAGTGGAAAGTGAACACTTAACCAGTACGCATGGAATGCAGTCCTAAACTATGGAAAATGTTAAAGGACATTAAAGCAAAACTACATTTATATCCATGCAATTGGTTTAATGACAATTTAAATAACGATGGAGCGTTTTTTCCGAGGAAGCTTGTACCATCTCATGGGTTACGTAAATTCATAAAATTACAGGATATGGCCTGCAGAGGTTCCAGATTTATAAATCAGCTTGGCGATGATAAATTACATCAGGGATGCTACCGCATATACAGCCTTTCCAATACGTCGATATTTGGAACAATTTTATAACAATCGTATCATAACTTCAGGATTGTGACTCACAATGCCACCTGATCTTACACCCGTGGTTTATTTTCTTTTTGGGCATTTAAAGGACACTATATCTGACCCCCTTGCACGCAATTGAATTGAGAGATGCGATTATTGCCGCTACTGCAAACATAAAAAAGCAGCGTTTTCCATCACATTCGCCAGTAGCTGACGACAGCGACTGATTCATCAGGATGTCTGCCTGTTTTCCTCCCGCAGCGGTTTACTGCTCTTCACTCGCGACTAGCTGCAGTTTATAAAATGAAATTAATAGAAAAACAATAATTTTAATGTTGCTAGTTTTATATTTATATTTTCCTGACTTCACCAAGTTAAAATGTATTATCTACACACAACACTTTACAAACACGATGCAAAAACGACCAAATTCGTCACCGAATAAGTTGCTTGTCTGCTCAAAAACATGTCAAGCGACTGGCGAACGGACTTTGGTAGCAACGATTTAGTAGCAGCTACGAAAACAGACCAGCTTAAGTGCATTGTAGATGTCTTAACGAATTGATCGCGGCTACTCGGTCGTAGTCGTCAACTACTGGCGAATGTGGAGGAAAACGCTGCTTAACTCCGCAACAGCTGCAAAATGTTTTTAACAGCACGACAAGAAGAGTAGCATACTGTATCAATGATGATCATATAGTGAATATGAATTGTAATTGCGTTATATTTCAAGTATCATTTAGTTTTGTAACATTTGATGTTGTAATTAATGTAGGTAGAGTGGGATTGAGGTGAGAAGACACCAGTAAGTGGCATGATATGCGCTGACAGCAATCGTTAACTGTCAATCTTTGGTAGCATTTATTTGCTGTAGAAAAGGGGTCACAACATGATAAAATTGGTAATTACATCAGAGACAGCCTCTTAATTACACTGTCATCTTTTGTGAATTTTGCGATCCAGCTAGAAAACTTTATTAATACCAAGAAATATATCTAGCAAACTCACCCTTGTGTGGCACGCTAGTCGTCAAAGAGAAGGTTACCCCTTTACCTACGTAATGGACCTGTTCGACACAAAATCGGCTACTGCGCTTCTCTGACGCTGATGGCTTCTCATCTCTATTTTTTTATAATAAATGGTATAAAATCGAAATTTACAATTTTTATTATGAATCAGTCATAATCTGTGTCGATTCTTAAAAATTATGTATTGTTGCACTTTGTTTTATGTATTACTTATTTTTTAAAACTACCTAGTGTGGCTTGAACAAGATTTATTAGTACAAAAATTAGGGCTATTAATACAAACATTAAGATATTAGTTTATTACTTATTAGTCACAATATTAATGGTAATATTAGAACAATTGGTGAAATTTAAAGATGGTGTTGAATTAACATCAACATTAATATTTTCATTTGACGTTTTGTGCGTGTATGTAGTACTACTACTACTTTGTTTAACCGACTGTAAAATTTTGTCTGCTGTATCCATTTTATTTTTCATTGAATTATCAATATATCCCTCTGCTACTGACGTAGAAGACCACCCACCATGCCTTTTTAGAGCAGTGATGTCTCCACCTGCGTCAACAAGTAGTGTCGCTGATGACCGTCGGAAACAGTGTCCGGTGTACAGTTCTGGATTTGGTAGCTTTAAAAATGTAGCTATATCTTTCCCCATAGACCCAAATTTATTAATGCCAATTTTTTGTGTAGTGCATCTACCATTTTGATAATTTAAAAAAAAAGTAGATGCAGTATTACTTGGACGAAGATTAGCATACTTTCTACAAATTTCATAAAAATGACCAGTAATTGTAAATTTTCGAACTATATTGTTTTTGGTTTTAGGGACGGTTACGAGTATAACTGATCCAAGGTCTTGCAGATCTTCAATATTCATTGAGTGCAGCTCATTTGCTCGACAGGCACCCATTATTCCCATAATTAATGCAACCTTAAAAAAATTTGATGTTATGCACTTAAAAGTTTACAATTTAGAATTTCCATTACCTTTGTTGCAAGATATTTCTCGTCAGGTGCTTTGTTAATGAATTGATTGATCTCATCTGAAGTAAATGTTCTAGCCTTTTTGGCTTGGTAACCTTCAGATGTACGTTTAAGATATGCACGCAATTTCGAGTAATTTTGTATGTTGATGTTGTGATTTATATTGAGTGTAGTTCTCAACATGGAATAATGAGTCCATAACGATGATGATTTATATTTATTAGATAATTCTCCAAAATATGCTAATATAACATTTTCAGAGAATGAATTGGCGTTTTTGAGACTTCGCCAATCCATAAATGCCTTGTACACCATGTTGTATTTTTTGCGGGACTTTTCGGGTAATAAGTTTATAGAGGTTACTTTAGCTGCTTCTAAAATTTCTGGCGGAGTAGAAATTTCGTCGTTTTCACTGTCAGAACCCATTTTTCACTTCTGTTTTTTGCAAAAATATGTAACACAGATTCACAAATTATGACAGTTGTTAACAAACAAACTATATTAACATTTGAAAGTAGTTGTGACATAGGCATGCCAACTTGATGCTCCTGCAGTAGCAATTTTATCTACTCCTACTGCACAATGGCCATGAATTATGATTCATAATTCACGGTTTGCAGCCAATCATAAAATTCTATTTTCATTATTCAATAGTTTGCAAATTGCAACCAATCAGAAAATTCTATTTTTATTATTCAATAGGTTGTAGCCAATCACAAAATTCATTCTTATTATTAAATGACTTTTGAAGTTAACAGCTGTCACAAATGTCTTAATTCTGATATATGAACACAAGGCTCCTATTGCATAGGAGTAGATAAAATATCGTATTATATTCGCGATTATGACCATTATTCACTCAGATGTCAGATGTCATCTTCGTGAATAATGGCTGTCATAATCGCTCATATAATAATATACTATTATAAATTTGTTTGGATCGTCGCCTACACAACATGAACATGGCAACTGGATCCGCTACAGTATCTACTGCTGCTTCCTCTGTTAATGCAATTATTGTTTGAGAACAACAAAAAAGAGCCTACATTTTTTAGACAAAACATTTTTTTTTTAACACGTTCCTCTGCTGGCTGTACATACCTATTCCAATCGTACTGCAAAAAAAAACCCCACCGGTAGTCAATGTAGGCAATAGACATCTAAGTAACATTGTCAAAGCAATGCCAGGTGAACACGTATTTTCACAAACTATAAACATTCTTGAATAAAGACAGCTGATAACAAGACGGTCGCTTTTAAAAGATCTACCCGTTTTTAGTGGAGATCCATTAAAATGGTCAAACTTTATTACCTAATATTGCAATTCAACTCGTATTTGCGGGTATACAAACGAGGAGAATCAAAATAGACTACAAAAATGCTTACCTACACAAGGAGGGACAGGGTGAACAATAGTACGATAAGGGAGTTAACGCAGGTTGAGCCGGTGGTGAGAAAAATCGAGAAGAAACAAATAAAATGGTATGGATATGTATGCAGGATGAGGGAGAACAGAAACCCAGAAGTGGCTCCGGAGATGAAAGTAAAGGGAAAACAGCATAGTAGTAGACTAAGAATTACATAGGAGAAGTGACAGTGATTGAACGCAGAAAGACCATAAGGGAAGTAAGTCTCCTAGAAAGGAATAGAAAAGAATATAGAAAATGTGTTGAAAATAGTGCAAAACAGTAAAAGTAATGGACCACCCGATGCTCTAGAGTCTAGAGCCACATAAGGGTCAGCCGAAGAAGAAGAACAGTTATTAAACAAAGTTCCAACTATCTATAACGCAACGGATAGAACATATGCCAAAAACAGTGAATTTGCAAAACAATACTGTAGAAAATGTCAAAAATATGAAGAAAAGTTTACATAACACATTTTACTAAAGAACAAAGATATTATACTCTTGGTATCTTCCACATTTTGGGGTAATCAATTCAAACAAGCCAGGGAAATTAAGACTAGCATTGAAAGCTGCCTCCAAATTGTTACGTTCTTTAACCACTTTTACGACACCGCGCCAGCTCATACAAAAATCACGTAAAAGCTAAGCGGCTAGCGTGGACGGTATTTCTCACAATCGGGACAATAACTCACCTAGGACCGCTGCCCTGCCCGTAACAAGATATGCCGGTTAAACATCAGTGGAGCGAGGGGTGGTCCTACAGGAGCTTTCCTACGGGCAACGGCCTAAGGGGCAGTAAACAATGACTAAATTAATTGAGCGCCACCCGGTTTCATCAATGAGAACGAAAATGCCGAGATGGACCCACAGGGAAACCGGGAAATTAATGTGCCTACCTTCCAACTTTACACCTTGGCGAAATCCAAAGCTAAACGGGAATAGAATATAAGAGCAGCCTCATGCCTTCCAACACTGCGGCGACGAGCGCACTGACTTACCTGCGACGCTATCAACTGTTCTCAAGCTTCGCCTCACATAAATCTGGCACAGTGTATAATCTGACCTGAAAATAAGCATGCGCAGGCTCGTAGGAAAAATCATAAAACAACGCACAGTAAACCGCTCTATTGGTTCAACACCAAACAACAGCGCCGACGTCGTCAACATACACAGAAAATGGAAAATAACAAATGGGCACTATGATCTAAAGCTACGTGTCCACTTGAGAGGAACTTGCGAGAGTTACTGTCGATAGTTACTCTCAATTACGAGTCCATTTGAAAGTATTTTTTAGAGTTTTGACTATCCGAGAGCTAAGATCAGACTTTGGACAGCTTACTCTTAGATAGGTCTCTCAAGAACCGTGTCCACTGTTGATTTGTGTCTGTGCTCTCGTGAGTGAGTTTAAAAGCTTGAACTGCAAACAACTAATAAATAACTGTCAGTTTACCTTCTCTGCTGTAAGCTTGTTTTCTAATAATCATGAATGTGGAAAAAAATGTAGCTGCAATTGTACATAAAATCTTAAAAAGAAGAAAGGAACAAAAAATAAATTGAATAAACTTGAAGAGAAAACTTTAAATTTATCTACTCCTGTCCCCTTACCTAAGAGAGATATGGCTGTCCCATATGTTTTTGTTACTGACGATGCATTTGCTATGAAATCCTATATTTTAAAACCATATCCATTTCATAACCAAGCCTGCACCAAACAGAATATTCAACTACAGACTGTCCAGAGCTCGGCGCATAGTAAAAAATGTGTTTGGTATAGCGGCAAATAAATTTAGAGTTCTTCGAAAACCCAAATGTATTGACAGATGTTGTTCTTGCAATACGTGCAGTATATAATTTTTGATTATCTGCAAAAGATTTACGTGAAAACTATTTACACCAAGGATTGCTCGACATGGAAGATCCAGATACACATGAAATGGTCCAAGGAAGTTAGAGAGAAGAAACACTGTCCGAAAATACATTTTTCCCCTTAGATCGACTTACATAGCTAAACAACATCACAAAAAGATGTTAGAGATGAATTTAAGGAATATATTATGATACCTTTGGGTAAAGTTCCATAGCATTATAGACACATTTAATTAGTCTAAAAAAAGTGCGTGTTTTGATGGATTGAATTGTTTTTCCAAGAGTTTGTTAATAAATACTTTCATGAAGAAACATTTGTTTTTACTTAACACATGTTGATTCCAGCGATGATTTTGTTGATAGTGAAGAATTTGTTTTGTTCACAGTCAATACAGGCACCAAATATCATCAGTGCCATCTCCGCTTTTCTTCTTTTTAATTTTCTTCAATTCTTGTAAGACCTGGAACTTATTATATAGATATACATATGAACTTTTACTAAAATGAACATTTAATAGAATTAAAAATACAATTTAAGAATTTATAAAACAAAACAAAAATAAAATGTTGTTATGTTATTTTTTGGGTATTTCGGCACACTACAAATTAAAAAATATTAAAACACAAACTTTTCGGAAGACTAATCTGGAGAGGTTGGTCGAACTCTGCTAGATCTCCAATAAAATAAGCTAAGTTCTCCTGGTTGATTTTTAATTTCTTTAATTAGTTGTTGATAATGGAAGCAGATAAGTCTTCCGAAACGTTTATGTTTTAATTTCTATTTTTTATTTGTATTGTGGTGATATACCCCAAAAATAACATTATTATTGAAGCACCACAAAGAAATTGTAGAAATTATTTGTATTGTAATATGTTGCAATTTTCTTTGTATTTCCTCGACAGTACAATTAAATTTTTCTGATATCTCTTTCAATATACTGTTCTTATTTTCACGATTTCAGTACTCTTTACATTTATGATTCCATATAATCCAATCAATTCTATAGTTTTTTCTTTTGACCACTCCTTTTTAGAAGCCAATTCTATAAAACAACTCTCAGTATTTGGAGAGTAACTGTCAGGACCAATAAATTATAGTGTGTCCACTTGAGAGCAAATCTTAACTAGTTCAATGTCTGAGAGTTGGTAAGCACTCTCTTATAGTTACTCTCAGAAGCGCGAGAAATATTCTCAAGAATATTTTTTGCAAGTGGACACGTAGCTTAAAAGCCCAGCTGGGAGGTCGCTTTACTGCTAAAATCTTGCGTCAATGGTAACATGAACAATTAATTAACACTAGCCTGAGCCGTCGGCTGACTTGTAACATGAATGAGTATTTGTAAACTTATAAACAGCCTACAATGTCGACTGGCTTGTACCATGAACGATTAATTAAGATTATCGCGAGGCGTCGGTGACTTGTTACATGAATGATTACTGAAGAATTGCGCGAGCCATCAGCCGGCTTGTAACATAAATGATTAATTACAAATAGCGCACTCTACCTTATTTGGTTAGCTTTGCCTGGCTGCGTCAATTGTCGTCGGAGCGCCCGCCATAGGAGCAAATGTGCTGGGGCCTGAAGCGAGGGGGCTGTGCCAAGTCCCAGGTGCAGAATTTCCATAAGAAACAATCGAAAACTGTCAAGACCAGTATAGGTGTTCGTTCTGAAGAAATGGATCCTCCAATGTAGCGGAGAAAAATGGCCCAACAGGCGGTTGGGAAATTGCAGAACAGAAGGTCATCAAAATGAACACGTGGATATGCACAAAACAATCACCTTCAACAGACACTACTTCACTCTAAGCTGGCCCGTTATGAACTCTCGGAAAAACAAATCACACTGTATCAGCACATAAACACCGAACGTCACCATGTGCAAAGCGCAGGGCTGAAACAAAAGGTCACGGTATAGAAACTCTCTGCACTGGCGGCCGGGAACTGGCTGCCTCAAGCTAACGCTCTTCCCGCCAAACACGCCTGGTCACCTCTTCACCTGCAACCAATCCGAAGCAGACATCCCCCAAACCGACTCGCGTGCCATGACGGGTGATGCGGTTTGCAGACGACAGAGTGCGATGGAATGAAAATTATTTAGAAAAATATCTCGCTCGCTGCTATGGACTGTGTTTCAAATTTGATCTATCGCACGGCTACAGCAGCGATGACGACCCAGGTGCAAGCCGAAACTTCTAGAAAAAAGGGAAGGTTGCATGTCGAATCTTTTGCTGAAGTATTATACGTGAAAATATGACCGAAAAAGCCTATATACAAGCAACGTCGTAATCTTTGAACAGATAATACTCGAACAGATCGCATAGGTAATCATTAAATTTAAAAATGTCCTGACAAAATCACAATGAACAAGCTAAACCATCAGCTGCTGCATGGTCTTGATTTTCTCACAAATTTAACTGGAGTACTGTAGAAGTTTCGACAAATGAAAGTTTCCTTCTATGAGAACATTAAGGAAATGTTTCAACAAGTACTAATTTGAGGTGAAGATTGTGATGCCCAACACTTTTTTTGAAGGGGAATGGACAGAGAACGGGCTTCAGATGTGTACCAAATGAAAGCAATGACATTTGAAGCCACATCTGTGTTTTCCATGGTTCAATCTGTTAAGAACAGAAATGCAGAGGAACATTCTGAGCAATTCCCAAAAGCTACACCCGATTATCAACAAATACTATGTTGATGATCATTTATACAGTGTAGACACAAACGCTGAAGCCATAAAACAAACTCAAGATGTTGTAGAAGTTCACTGAAGGGGAGAATTTCAAAGTTGTAATTGAATTTGTTCTGTGCAAGCAGACTAACTGCTACTGTTAAAATTAATTTAAAGTTGCCAATAACGACAGTACATTTATGGACAGATTCAAAAACTTAATCTATGTTGGATAAGATCTGATGCAAGGAGGTTTAAAACATGTGTTGGACATCGGGTTAAATAAATTTCTGAAATGGACATAATTTATCATACTATATTACACAAGCAAAAAATATCCATCAATATTATAAACTTGCTGAACAATTTTATACTCATTTTAGTTTCATAGACCGGTTTCAGTTATTTTGCAAATTTATTAAGCTCCAAACTTATGGATGTCTCTATTCGACAAAACGGAGTCAGTTATGAACCTTTGGCTTAAATATTTTGCCATGTGTATATACGTTGCTTTTTTTGGTCAAAAAAGGTTTTATTCGTTCTCATTTCATTTGCCACACAAAATTCCATCATTTCTAGTATTTTTCAATAACTTCTTGCAAGTCTTCATGGAAGTTTTTTTCCTCTGCTAGGGGTTTTTTATTTTTTTGATGCATAGGTATACTGAAATTACATTTATTTTTTGTATTTAGTTTTATACCTAAAATGCGTTCTGATGTGTATTTGCATTTCTCAATGGCCTCTCTATATTTCCTAAGGAGTATTATTCCTGTACCTTCTTTAACTTCGTTAGTTTTTATCTGCTCTGCTATACAGGGTGGCGACTTCCGCGACGCAGCATAGAGATTTCAATGGTAAATTTTTAATGACAAAAGTAAATGTGCATGTTGTTTGTTTACGTATTTCCAAGGCACCACTGATTTTTTCAAAAATGGCATTTTTTATTTCTTTAATTTAAAAAAAAACTTCTTTACACTTTAGCTCTAAAATAATTAGGAGAGGAGAGCCAATATTACACATTAAAAATTTACCATTGAAATTCCTATGTTGCGTGGCGTAAGTCACCAACCTGTATATTAAGTCGTAGTGGTTATAGTACGTAGTTCCTTTCCCTTTTTTTTTCTCCAATAGAGCACAGGTGTCCAGCATTTGTTCTTCAATTTCCATTATAATTTCTTCTTTCATGTTTAAAGATTCGTCCATGTTGGAGGCTCTGTACTGGTTCTTTCAGCAATAGTAAGTCTTATGGTCTTCCACCTTGTGAACCCAAACAATGATTTTTATAATAATCATGTTTGTTGGTGGCTCATGAACCCATACAAGCCACCCTTGTTTTAGCTGGGTGTTTATCTAGAAAGACAACACAGTATAAACTGAATTTTAATTTTAACAGTTCAAGTAATACCTGCAAAAGCCTCCAACAAAATACAGTTTAGGTTCAGTTAGGTTAATATCTACAACACATGTCTCTGATGCTCACATCATTTCAGAATCTGGAACTCGTTCCGTGTAACTATTACCCGAGCTTCAGCCTGACTTCTAGTTCAGCTCTAAGCCATGGAGGTGGTGTATGTTAGGTTGCAGTTTAGAGTCGTATTTATTTTTGTGCTTTCAGCAAGTGTATTGGATTTGCCTGACTACTCTTCAGTTTGCAGTGATGTTGAATGTGACATTCCTTATCAGCCAAATGACTCGGAGGAGTTGGAAACACTCGAGCAGGAGAATTTTTCAGTTGATGACAAAATGGAAGAAAGCAATAGTTCTGCTGGTAGGTGATTTTGTTGTATGTTAGAATTTAAAATTTGAACAAGAGATTTTGAAATACTGTGAGTGTATAAATCCATTCACTCCTTTTTTGGTTGTTAAGTTGCAAATGAACAGAACCATAATTTTTATTTTGTTGTGTAACCTGCATAACCTCCAAGAAATTTACTGCCTTTTGACAGAACAGAATATTGTTGCCAGATGGACTGTTTACTTTGTTAGTACATGTGGAAAAATGTTTAAAATCTGAAGTATTGCAAGACCTTCCACGTACTTAATTAAAAATGTCTCTAATTACACAATTACTGAAACTAGATACATACATAAAAATTACTAAGTTCCATTTTCTATTCTGCTTAGATATGGCAACTTTGCATTGAAGGTGTTTTGTTATGTTTTCTAACCTAAAAGCATTTGGTAACCATAACCTCCAATGTAAACCTCGTTTAAACACAGCAAAGTAATTTTACACAGCTAAAATGGGGAAACTGTCATGGCCAACCATCATGCTAAAAAGATGTGAACAGAGTATAGTGTGGTATTAAACATGAATCTTAGTGGGGGCTTTCATTTCCATGACTGCTTAATTGCAGTAACAATAACAGAAATGTATTTAGTTGATGTTATAGCAACTGTATAACAACAATGTAGCCTACTTAAGCTTTTACTTTAAAATTGAACTTTTATTAATCAAAAGCAAGTAACTCTGCAAATTGATTAAAGGAGACTATTTTGTGCATCTCTTATTATCCAATCAAATGCCATGATTTTTTAAAATTCAACCAACCGCGTGTTTTTATAGGCAAAAAAATCAAAACTTTTCCTTTGAATTTTATCAAAGTTTTTACCAGTTGTATCTGTGGCAACTACTAAATACGTTGTTTTAATCAGATGGTATTTCAAAAATGTCATTGTGAATCACTATAAATGTCATATTTATTGAATGCCGATACAGAATAAACCGATAATTTCAGTCCTCAAAATGTACTTCGGGGTCATGATTTTGCTCAAAAAATGTTTTACTCAAAATTTGTTGTTTTTTGGCAATGTCCAACCGCGGCCATCCAAAATTGAAGGATATTAATATTTTGTTAATTTTTCTTAAGTTAAAATAAATTTACTTTCACTTTAATAATATATCTATTAATTACTTCTCAGCCTCATTTTTATTAAAAATTATTTATTAGAACTTTTTATTATTAAAATAGTAACTCCTAATGAAAAATACGGAAATTTTTGCAAGGTATCGTTCACTTTTGCATGGCCGCGATTGTCCCTTGACCAACTAAAATTGACAAGTTTCCGAGCCTTTGGCTCAGGAATTGGATCAAGTTAGTTTGTCTTCTAACATTGCCAAAACAAAAAACCTTTCTGAAACATTTTTACCGGCAAAATCATTTGCCCTTAATACCGGATGACCATAAATGGTTGTGATTTTTCTTCTTAGGTTGGTAGGTTAGGTTTTGCGTCAGTTTTGACACAAACTGACGCAAAACCTAACCTGCTAACCTCGAATTTGACATAAATTTACAGTGCCACCAACATAAATAGTGCCAACCTAAGAAAAAAAATCACAACCTTTTTGAGAAAATTTGATGCAATAACAATAATCAAGAACATTGTATAATAATTATGTATAGGGTGTTTCACGAAGTTCTCTCGGCACTCAAAGAGCATGTTCTTGAGGTTAATAACATTCCTAAAGGAATATAGGCTGTTGGGTTGTTACATCTTGCCAATTTGTTATTAAAATGTGTAAATTTATTTGATAATATATTGGCTTTTACATAAATTGTTTCTTAAATTCACCCGTTGTTTAAGCTGCCTATTTAAATAATGGGATAATTTAGTATGGGATCTTTGAAATTATAGGAAACATTGTCAATATCAATTTATAGTGACCTAAGTGGCTTAATTTTAAACAATTTCATCTGCTATCACATATGGATACGTTGCCTAGGTGCTATAAAGAGCCATTTACACGAACAAGAATTTCTGGTACAGTGATGTTACAAGTTTTCTCTGTCTAACATTTACACGTATTAGAAAGAGACCAACAATGTCTTACAAGTCCGTTCCTACAAGAAAACTTTTACCGGCAAACTGGAACATGCGCTACTTTCTACAAGTTTTCGTTAATAGTTCCACCTTCGCGCAAGCTCATTTTTCGCAAATCCGTAATACCAACCTGCCCTAATTCGTAAACATAACCTCTTCGTTGCGTTAGTAAACACAACTTTGTTACGTGATTTTAAGTTTTGTTCTTGTCTCAAAGACAAATGCGGCAGTGGAAAAGAGAAGAAATTAAATTACTGATACAATTGTATGAAAACTACGAAACTGTGCTAGCCTACAGGATAGACCTAAATTTACAAGAAAAATTTGCTGGTGTAAACGGTCTTACAATTTACTTTTAAATGGACTGGTAACGTAACTGTACCAGAAATTCTTGTTCGTGAAAATGGCTCTTAACGTAAGTACACAAAGCCACTATAAGCAAAACTCGCACAAAGAATGCCACTGGAAATTCACTAGTTTTTTTAGGAAAACGTGCATCTGATCTTAATATTCTGCTCTTTGACGCCTAAATAGGCCTGCATCAAATTACCATCAACTCTCTCGATGAGTGAGCCCTTTTATTATTGGTTAACCTGCCTTGAAAGTCTCCGGATGACTAGCCAATGCAACTCCTGTCCCCGCTCCAATTTGAGCTCCCGTGCCCACAGCTAGGGCTCTGCTGTGATGCACGACGGTTGCTGCTTACCCTGAGCTTCTAGGCCTCTGCTTCGTATATTGGACCTCAAACAAATCACCAACAAAGCACCCCAAAACCAGATGCACACATGTACACTTTTTATCATCTGCAGCCTATCCAACAACACTGCACTAATGTGAAACTTCGTAAATTGTATAAATTGGTATTTATTATATCATTTTACTTTGCTTTTTCTGAGAATCCAAAACACACCAGCTTGGCTCCTGGCCCCAATTAATCTTAGCTTGTTTTTCTACTTTGTTATTTTCATGTCAAAGCTAATACTATTTTATTACAGTTTCAACTTCAAATTATTTCAAGGCTAATGCTATTTGAGTACAGTTTAAAATTCAAAGTATCCAATTTAGTGAAATATCGTATATTATAAGAGCCGATGCCGCCGGTCGCCGGCCACCGGCCGTCCAGGCGTAAGCAGGCGCGAGCACACGCTGCATGAACGGCCTGCATGCTAGCAAGTGGCGCGCTCACGAATGGCGAGACCGCATTTGTATTGTTAACGCTGGCAGGGCCGGACGTAGGCTGGCTGCCGCCTTGAGCAAGCATTTTTATTGTTAACCGTTTCTTTATACTGGCAGGGCCAGACGTAGGCTGGCCACGAGTTCTAGTCTTAATATAATATTTGAAATGCTTGAATTATTTAAATTCTTATCATAACTATTGTTCACTTAAATTACGTCCATTGCAATATATTGCTATGCTTTCATCAGGGCATAAACTATTTTACAGCCTTTTGAGTCAAATGCATTAATTTTTGCAAGTAAAAGTACAATGTGAAATTAGTAAGAATAAATGACACATAACAAGGTCACTAGCAGAGGACTCAAAATAAAAGTTTTCAGTTGGCGACAGCGTGTGTGTTTTCGAATTACGAACATATGTGGCGATGCATACAGTACTGTTCGAGGTGTGTTTGATGTCCTATGAACACAGCACACTGGTAGGCCACCTGGAGGTCGTGCAGCACGTATTCGAGGCAATGGTGGAGACAAGACACCTGAAGAATGCACGTAACACATTTCCGGAATAATGTCCGTAGTCCGAGTGAAGGCAGGCGATATCCAAGATTGGTGGGGTTCAAGCAGCATACCAAACCTGGTTACGAGTATAACTGAACACTCTTGCAACAAAAGTAAACATGTGAGAGCCAGAAATTGAAAAACCAGGACGTGTTACCTTGGGCAGCCATATCTGGGGCAAATCCAACGAAATTAGGTCACTGGGGCGAACTGGTATGCTTCAGTGAAAGACCCATGTGGACGGTAACATGGTGCAGGGTGTATACTTTCTGGAAAACAGGGAAAAGTCAGGAAATTGCATTCTAACTCTGCAATCAGGGAAAAGTCAGGGAATTTGCGTAATTTATAAAAAAAGTTAGGGAAAAGTTATTAAAACGGCAAACTACTTTATCAAAAGTTTATTCGATTCGAGAGCCACCGTGCAACCGGATTATCTTGACTTGTCTTGCTTCCAGAGCAAATATAGTAAGTTCAAATTGCGCAAATTCAGGCTCCGCGCAGGAAGCTTCTTGGCAGCAGGTGTACGTACGTTAGACATACTTGTCTTCGTTTATCTAATAGCTTGCATGTTTTTCTACTTTCTCGTAAAAATTTACTTTTAGGGTATGTATGTATGTAAAAATCTTCTGGAATTTTGAATGAAAAATCTTGGAAAACCTGGAAAAGTCAGGGAATTTTCAAATTGCGTGTTAGTATACACCCTGATGGTGGAAGTTGGAGGTTTTCATCGTGACGTCAATGGACAGTGGAGCAGCTATCTGCAGGTTATTTCCTCGGCAACCTTCTTGGAGATCCGGACAAAAATTCAACCAAAGATACTTTGCCATGAGAGCTACCTGTGTGCATATCAATCTTAGCGTAATTTATACATGTAGGTGGATAATTAATTAAAATATGAATTCCCAGCATTTTTTAACATGGCGTATTTTTCATAAATCTTCTTTGCGCTTTCTTTGCCGCGTGAAGCTTTTGTTATTAAAAACATACAACAAACCACATGATGCTGTTTAGCCAATTATAGAAAGCCTGACGTAAGTTTTTATTTATACAATTGACGCGTTGTTTTGGGGTGTTGAACTTTCAGGGGATATATAAGCATTTTGAACGGTTTGAGAGCGTTACTTCATTATTATCGGTCATTATGGTTATTGTCACTTGTCATGAATTGGCTTTTTCTGTCTACTATTATTATTTCGAATGGTTGTTTGTCTTGAGATGTAAATAAAGTTCTATTTGACGTGAATGGTTCACATTAAAAACCCGTTACCAAAGTGGTTGCTTTTATTACGCGGCTTAAATTTGCTAATCAACAAGGGATTACCTTAATGAGCGTCCAGCCTTCCTAATGAGTTTGAAGCACGTGCACATTACAAATAAGCCCTCTATAAGGGCATCCAGCACACAGCAGAGAGACTGCACACCTGGACAGCGGCCATATTTCCAGAAATTGAAGAAAGTATTTGCTTCAACACAGTGAACCCAGAGATCGCGCGAAAACTCCAGTGCCGTACGGTAGGGTATTTAGTAATTCTTTGCCATTTTACTGTATGTAGCTAGCAAACTTGTTAAGTGTTTATTGCCAGAATAATGTACAAGACAATTAAGACTGGAATTTCATCAGTGTAAAAAAGTAATTTCCTTTGATCTCATAGAAAAAACCCTTGGAATTCACGAACTGAAAATTAAATTGTTGCCTATGTAATGAAAATCAAGCAATTTGTTTACATTTTATTGAACCCTGAGAAAGTATTCGTTTCAGTCCTTGAGTCCCATGCTAATCTTCGTAGAAAAAGTATTTTCTTAAATGTAAATGTAAAATCTGTCAGATGTAAGCTTTTAATCACAGATAAGGCAAGTGTAGCCCTGGTTTTGTAGCAACGTTTGGTTTAGTGGATTTTTGTTGATAGGTACGGTGCAACTACAGGTTGCATAACCAAGTTTTTTTTTAATAATTAGTACAAATAAACAAGCAGCTGGATATCATAGCAATAGTTTGTGGCACAAGACATGGTGAATTAACGAGATAGCACATTAAATTTATTTTTGTTATTAATCAAAATTAAACTGGGCGCATAACACGACAATATATTGCGATGAACACAATTTAAGCCAATACAATAAATTATAATAGGAATAAAAATAATTCAAGTATTTCAAATATATTTAAAAAAATGCATAAATGTGATCATTTGAGTTTGCAACTGTATTAAAAAAAGCGTTAGCTTTGACTTGAATATGAAATTGTAATCATAGTTGACTTTGACTTTATAATAACAAAGTAAGAAAAATGCAGCCAGAATCAAAGGTAGTGTGTGTGCTTTTGCTTCCCACAAAAAGCCGAATAAAAAGATGATAAATACCGATTTCTCCAATTATAAAAAGTGTTTTCACATTAGTACAGAGTGGTGGTTAAGCTGCAGAGGTTTTTCTTTAATTCCTGGCGCCTCTGTAGATGGTATAAAGTGTTGTACATCGAGTTAAGCTGGTGTTTTAGGTGCTGCTTTGTTTGAGTAAGAAGCGGAGTCTGAAAGCCTGGTTTCTGCGTTTATCGTGCATTGTAGCAAAAACCCACTGTGGGCAAAACCTGAGCGATCAAGCTACAGGCGTCGCTTTGGCGAGTTGCAGACGGTTTGCACGACAGGCCAACCGAGAATCAAGGAACTAGTTAGGGGCCCAATTGTGGCCCAAATATACATTGCAGAAGCATAACTAAGGTCAGAAAACCGCTTATTATAAAATTTAAAACTGTAAATTTTCTCTAGCGTCTTTTTGCGAGTTCTATTTCCGGTAGCTTCCCTTGAGTGTTTTGTTTTAAAGTGGCGTTTATTTACGTACGTTCTATCACCTGGGCAACGCATCATACATAATAGCAGACTTACAGCCAGTCTTATAAGGGCCACTAATCTGACGTTAACTTTAATTCGCTGTTAAAACAAACAAACACGCATCAAAACGTTAGTGCTTATGAGATTTTATTCATTAATAAACAAATTTTGATGCCTTTTTGTTTATTTTAACAGCGAGTTAAAGTTAACGTCAGATTAGTGGCCTTTATAAGACTGGCTGATGGTGGTTTAAATTTAACCCAACTTTGATTTGTTTGTGCGGTTAGGTCGCCACAATTTGACATTTGAGTTTTTGCCGTCAATTCAAAAATTTTGTACAAAGTGATTCCATTAGTTAAATAAGCAGTGTAGAAACGATCACTTTCAATAAAAACCAGAACAATTTATGTAGAATTAATTTATTTTTTAAAGGACACTGTGCAGAAACGAAAAATCGTTCGACAGCCATTATACTAATCAACCTAAAGATATCAGCTTTTTGCAGACCAGTATTCTGCGATCTTCAAGCTGTCCACAGCTGCTCCGTGCTTTACAGTGCTCTAGCTGCCATTACGTGTTTTTCTAATTTCCTCCTTATTTTGATATTTATCGTAAGTTTGCCTGTTTTTTATGCTGCTTACAAAATTTGTAAAAGAATTATGTTTATTTACAGCTTTTCAAGATGGGTAATAAACGTCGTGTGGTACATATCCAAGGTCGTGAAATTATTCATAATGTTTATAAATTTATGAAAGCTGAAAGAGAATATAAATTTACAATATTAACTTCTTATTAATTTTTATATACAATTTGTAATAAAGAAATAATATATTTTTTATATAATTACTAGCATTTGATAATGACTTGTAAAAAAATACATATAAAGCGAGGTAGTAAATCTTGTTATATAGTTTAAGTTAAATGTAATTTTTACAAATTCGTAAGGATAATATTTCAAATTTCTTGCATTCTGTCAAGTACCGTATGTTTTTAGGTTCCACTTCTAACTTTTACCCCCACTTTCGGCGCAATTCGCGGGTCATTGAGTAAATAAAACTGCTCTAAAAGCCAATATATTAGCAAATAATTGTACAAATCCAAATAATTATTTGGCAGGATGTAGAGACCCAACCCAATATGAGATAAGAGTCAATAGTCAATTAACAATAATTTAATGATTTGTTAATAAAGTCCAACCGGCTTATTCACAATAATATATATTATTATGATGTGGCTATATAAAGCTATACTTTTATTAATGTGATGCCCTTTCAAATTCAGTAATAATTCTTTAATAAAAATAAATCAAGTTCTCTTATCTCAGGTGGTTCGCCAAATCAAGATCTCTATCTATTAATTGAATGTCAATATTACAGTTAATGATGTTTAGTTGTCAAACCGACTTCCAAATCTCAATAAACCAGGTATCGACAATTGTGTTTTTACATTAATCAATTCATTCAATTAAATATTGCCTTGTATTACTGTATTTCACTGATTGATCTTTATATAAAATGTTTTAATATAAATTTCTAACAAACCTTGTCACTTATTCAGCTTCACTCGCACAACTCCATACATCAGCTTCTCCTGCTTCCCAAAAGATTCCAATGTCGTCCTAGCCTGACACCTACAGCATACACCTTTCAACCAATTCCAATACCACTGCTGATGCCGGCTTCAATCCCTCTATCAAACGGCAGCTTCAACTTCAACAAAACCTGGTAAGTTCCAAATTTCTAACTGCAACAGCTCTTATCTTGTTTCTTTCTTAGATATCCTTCAGTATTCTGAAATCTGCTCCGATGTTGTCCAACTCTGGTAGTACTACCTCAAATCCCGCTCTAGCTGAATCTCCTTACCTCGATGCAACCACAAATGTGAAACATAAACATGTAATTGTGCGACACGCCATTCAATAAATCCAATTCCATCCAATTTTGTCGTTCTCTAGTTCCTTTAATGTAATTCACAGCACTTAACAATCTCTTCACCGATTGTGAGTATTTTTTAATATTAATATTTAAACTCCTTCTTTAATACCTCGTAGATTTCTTAATAACAACCCCATTTGTATATCAACCAAACAACTATACAAATTCTGCACTAATTTCCATTTTTATTTAATAAATATCACGTTTCAAAATATCTTATACATTTTTTCTTTTAGTTTATTTATGTAACTACCCTTACAACAAAAACTTGTTCTTGTTGGATACTATTCTTACTACACCCTTACATATTTTAAATTATCCATTATTTACAATTTAACAATTCACATGATCATTATAACACATTTGTCAATCGTTACCTTGGCTTGTATTTTATTAAAATTTTCTGTAACTATTAAATTAACATATTCAATCAATATCAAAATCTCTTCTCTCATTGTCTCAATTAAATTTATTAATAATGTTTAAAATTTAACACCATCAAGATTTAATTATATCATTCTTCCAAGCTTATTTGTTTCAAATATTTCTTTATTGAAATTAATTACACTGCCTCATGTATCATAACAATATATATCAAAATTGAGTTCGAGCTTTTTTTTATGACTCCGCCGAATTTAAAAATGCACATACCCTCAGTGACTTGGTGCACCCGGCACCCCGACATTGTGTAGACGGTATAAAGGGTTACAGATTATGTATGTATGTAACTTTTTTCTATTATATGTCTTGCTATGTTCAATGCGTCTGTTGTTGACTTAGCAGCAGTAAAACCATTCTGGTAACCTCCTCTTAACTTCTTCGTGTAATTTACTATATACCTATCAAAGTTGTAAAAGATTTTGTAAATTTATAATTACGACAGTTTTGTGGTTTTCCTTTCTTTTCAATTGTTAACTATTATTCCTTTCTTCCATTCTCTATAGACATCTGTTCTCCTGGTGCTTTTCCATTTTTGAGATTATTTATTACTTTTAGGAATTGTTCATATGTTGGTTCCTGAATTTCTTCATTGTATTATACATGTTTTAGTTCATGTCTTTTCCTCCTCTTGATCAACGTTTAATAACTGAGAAAAATGGTTTTCCGATATTTTCTTCTTAATTGCTTTATCTTGATTTATTTTATGGTTTTTGCTCTTTTATTAGCCTATAGAAATTTCTTCATTCATTTGTTCTATTTTATCCATCTCCTCTTTGAGCCAGGAATTCTTTTTTTTTGTTTATAGCGTTCATAAGCGTCTTTTCTGTGTTCTTTATATTGTTTTTTCCTCTTCTTTGTTAGTTTATATCCACTTTATTGGTGCTTCTTTTGCAGTTTACATTTTTTCTCGCAGTATCAAACCATTCTTTCCGTGTTATTCTATTCTTCATCCGAATTCTGTTCCTTTTTCTTTTTTTACTTCCCTCGTCTGAAAGACGAAGGAAGTATTGTATAGCAAAAAAATCACCTTCCGAGATTTCTACAGATCTTCATGTTTCAGGGTCCCTAGATGACAAAAAAGAGGTTTTCTCAATTCCGTCTGTCTGTCTGTCTGTTGGCGGTATAACTTAAAAAAATATTTGTCGGAGGAAGACGATATTTTGTATACACATCTGGAATGAAACCGGTACAATTTCATATAAATATATACAAAGTGAGCACCTTAAAAAATAAAATTTTGTTTATTTTTTATTCCACTTAGTAATAGATACAAGTAATAATTAGTATATAGTGGAGGCTTTATTTTTACCAAAAATGGGAGCGAATAGATACAGAATAAATTTTGTACAATACAAAAACGAGGCACAAATTAACGTGTTACTAAATATAGCTGCGACGGAGAAATTGGAGAGGCCGGTCCTTCGTGGCGCAGGTAGAAATTGTCGAGTCCCTTATGATATCGCACTAAACGTTAGGGCGTACACGCGGTCTGCCTGCCGTTCGAATTCGACTACTGGTAACGTCTTTTTTTATTTGAAAATGTATTTAATTTATTAGAAACGTGAAGATGTTTTTACTCTTAACTTAATTTGATTTTTAAAATTATTTAGTATTACAATGTCGACGAGGGAAGTTCTGGGTAAGGCCTTTTACAGATTTTTTTTATTGCCGAAACCATTTTCACATACACTCGTTATTGTAGTCTTCTTTATTTAGTTTTTCTACATCAAATTTATTATTGGTAAGCCTATCATTTTTGATATACGTTACAGCCTTCCGTTTTATTTCTGCTATCACTAGGTGGTGGTCAGTATCAGGATTGGCTCCTCTATATGCTCTAGTATCTCTTATTGACGTTTCCCTTTTTTTCTGCACTAATACATGATCAATTTGATTTTCCTCATTTGTTTTTCCATCGGGCCATCTCCATGTTATCTTATATAATTTCTTATATTTAAATTTTGTACTGCTGATTACTGGGCGGCCCACCCAGTCGCTTTAAAAATTGGGTACCGAAACCACAGTTGTGGAAGTAGGGCAAGTATGGCAGTCTTCGAAGGCGTGATGCTAACCACATCACCCAGTACACCGTTAATGGTGTGCCAGATGACTGCTGCTGAATTACATAATCTATTGCCATTGTTGTTTGTAACATCATGTATTGTACGTTTCCCAGCCACCGTTTTCACATAATCTTCTATGCCGTTTTGGGCATTAAAATCTCCTGAGACCAAAAGGATGTCATGGTTATTCTAGATCATGATAGAATTGTATTTTTCCATTATCGTTAGAGTCTTCTGTTGGCGCATAAGCATTAATAAGTGATAAGTTCATTGGCTTCATCTTAGGCATGGGAAAACGTAGGCAATCTGCATCACCATTTTTTAATTTTAAAAGCAACATTTCTACATTTAATATTACACCTTTATGATATGACGGTTCTCAGAATTTCATACTATTACTAAATACATCTTGAAGAATATGAATTAGAAAATAAGAAACAATGCAGAAGTGACCATTAAATAAAACCTGGAGTACGAGTATTTAAAAAAAAAACTTAGAAACAAATTTATTTTAACAATTTTGCACTTATGGCAGTAGACCCAGTGAGTTTATTTATACTTGACATGATTACTTTAAATTTTTTTTAACTCTTGCTCTTCTCTTGTAATTTTAGATTCCACTAGTGTGAAAACTTCAAGTTCTAAGAAGCAATTATCGAACGCAATAGTCAACCTGCTTAAAGCCTTCACCAGAATCCGGCCTGTTGCCATGGAGCTCATAAGTTGCCCGAGCCTGCTCATAAATCTGCTAAAATTCTGCCTTCCATGGAACAGACCAATTTGTCCACCGTACACCTTCGTTTTAATTCTCACAATAGTCGAGTGAGTCAATTTAATTCATAAGTGCGGCTTTATAACCACTTGTGCCTTTCAGAACCCCAGCGTATCTCATAGAGTTGATGCAGACCAACTTCATCAATACGGTGTATACGTTTTTGACCATACAACATAACATAGACAAATGCGCCGGTTGCACAGATCTCTATACATTAGGCAAGAATGTGCTGTCCAGGTTTATAACTCTTGTGAAGACTAACCATAGTGACATAGCCTATCAGCTGCACCATGCCGATCTACCCGTCAAGCAAAGGCTTGTGTGTGCCATTCCTCTTGTTACTGAGTAAGTTTAATGTATTATTGCAGTAGAGATATGTAGTGTTAATATTCAAAAATCAGTGATTTTTTATTTTTTTGTATTCCTCATGCAACTTCACATTAGGACCTATAGCGTTTCAATAGCAGTGAGTTTAGTAGTTATAAAAAATTGGCGAAAAACAGCAAAATTTTGCCAATTTTCAAAACTTTGAGTGCGACGCGCGAACGGAAGATATTTTTTATTTGACATTTTTTTTATAAGTGTTTTTTCAGCACACCTTATTCTTAATGCCTTATAAAACAGTTTCTGGTTATCTTTCCTATTTATTTTTATTTGTTCTCCAAATTGTCTCCAACCTTTCTCTTTTTCAGCTCTGTCCATCTCTTTAAGCTTTTTTCTTTGTTCTTTATAGTCGTTATACTTATTTTCTGTTTTATGTTGTAGATAAACTTCATATTTTTTCTTTTTCACTTTCATTTGTTTTTTAATTTCTGCTCTCCACCATACCATCTGTTTTTTGCCTTTTTAATATTTAATATGCTGCACGTTTTCTTTGCTGCTTCTACAATAATACTCTTGTAAATATTCCATAATTGGTTTACACTTAAATTTTCTGGTAATATTCCTTTTTTCTTCAATTTTCTTTTTAACCAATTCTCCATAATTCCTTGTTACTTTGATGGTGTCATATTCACTTTTCATGTAGTTTTTCTTCTCTATAGTTATCCATTTTAACATTAGTGACTAGCATATAATGGTCTGTGCCTATATTTGCTCTTCTTCTCAGTCTTACGTCGTTTATTTCTTTTCTATTTTATCTGTCTGTTAATATATAATTTATTTTTGACTTATCATATGCTTCTTTACCCTGTCTTGTGAATTTATGTACCTATGTCTTTGTGTTGATAGAATGTGTTAGTTACAATTATTATTAAGTTATTTAGCATATAGGATTCTATTAATCTATTGCCATTGTTATATCTTTTGTTCCCAGCATGCTTACCTATTACTTCTGTATTAAGATTACTTCTTCCTATTCTTCCATTGAAATCTTCGCCTATATATTGCAATCGATAACTGCCCACAGCAATTATGGTTGCCTAACTAACACAAAAATGAACAATTTCAAAATAAGCACAGAATTAAATATTTTATTTATTGCAAGAAAGTCAGTAATTTTACACTAATAAATGCACTTGAGATGAGTAGCAGTAATTATAATTTAAGTGAGAAAGGTTGGCTTTAGATAGGGCAGAATTCAGAAGCGTTACGTCATCATTTCAGTCAATGTTTGATGCTAGTTATGGCAAACGCAGCTTAATTTATATAGCTGACAGTTTTGAATTTGAGGAAATCAATGATGTGAATTTTAATAATACATAGATGGTTTGTGAAGTACAAAAATGATATGTGAGTTTGCATCACTAGCAAACGGCAACACAACCGAAGGGTAAAGAAACTATGCAAAGCAGTATGAGGAAGTAAAGATTGCAAAGAGCAATTTGACCACCTATTAAAGGAAACAGACATCGTGCAATACTAAAATAAACTTGCAAAACAGTGCCTTTAAAACTGAAGTGATTAAAAAGCAGAGATTTAAAGTGTAAAAGTGTCACATTGGACAATTCCCAAGAAAAGATAGTTTAGTATTTAAGCAAAGACAGTATATCAAAACTATAGTTCATAAGTTAAAACATGATATCATTTTAATAAAAACAATTATAAATCTAAATTGTTTAAGATCGAAAACAAGCTTGTAATTTTTATGTTGGGTGCAAGAAGTGCTCCCAGTTTTGGTGTAAAATTATTAATAAAAAAGTTATTTGTATCAGCTAAAAAGTGTTTTCCATATTCACCAGTGTGCAGGGCATCTTTGAGTGTAATTTGCATCGTGTTAAAACATTCCAGTAAACAGGAATCAGCCCAACAAGATTTCGCCAGGTGTATCCTATAAAGCAGACCTTCCTGAGTGTGTGAGCGCAGAAATTTGGAGGAAGAAGCCATCACCAAGTCCGAAATTGCCGTGGCGTCCTTCGATTATGCGAGCCAGCATCGGAGCACTGCTTCCATAGGTAAAATTTACATGGAAGCCGTTGCAACAAGTCTGTAAAATTTGGGCTTTATCAAGATTAGACTGTCTACGAGGTGTAGTACCAGGCTCCAGTTCCCAAAAGCTTTCTAAAGATTTTTAATCGACGTTTTTGCCGACAATAGAACAAAAGCAGATCAGAGCGTCGGTTTGTGTCACTGAAACAAAACCAGGTTAGCCGGAAATACGTCACATCAATTACATTGTATTTACCTGATGTTAATTTTGCCATTTTTAATGTTTGAAGTCAACTTACGCAAATTTTTATACGTGCAGATTATCTTTGTATTGACAGTCAATTTGATGTTAGAGTTGTCAGAAATGAATTTCAGCAATTGGCATACTAGTGAATTTGTCATACACAAAAGTATTTGTAATACAAGCTGTTGAACTTACCCCTGAGACTAGAGTCATTCCATGCTTGACCGGAGCTTTGCTTTAATTAATTGTAAATAAATGAAATATATAAGAACAATAAACCATTTATTTAACTAATAATTATTACATCATTTTCATTAGCCCTGAGACTGACAGAATTATTGATTAATACTATTTAATTTATAAATTGTGTGATACGTTCCTAAAGTAGGGACAAGAAATCAGACGACGTGCGCCACCAAGCAAATTTTAGTTTAGCTTAAATTGTTAATTTTCCATTGATAATTGATTAAGCTTAAACCAAACGCATGATTTCAAATGAGCTGTAAAGAAGAAAATAAATATGGGTTTTGTAAATCTAATGGTGGTATTTATATCGTCACTAAAATTTGTTTGGTGGCGCACGTCGTCTGATTTCTTGTCCCTACTTTACTTATGTATCTTATTATATTTTTAAATAATTTGTGGGGGCGATCATTACAACATAGACTGTAATTATAGTAGTTGTTTCTCCTTTCTCACCTAATATATCTACTGTAAGTATTCTTTCAGGATGTGCTTCCCATTTTTTATTAACTTTTTTACACCTAACTTTTACCGTTGCCCCCTGGAACCGGATCGAAAGATCGCTTGACAATAAAATGTCCACTCTGGGAAGTTTCATTGATATTGAAGAAGCTTACGACAAGGCTTCCTTTGTAGTGGAGGTGCTACATGGCTCATTTAATAAAAAAGCTGCAAATTGTGATAAGAAGATTTCCTTTGGTAGAAATGTAGTTTATGACTATACAATTCATTGAAGAAGGGGAGGCATCTCGAAAAGTCGCTAGAATTCAAGATGGTGGCGGTAATTCAAAATGGCGTCATACTATGGAATTATTTGCAATTTCCTTACTATCCATCGCACAAAATAGTGTTTGGTGTCAATTTATATGTTTTTTAGGCCAACAATTTCATTTGTAATATCATAAATATGGATAAAATCAACATAAGAGACTTGTTGTAAAGTCGTAAGGTCACATTTATAGAGTAAAATTAAAGAAGAATGAATACCATACAGTATTTCTATTAATACCTACTTATACAAGATTTTACAAAAATTGACTCTTACATTTAAAGTTACATACTTTATAAACTTCAGGTTTTATTATATCATTTGTCACACTCGTTTTTGCAGTTGCATAACAAAGTGCAAGATAGTCCAACTTTTCTACAGCCGCACGTATTTTTACAGATTTTGCACATACATTTTATTAATTCTTTACAAGTATTTGCAATTTCTGGTAAGTCTGACCATTTTATTTTCCATGATACATCATCTAACCACCAACCCTATTCATTTGGAGAAGGCGTCTTTATTTCTCGCTGGTCTGCTTGTCCCCAAATGTGCCCAGCTTGGAAGGCACTCTGTAGAACATGTTGTTGTAGTGCACTCTTTGTTGGTGGTAGATTTTCAAGAGGGCGATTTTTTGTCATAAACAGTTCTTGTCTGGCATTATTGACACTTTGGCTGTTAATTGTTGAACAGTACAACAATACTAAAAAATTTTCTAAAATACCTATTTAATATATTGTCAGGGAATGAATCTATATTTCTTCCCTGTTCCAAATGTAACCCAAAGTGTTTCCATGCTTTTATCTGACAGTTCAAAGAAGTATGCAATTGCTAAAACTAATACATCCGTATCTACAGAGCGGATAACAATATTTTTTAATCCATTTTCTACACTGTCTTTGAGATGAAGTATTATCCTTGAATGTGCTTCTTCATGACCAGGGCAAGTTACTCCAATTAAGAGACTTACAGCACTGACATTTTGTTCAACTTTATCACCTGAAGTAGTAATAACTTGTGTTTTGTTTATGTTATCCATTGCTAATGCTCCAAGTGGAGAAAATAGTTCTTTGTTATTTGAATCTCTTAAAAACTCTTGCCAATTTGTAGGTAATTTGACATGAGGTAGCACTTGTCTCCTGGTTCCTGTACCCCTTTTCTCTCTGGCTTCACCTTCAATGCTCGGAGTAATGTATCCGTTCCAAATTAAATCAACTCTACGGCAGCCAAAACTCTCAATATCGTTACATATATGAGAATGAAATGTGTTAATGTAATAGTAATCATTAAACGTCTTTGAAGACTGATGAGGCTTTAAAATGTTGGCAAGAATTGCACCATCATAATTTATAGCATGACAGGTTCCTGGAAAGACAATGTCACTCTTTTCAACAATTTCTTCTAAAATATGTGCTAGATCACTTTTATGGCTGGATCGAAATTCTCGATTACTGGAAAACGTAGACGGAAATGGCTGATTTTCGAGTTTTATAAAGTCCTGCTTATCTAGCTGACGATTCTGTATACCTGGAAAACAGCTGGACGACTGTTTTTAAAATCTTCAAAGTTTAACTTTTCTTGTTTATGCTTTTTGTTGGAGTACTGAAGAGGGAGAGTTTCTTTTTTTTCAAAGGCTGAAATAGTGTTGAGAAACCTTTTACCAGACGTTCCTCAATGAAACTGTGGAACTGTGTAATGCCAGTTGACTCAGCTAACTAAACAGATGCACTGATATCCTTATCAACAATAACTCTGCTGTCGATGACAAGAAAATCGTTACCATTTTCTAAAATGGGTTTCTGAACTCTTTCAGAGTATCATAAAGTGCTTGAACCCTAGTGACAAATTTAACTTGAAATGAGTGATATTGCTCATGATGTCGTCTATTACTTTCTTCGACCTTTGTCTGAATCTTACACTCAAACTCTTGTATCAAGTGGAAAATTTCCGGTCCAGCTACCATCCAACGTGTTAGTGCCGATGGATCCTGTGTTAACCCTACTGCACCTCCATCTCCTTTCACTATAGTATTGTTTTGCTCGTGCGCTTGATCTATGCTGATAGCTGAGAAGAGTTTGTTCGATTTTTTTTTATCACAAACTGCCTTTTGTACATAATAAGGACATCTAAATTCCGACTGATACTTAACCTATTTTTAACATAAAAAATGAACTTGTTGGCCTAAAAAACATATAAATTGACACCAAACACACTCTTGTGCGATGGTTAGTAAGAAAACTGCAAACAATTCCATTGTATGACGCCATTTTGAATTTCAGCCGCCATCTTAAATTCTAACAACTTTTCGAGATGCCTCCCCTTCTCAAATGAATTGTATAGTCATAAACTACATTTCTGCCAAAGGGGATCTTCTTATCACAATTTGCAGTTTTTTTATACCTAGCACCTCCACTATTGAAAGCATTAACTCTGCCCTACGCAGACATGGTGTTGCATCCACCCTCTGTGAATGGATAAAATACATGCTTAGGACGAGAACAGTACAATTCAATATAGGAGACAACTTTTAGAGGTGTTGTGACGAAGGGCTATCCACAAAGGGGGGTTCTGTTTCCATTACTGTGGAATACAGTGGTGGACAGCCTATTAAGCACACTCAATGATGCTGGATTCTATACTACTGGATATGCGGATGACATTGTCATCCTCATTACTGACAAGTTCGAGGGCACGCTCTGTAACTTGATGCAGACGGCTCTTCGAATAACAGGAACATGGTGTAATGAACAGTCACTCTCTGTCAACCCTTCAAAGATAGAAATTGCACTTTTCACAAAGAAAAGCAAGGTTCTCTCAGCTTTTCAGACAATGTCAAATACTTGGGAGTTATTTTTGACAAACAGCTGAATTGGAAGAAACATTTGAAAGTTAAAACTGAAAAAGCATGCATGCCATTCTGACAGTATCGCCGTGGTTTGGGTAAATCTTGAGGACTCTCCCTTCGAGTTACCTTGTGGCTGTATACTGCTGTGATTACGCCTAGGCTATGGCAGCAAGTAAACTGGGACATGTGCGACATTTTTCCTGTTTTTGTGGAGGAAGTAGCTTCATTTTTCCAGCATATAGATATATCCATCTTTAGTGACGAATTTAAAACAAAGCATGGAACAAGTGCCGGAGTTTTCTCTGACGATCTCAACCTCTGCCAAGGCATACCATTAGGCAAAATGACCATTTTCTTCCAAGTGGAGATAATTGGAATAATGCATGGCGCCAAAGCAATTCTTGAAAGACGAATAGAGAACCAATGTATCGATATCTTCTGTGACAGAAGAGCTGCTTTACTAGCCGTGGACATTTAGGAATTTTTTCTTCGTTTCATATCATTTTTCTGCTTTTTCATCCTCTTCTTTAATAAGTTCTGCTGGAATTTCATCTATGCCAACTGCTGTAGGAGTCTTTAATGTTTCTTATGTTATTGTTTATTTCTTCTCTTCGGTGTTTCTTTTTCTGTTATTTCCTGTGTTGTTGCTGTTATGTAGATTTCTTCAAAGTGCTCGCTCAACCCATCTTCAATTTCTATATTTTTTAAAGGGATTTTTCCATGTTTATTTTTCACGTTTATCTCTGTGGTGGTCTTCTTTGTCGTTTTCATTCTTGTTTGCCAGTATTTTCTGCTTGATTTCTCTTCTTTCTTCTATTCTCTTCCATGTCTTTTTTTATATTTAGCTGTTTTGTTTTGCTGTTTAAATCCCAATACCTTCTTTGCAGTGTTTTTAATAGTTATTTTGTATTTATTCCATGTTTTATCTACCCCTCCTATTATCTTCTTTTTCTGTTTGGTTTTTCATCGCTTCTTATTTTAGCCATTATACAGGGTCCGGCAAAAAGACCTCCCCTATTTGGAGAGGCCTCTGAATGAGCTGTGGTGGGGATATCGATCGATAGAGGTATACGCGCCGTTTTCTTTGAGGGCAATTGCTTGGATTGATCAACACTTTGTTTTTGTTGTGGAGCAGTTTCTTCGTAATGGTAGTTTTGTGATTACTACATAGCGTGTAATAGAAAGGGACGGCTCTTCGTACGCCATTTTGTTTTATATCGAATTAATTGACCTAATTAAGTTGATAATCAAATTTATTGGTCTAATTAAATTACCCAATTAAATTGATTGATTCAATTAAACCGAAAATCAAATGCTCTAATTAATTGCCGTATTAGATCCTCGGATGAAATTACACATATGATAATTATTCACATATGAAGTTTGATTTGATCGCTGTAATTGCGCGTCGGCCATCTTTGTTTCTATTAACCTGACATCTATAATGTAATTTTCCTTAATGTGTGTCTATCTGTCTGTGGCACAAAATCAAACTCACGTTCCGGCTTTGCAGATGTTTATATTTGTTTTTCTTATCTTAGCGGTCGGCTCGCAGCTTGGCCTTCGGCGTATCCTATTTCACACGTGCGCGTAGCGCGCCGTTTGCTTGTAACTTATAAAACACGCTGATGTAAAATGGCATAGTATATGTTATTCACAAATAAAAATATTTTTTCTGTACCTTTTTTTTGCTTATAACTACCTCTTGCAATAAGGGAGAGTGAAACAATTTTTTTGGCTTAGCCTAATTGTTTCGCCATTTATCCAATTATTTCAGTTTTAACCTGTATATTTTTAGTTGAATTATAAATCCTTTTGCATTTCAAATTCGTAAATTTTCCAAAGCAGCGTATTTTCTACCTGCATCAAGCTCTTGTCATTTGCGCGATGCCCTCTCGACCTCCGCGCTATCTCTTATCAGAGTCCGAGCTTGCCTTTGGGCACGAATTGTTGGTACTTGGCACTTGCTGTCTTCGCTTTGCCCGCCGCGTTCGGCGTGGCTAAAGTTTATGTTCAAGTCAATTTACGTGCGCTCAATTAATTTAATGAGCAGTGTGTGCTTCCAAGGGCTGATTATGATCAGGTACGATGGCGCTTTGCTGTTTTATTATTCGCATAGTAATTATATTTTTCTCAGCTCTTAATTACCAGCTTCATACACGAGTTTTTCTCGGAGGCCAAGCCTTATCGCACTTTCGACACCTGCTGGGTTCGGCGTTGCTGTCTTTTTGGGGATGCTTTTGCAGCAGTTTTCGGCGCATCCACGTCGATTGCAACGATATGGTCGCAGTTCACGACTAACTTATTTGAACCGTAGGGTGCAGCTACCCCGGGCTGGGTTTGCTGTTAGCCATTTGTGCGCGCTGGAGAAGCGAGGTTAGTTCCGAGATTTATCGTGTTTTTTAATACCTGGATTTTACATTTATTTAAAATTTAAATGCCTACGTTTTGCAATTATTAACATGTAATGTAATGTTCAATTTGATACATGCTCTTGCTTTTTACATTAAATTTTCATGCTTATATCTAATTATGCCCAGTATTTAAATTTGCTATTTTTATGTATTTCGACCCTCTGTAAAAGGTACAGTCACGCTTTTTTTTATTGTCAATAGCCTAACAGAAGGTTTAATTAAATGACTGAGGTATGCATATCCCACGAATGTTTTTGGTAAATTATTAAAATAACCCGAAAGGGGTTCTTAATTTTATGCGTGTCGCAACCTTCAGTTAAGATACACAATTTTGTTATTACATT
Source organism: Agriotes lineatus (assembly GCA_940337035.1). Classification (NCBI taxonomy): domain Eukaryota; kingdom Metazoa; phylum Arthropoda; class Insecta; order Coleoptera; family Elateridae; genus Agriotes; species Agriotes lineatus. The sequence continues at coordinate 32,765 of CALNHX010001469.1, forward strand.
ATTTACATTTTAATTATCCTGATCATTGATTACTGACATTTCAAAACTTTTATTAATTATTAATTAAATGCTAGTCACTTGCAATTTATTTTTCTTCTTATTATTTGAAATCTTTTGATTTCTGGCGCCCATTTCCATTTCCTTTGCCTTTTTTTGAAGACATTCCAGGGTGCATAGCTGATGATTTGAACCTACGATCTAAGGCCGCCGATATTTGAGCTAGTTCGGCCATCGCGGTGAGTAAAGAAAGAATTTTCAGAGCTGCCGTGGTGTATAAACGGTAGGGGGGTTGATCTGCGATTTTTACTACCATCGCTTAATTTTATTAATTAATCGCAGGTCGGCTTCTTTATTGTTTCACTGGCGCCCCACGTTGGGCGAGATGGAGATAATAAGACAGAAAAGCGCAATCGTACCTGATCATAATCAGCCCTTGGAAGCACACACTGCTCATTAAATTAATTGAGCGCACGTAAATTGACTTGAACATAAACTTTAGCCACGCCGAACGCGGCGGGCAAAGCGAAGACAGCAAGTGCCAAGTACCAACAATTCGTGCCCAAAGGCAAGCTCGGACTCTGATAAGAAATAGCGCGGAGGTCGAGAGGGCATCGCGCAAATGATAAGAGCTTGATGCAGGTAGAAAATACGCTGCTTTGGAAAATTTACGAATTTGAAATGCAAAAGGATTTATAATTCAACTAAAAATATACAGGTTAAAACTGAAATAATTGGATAAATGGCGAAACAATTAGGCTAAGCCAAAAAATTGTTTCAAGGTCCTTTTGCTGGACTCTGTACGTTTCGCCTCTTCAGTTTTGTTCTTTTTTCTTTGTTTTTAATTTGATTTTTATCTTTGCTCTGACTAACGTATGATCAGTTGTCATTATTTATCTTGCTTTTTCATTTTTGTTCCATAGCTATATGGTCTATTTGATTTTGAATTCTTCATGCTGAGAGGTCTATGTTACCTTATTGTGTATTGTTTTATGTTTAAAGAGGCTACCTCTTATTATTAAGTTATTTCTGTACAGGATTCTACAAATAATTTACCACTTTCGTGGATATTGCCTACTCCCTCTGTCCCTATTGTTTCTTCTTTTCTCCTATCTCGTCTTTCAATTTTTGCGGTCATATCACCCATTAATATTTTTATATCTCTTTATGTTGTTTATTTATGTCTGCAAATGTGTTTTCCAATTGTTCATAGAATTCCTTTTTTCAGTTTCTTCTTTATCGTTTGCTGGTGCATATGCATTTACTATGATTATATTGAAAAAACTTGCTTTAAATGTAGCTGTTGTGATCCGATCTGATATTTCTGTTTATTCTATTAGTGCATTTTTTGCTTCTGTTGGTAGGATAAATGCCGCTCCATTTTCGTGCTTTAAATCTTCATCCGTTTTTCCTGGGTGTATCACCTTTGTACCATTTTGAGTTGTATGTTGTCTGCATCCTTTCCATCTTCCATTCGATACATTTCCATTTCTTTCTCAATTTGATTTACCTTACTTGGTTCTAGCATTGTTCCCACGTTTCACAGTCCTTGATATTTTGATTTCCTAGTATCTATTTCTCTTATGTTTTTTTTTTTGTTTTTTTGTTCTCCTTACTCGTTTTCTTTCCCGTTTTCGTATCCCATGTCATCGCATCTTTGTCATTGAGCTGCCCTTTTTTCTCTGTTAGTTTTTTGGTTTTTGTGTTTTCTTGTCCCATTCATATATTTTATCATTTATAGTTATTTTTTGGTATCTTATGTTCATCTTACTTCCTGTACTAATTTTTTTCTTTTGCTACTGCTTGTTATGTGAATTTAAACGCGGTAATTCGCTGGCTATATTTCTCACCTACATCAAGCAAAATCAGATACCTGGTGGGCACTACTAGCTCAAGTCGAAGAATGGCGTGCAGTAAATTAATTGAATGGAAACCGGAAGGGGCGCCAGCGAATCCAGAGAAAAACTAACAGCCAGGTATCTCAAATGCTTAAACAGATGATTTGCAGACTGGGTTCTGATAATGGGTTAAGAACTATAGCTGCAAAAGAACGTTATGCGGCAACATCAAATAAAACTACACGCAGCTCTCAAATATCACAATTTACTTATATTGTTTAGCTCAGTGCAGTTGACCAGTGACCCAATAGGGCCTACAGCAAGTAAAGTTCATTTTCATAGAAGGTACTGAGTACAATTTGGGGTACAACCTCTCAATAATCTTCGATTACACGTTAAAATACCTGTACGTACACACATTGATTCGGGCCCTGCCTGCGGCTAGTGTACAGGTTTTCGCCTAGCTGGTACCTGTGGTCGAAACGGAGACGCGGGGCCTGAGGCAGTTAACTCATCGGCCCAACACGGCCAACAAGGGGCTTGATGGATGCGCCTAGCACGTGGTGTGCTTTCGTAAGGACCACGGAAGCTCTGCTGTCAGCACCAGCGGTTAGGAATCCAAAATGATGAGGATGCCCAGATTAACAAAGGGGGCCTTTCACGAGGTCGTGGAAAGGGAATTTCCCAGCAGCCAAATTTCCAAACTACAATTCGTGGGCTCGGCACGTCACGCCCAAACGGGCGAGCACAAATGGTCACTACAATATCCAGAATCCACAACTAAGCAGGGCAAAGGTAAGTGCCCAAAATTTGTCGTTCCTAGGGGACGAATCCGCAATCCAGCGTCTGGCATCAAAGCCCCTCAAAATTACCTACTAAGAAGATATTGGAATTGTAGTGTTTGCTGCAGCGAAGCAGGACCAAAAAAGAGCTCCTCGAAAAGCGGAAATACGCCAAAGGATAAAAATCTTATCGACGGGCGCCATGACAGTCCGCGCAACTATCTCGAGAGCGCGCGATATTTAAATACTCCCACAGAGCTACAATTCGGAGAGCGCTTCCCATGAAGTTACCTAAAAAATGTAGAATGATGCGACAAATCTAAAGAAAGCGCAATTTTAACGTAACATGCTTGGATTGTTCTTTTTATTTTTGTTTCTTGGTTTTAAACAATTTTCTATATATTTTTCTGCCTTTAAAATTTTCCTGTTTGCCACAATTTTTTGTTCTGACTCCATGACTTAATTTTAGCTACTGCTGCTTTCTTCTCTGGAATTTTCCCTATTTTATCTCTGTAATTGTTGCTTGTACACCTATCTATTGTGCTTTTTCTTAGTTTCTTGAAATACGTTTTTAGTAATAATGATTCCATTTCGCCATCTTCAAGTTCCAAACCTTCTGTTTTCGTACCTTTTGTCGATCTTTTCGATGTCTCTTGCTTATATGGGACGTTTTTTCAGTGACTGCGTGAGTGTCTGCTTGCTGTGGGTTTTTTATATTTCTTTTACGCTTGAAGTGATCCGTTATTTGTCCCACACTGCTGGTGCGTTTTATATTCTGATTTGCATTCTTGTCAGTGTTGAGCTATATAGTTTTGACTATAAGTTTCGACGCACTATTCTTTTAGATATAGTTTTGGTGTAACTACGTTTTCAGAGTATTTTTTGGACTATTTTTATAATTTTTTTTTATATGGCAGTTATTTACGGCTTTCACCGACCAACAATTATTATTATAATCAACACTGTATGTACCGCGTGTGTGGACCACTTCATGCCTATTAGAAGTAAATGTTATATGTAGGTACTTAGTTGAATTTTCTTTTTTCTTCTTGTCCTGGAAATAATAGTGTGGTGGTTTTCAATGACCTTCCACATCACTGTACCTCTAGTCGTATTCATGATTTCCTTCTCCGCTTTTGATTTTACCCCTCTGACAGTACCGATCTTTCTGATCTCCACTTCCAAGGGATTTTGAGAGTGCAGCTACCTACTCTCAAATATGTTGTTCGTCATATCTGGCTATCATAGCCGGTGGACAGAATAGTTTTATGCTTAAAACGCCCAACCTAACCTAGAATGATCAACTGACTTTTATAAATTAGATCATTTGATATGTGAAACAAAACCAAGTTAGCTCGTACCAAATGAAAGTCACTGTCGGTATAGTAGAAGGCTCTATTAGCCAATGTCCTAAATTTAAGAGATGATGATTGGCTCAAAATTCAAGGAATTATATTCTCTGGAAAATAATAGGTTACCCCTACCCACATTCACCTTGTAGACATGTATCATGCCTAATCCTAAATTGTATCTTTGCAGAAATAAACAAATACTGAAGACATTGATGATATCGTGTGGAGGCTTAAACATTCTAATGCAGCTGTTCCAAGGGAACTCCGAAATCCAGCAAAAGTGCATTACAGCGCTTTGCATTATGGCAACCAAACTTGGAATGGCGATCAAACTTCTAATTGAAAAATCAACAATACGGTTTTACACCAACTGCCCAAGACTCATCTTGCTGCCCATAAACCCCCAGCACTACGAAGTAGAAAAAAATTGGTCCACTGTGGTTCGATTCAAGCTGGATGACAACAGCTGTGTGCAAGCTAATCGGGAGTTCCTAAGTGGAAGATCCGAGTATTTCAACAGGTTACTAAGTGGGCACTTCAAAGAGTCTTGGCAGGACGAAGTGCACTTGCACAGCGTTTCCGGTGAGGCTCTGAAGTTCCTGTTGATGCTCCTGCAGTACGATATTAAGAGCTACCACTTGCACAAGCTGGACGTCGATTTGAATGTATTGTTAGATGTCATTGCTCTGACTGATAGATATCTAATGATGGATCTGAATGTTTGCCTGACAGCTTCCATTCAGGCCTTCAAGTTTCTTCCAACTACCATACCCACCATTTATCAGTGGTCCTTGGAATCAAAAACTGACATTTTGCGTGACGAAAGTGTGACCTATGCTTTGGTGGCGAGTATGACTGACTCTGAGAAGTACGAAATGTTTCAGAAGCTTCTGCAGCTGGAGTATGTGGAGTACTTGGCCGATGACATATACAATTTGCTGAAGATCAGCTTTAATGCACTGTGAAAGGCTCAATGAATGTATATAAATGTGATGTGTATGTATGTACATAGTGTATATACAAAGTATATGGTTTTGTAAAATTGAGGATTTATTTATTTTGTTGTATATGACTTTTATAATAAAGAATATTTCAAGAAATCTGTATGGCAAATCAGTCCTATTCAATCAGCATAACCGTGCTTTCGTTTCCGTCGAAACATATTTCTTACAGCACCTGATAACTTGCTGTTAAGGTAGTTTAATTTTAAATTATACAGACTATTTCCCTCACGCACTTTAAGCAATCAAATCTTGTAAATTTCTGAGATTCATCCAATCAGAACCCAATTATGCGATAATTTTGCACTAGTGCAAATTATCGATAATTTACACTAGTGCAAATTGGCTCGTCATCTAATTAGTAACGACCATAAATGGACTAACGAGATTCCCTCGGTCCCTACCTACCTACAACCAAAGACCTACCATGGCCGATAGCGATTACGTGCACAAACCAAAGCAACGAATTACAACAAACCCTCGGTAATCTAGCCAAGGGGATGGTATATGAATACGAAGAGTGGGCATAAACTCACAACTAAACAAATTCAAAACAAGGCACAACTGTAAACGAGATGGGCAAAGGAACATGACTTCAACAATGGACTGCATGAATGGCATGAGTGAATGATGTGTGTAAACCAGAGCAGAGAACAGAGTGTTAGAGAATGAAAGATGGATGAATTGAGAGAACAAAGGGCGAAAGCGAAATGAATGGAGTACAGAGTCAACGAGGGGTTTTCCCTCCCGCTAATTTTGGGAGTATGGTAGGTTGGATAAGGGTTCCCTTCACACGGGTTTCGCTGGGTAGTGGGTCGGATAATTTATCATAAGCCCGATGCTTTGGTGAGAGGGCGTGCCTCCTTACGAGGCACAACAGTATCCTGTGCCTACCTACTATCTAATGAATCCACTGCCAAATTAGACAAATTAGCGAGGAAAGAAGACCCTTTTAAATTTTGTTCTGGACATAGTCTGCAAAATACCCCTCTTGCATACCAAATTTATTCTAATTTTGTCGACTGCACAAAGTGCACTTGACAAAATTATCGATAATTTGGCATGCACGAAGGATATTACTAAAGAAAACACACAATAGAAATAGGATACCTTTTAAAAAAAGAAAACGTTATATTATAAATTACAATTTTATTATTAAATAAGCTACAACCAGTTCACCATAACAAAATTTTCACATTAGGTGTTTGAAATGCTGACCTTGCATTTCAAGCACATTTGCGCTCTTGGAAATTGTTGGCGAAACTGTTTTGTTGCAGCGTTGATGCGACAACGCAATTCGTCAATTGTATCAACTTCGATGGCATATACCAATTCTTTCATTAAACCCCATAAGAAAAAGTCCACTGGGTTGAGATTTGCACTGTGTGGGAGGCCATGAAATGAATCCACCCCTACCGATCCATCTTTGCAGAAAGACGGCGTGGAACTAAAGTTCCCTTATAACTGTTTCAGGAATTCGAATCCGCCTCAAAAAGCGTAGGCAAACATCACTCAAAACAAACCAAACTGCGGCCCATGAATTCACCGAAACTTTTCTACTATTGCTTAAAACAGCTTCATGCCGTTCGCCGAGCAAAGTCAGAAAGGAACGCTCCGAAAAACTTTGCGCTACAAGGCCTAGAAGATAGGCGTGGCACCAGCGCGCGAAATACGAACTGAGTAGCGTAGACATCAGAATCGATTAATTGCGCCAAAAAATCGTAACAACTGTAGTTAGCCATTTAAGTCCAATTGAATACTTAATAGCTGATATATCTTAATTTTGACGTTTAAATGAATTAACACTCAAGGAAATTTCTACTTTGTAGTTTTTATTAAATAGTCAGCCGTTCTCCATCAGTGACCACCAATTTTTAAGCATTTCGGTACACCTGATAACATTCCAAAGCATTCCTATTTGATGCCGTGTGCATACACTGTAACGGTGCACATCCTGCTTAGCTTTAATTGGTGTATGTACCTGCATTGTGTATGCCTCCTGGCATTACGGCGTGATTCGGCTGAGTTACAGCTAATTACCCTAGACAGTGGTACTTCGGCTAACCTTACTCAGGTCCTAAAGAGGCTGAAGACATTCGCTTTTCACACCGAAAGAAAACAACGTCATGGAGATCTAATATTCTTTATTATGACCAAGTGGAAATGTACTATATACTTTTACAATTACTGTGGTGTTCCGAAGGCTAAATTGACGTCAGACGGTTGTCGGTGGCTCGTCTAGCGGCAAGAAAGGCTGGCTGCCAGTCTGGGGCTGGTTACTGCGGTGTCGGGCAGTGTTACGTAAAGTAAGAGAGAGGCAAAGAGTTGGTGTGCACACGATCGTACTAACAGGTTTCCCCTGCGATGTCGGACTCTGCTGTACCTAATGGAGCAAGAGTTAAATAAGTTATAAGCTGTTACAGCAGTTCTCTGTATTGCTCGTAGAACCACCACATGCGCTTTCTTCTATGCAGTACTATTCAGATGCGTTTTATACAACTTACGAAAACCCTTCCCTTCCGGGTCGGGGAGTGTCCAGCCAATGACAAAGAATCTACATATCGTTGCCAGAGCGGCGCTGCGCAAATTGGTGGTTGCCCTGCCAAGACCCATGTTTGCTTAATCCTTTTCCAATCAAGTTTTAAATTAGGGTTTTCCACGGCATATTTGAAAATGCCCTCAACACGTGTTTCTTTGGTTGCAATAGCAACCTCATACATTTTAAACTAAATTAGCGGGCAGTTTGGGCTATTTGTTTCGATCGCCTGCCGTTCCAAACCCGCCTAATCCCCCTGTCATAAATTTAACATAGAGTTCGTCTCTCGTTATGTCATGCGCCAGGATGTTTTATTACGTCCCGCTCCATTCCTAACAGCTGCGGAAGATATCGGCTTACACTCTATTCAAATCTAACAGAAGTGTTCATTTAAGATCTATAATTGCTTACTACTACAATGATTCCGCACATCTTGTTCTAAAAATACTACTATTTTATTGTCTTTCCTGAAAATAACCTAAATAAAATGTTTGTGAATACGTGACCCACACAATGCCCACTACTTTCCATTGTCTTAGTAGGAGGAAAAAATTTGAAGAGTGCATTGATAAATTGTAACGCTCTGAATTTTGTTAACTGGAATTTACGTTATCATTTAAACCTCACGGGTAGCTCAGGATTCAAGGTTAAAGATGGCTCGAGTAATTAAAATGACGAGTCACTATATACAATATTTTATACTAGATCTAACATATAAAATAAAGAATATTCGCCATCTAAATGAACAATTTACAAGTCATATTGAACAAATAAAAGCATTCTTCTGGAAGCTCGTACGCCAGCAGGATAGGCCACCCTCTGGAGATCTTGTGGAACCTTCGACAGCGGCCGACGGCAAGTGAAGGTGCTGCCCTCAGTTTGTTCTGTGCCGCGGTCAGCTGAAAGCAGGTAACGTATGGCACACAGAAAAAAGGCAAATAGGGGAAATAATTCATATAGCAGCCAATTTTGGCACAGTTGTATAGAAGCCAATTTTGGCACAGTTGTAGGTGAAAGTGTCTTGAACAACATACCAAAAGTAATGATGGGTGGAGGTGGAGCTAAGGGAAGGGGGTGGTCTTTAAAGGTGTCTTTTCTAATTTTTCGTTAATAACTCGAAAACTACTGCCTCCAGACAAAAAAGACTTATATAATAAACAATTTTCATAAAATTCTCTCCAAAAAAGGTCTTATACATTGTTTCGCTAGGATCGATACCAACAAAGATATGGAGAAGGAAAAACGAATTTTAAAAAAATCCGACTTTTATTGTTACAAATCAAGTTTTCATGCTCTGACCACATATTGTGACATATTAATATTATTGCACGACTGGGACAAACAACAAACTGAGCACAGACCTCTGCTTGCGCGACATGGACTAGTCCGACCAGGTATTTAGTTGTTACCTACCGGTATTGACTAGACGCTCATCCCTTTTTCAGTTTACATTCAGCCATCTTGTTCGTAAGTCTTCAAAACATCTGCTTTGCACGTGCTTGAGATTCTTCATTTCCAGTGGGTTCTGCTTTGTGACTATGGCTGAGAAGTGTTTAATTTGTGAGGGCGAAGTTGAAAATGATTCGTGTAACGTCGGGAAAAAAGGGATGATTGGATTAGTGAAGGTAAGTAAGTAAGTAAGTAAGTAAGTTTATTTGCATAAGTATAAAAAATTATAATTTAATACATATGAAAAAAATCTACTGCCACATAAGCGACAAAATGCTTGTGCGTGGCACGACCCTGCTAATAATAAAAATACAAAATACAGAATAATGCAATAACAATAATAATGTAAAATTAAGAAAAAGAAAAAGAGCAGTCAGATTGCGGTAGAGAGACGATTTTTATTCAAACAAGTTAAAAGGATTAGGTTTTGCCTCACGTATCCATTTATTCGTTTTTTTGGTAAATAAGTACAAGCTATTGATGGATTTTAATGTAGAAGGCATTTGATTAAAAATTATTACCCCTGTATATGTAATGTGGCGTTGTCTAATTTTTTTAACACACTTAGGAATGAAGGCATTACTTCTTGTTACAGTGCTTCTAGTTGAATAATTATGTTCACTGATAGTTAGTTCACTTGGATTTTTATACAAATAAACAGCTGTTCTTAAAGTTAACAGTTGACGTACATTTAAAAAGTTACTAATGTTGTATAGCGACACTGTGGAGTATAAATAATCTTTTTTGTAAATAATTTTCAAGACATAGTTTTGCAAAACTTCTAACGGTTTCAGCGTTACGTCATACACACCACCCCAACCAGTTATGCAATACTGTAATTGTGACTCTACTAAGGCGCTATAGCACATTTTGCTAATTTGCAGTGGAAATATGGAGCTTAGTGTTTTAAATTTGTGTAGTGTTTTTCTGATTTTGTTACACAGGTTGTTTATGTGTTTGTCCCATTTTAAATTACAGTCAATATAGATTCCGAGGTATTTAATATGCTTTGTGGATTGAAAGTGAGTTAAGGAAAGATGGGAAAGCGACAAGTTTCAGGAGTAAGAGAAGTGGTGTTGTTCGCAATGCTTGCAGAAGAGAATACGTCAGAAGTGACTCAATAAAGAGGTTTTTGAGAGGTGCCAACCATTCCAGAATGGAAGGGTTACATGCAATTGGCAGTTAATGTCATTAACAAAGAAAAAAAATCGGTAACCTTTCTTCCATTCATCAATTCACCACCTAACGAGTACAGCACTTTACACACCGCTTTACAGTATGCTTTCAAAAATAGTCAGGAGATGGGCACCACAGTTTGTTTCGACCAGCCTTTGTACCTAAAAGCTAGAGAACTCACGTTTGGAACCATTGTTGTGAGACGTGGTGGTTTTCACACCCTAATGCCCTTCATGGGGTGCATTGGTCATATAATGGCTGGATCTGAACTGAAAGATGTACTATGCCAAGTCTTCGCTGTTAATTCAGTTGACAAGATGTCAACAGTCCACGCCTATAGCCGCGCTGTTCCAGGACATTTTCTCGTTCAGTTTGTTTTAGGACGAATTGTTCTAGAAGGAGCCAATGTCTCAGAGGGAGAGAAGATGGAGATATTGACTATGTTGACAACGATGGAGGAACTTACTCCAGACAAAGTTGAAGAGAATGCTTCCTTGGTGTCAACTTTGAAGAAATTCCGGAATCATCTGGACTCCCTCAAAGAGAATGGACCTACCGCTGCTTTGTGGGTGCAGTACTTCAATATGGTTACTCTGATGAAGAAGTTCATTGAGTCTGAGCGTCGCGGTGATTGGGACGGTCACTTAGCGTGTGTACAGCAAATGATCCCATTCTTTCATGCAAGTGGGCACTTCCAGTAAGCTAAATGTGATGATATAACTGCAAAAATAGACATCCGCAGGCTTACAAGGAGTTTGCAAAAAAGGGGTACTTCACCATTAATCACACAGGTACACCTTGGGCAGGAGTTTGGTCGGATATAGTCATAGAGCAAACTCTTATGCGCTCCATGAAAAGTTCAGGTGGCCTGACTAGAGGGAGAGGAATTACTGATTCTGTACTCGCCAAGTGGGTTTGTCGAGCACCGGGATGCACCGCCATTGGATCAGTTCGCTGGAGTGCTCTTTGCAAGTGGTGAGCAGCACGTTGATTTCCGGGTATCACGACAAAAGAGAGATTCACGATATCGAGCTAAGATTGACGAATGGTTCAATGACCATCCCCTTTTCCAAAGTTGAATTCGCTCATGTCGCTGTCAACGGGCATCCTGGGAAACTCCAAAGTAAACTGCCACCAAGCCCTGGATATTGGAACCAAAACCATGCCAAGTTTCATTGGCAGCAAATTCGGTGACACGAAGCAGTCTTAAGAAGAATGTGGTTTTGTCACTGGCCAGTATGAGCAGTACCATTAAAATCAATGGCGAGACAGTTACTATTAATCCTCTGACAATTTTCCAAAGAACTGTTATAGCAAAGAAGAGCGACGAAGATGTAGCAGAGCTTTTGACATATGAATTAACTCTATTCCCCCTGGCTCTCTTCAGCGAGGGCGGAATGCGAAAAGAAAAGAAGTCATCCCTCTACGATGTAGAGGACAACGGAGCTCTCGATCCCAAAGCACCAATGTCGTAGACGGTGGTTTTCTTCTGCACCGCGTGAAGTGGAAAGCGTCCTCCACCATTTCTTCAATTTGTTATCAGTACATTGCCTGTGTTCAGAAACATTACGGTGAAAATTATACGGTGGTTTTTGATGATTACGGTGATGTCAACAGTACAAAACGAGCCGAGCAGAAGCGAGAGGGCTGACAAAAACTTCGGTTGACATCAACTTCAATGAAAGCACGACCATAACAGTTCAACAGGAGCATTTTATTGCTAATGAAAGGAGCAAAACAAGACTTATCCATCTGCTGACCAAAAAAATGGCAACAGCAGGGATTGCAACAACTGTTGCTACAGGGGATGCTGATGCCACTATTGTGAGGTGCGGGTTGGATAAAGCGGCTGTACATCCAACTGTAGCAGTAGTTGAAGATGTGGACTTGATAGTTATCCTCCTTGGATTGGCACCACTATCTATCAACATGTATTTCGTGAAACCAGGCCGTGGGAAGGTGGAGACCAAATTGTTTTCGGTGCGACAACTTCAATAGCTTCCATTCGCCAAGACGATCCTCCTTCTCCATAGCTTCTCCGGATCCGACACTACCTCGGTGATACATGGAAAGAGCAAAGTGGGAATCGCCAAGCTCTTCACAACAAATCCTGGCCTCTCCCATGACATCTCAGTAATATTCACAGATCCCTCATCATCACCTCAGGATATTGAACAAGCGAGAAGGAGAAGCTTTTTCTGACTGTATACCAAGCGCCTGCACATCAAGAAAACCTGAACAAACATCGGTACTCGGCATTTTTTAAAGCGTCAACGAAGCCCAAATCAGACATGGCCACTCTTCCTCCCACCAGAGAAGCTTCAAAGCAATACTCGCTCAGACTATATCTACAGGTAAATCCACTTACATATAGTTGATAATTCATAATTACAAATATCAATTTGTGCTAAGTATTTAGGTTGGTCTGCTTACTTTCTTACAGATACAACAGGGCTTGGCAACCTCTACCGCTCTCTCAATGGGGTTGGGCCAGGGGAGAAGATGGGATCCTTATCCCAGTTACCACAAACGACCCTGTGGCTCCCGACTCCGTTTTGAACATGATCTTTTGCCCATGCACGACTGGGTGTGGGGTGCGCTGCGGTTGCCGTAAAGCAGGGGTTCCCTGCTCTGGTGCCTGCGGCGTCTGCCTCGGCGCATGTACAAACAGACCCCCCAACGAAGGCAGCAGCGATGATGATGATGATGTCAATTTAGATTTCGACGAAAATTAATGTTCAAGATACTGCTTCAGAAAAACATTTAATTTTTAACAATAAACATTTTATTTTTTAAGATAAATACTGATTTATTAAAAATTTTCGTTTCCCCCCCATCTATATCTCCTTAAATATCGATCCTAGCGAAACAATGTATCTGACCTTTTTTGTAGAGAATTTTATGAAAAATAATTTATTATATAAGCATTTTTTGGCTGGAGGCAGTAGTTTTCGAGTTATTAACGAAAAATGAGAAAACACATCCTTAAAGACCACCCCCCTCCCTTAGCTCAACCCCCACCCATCAGTACTTTTGGTATGTTGTTCAGGACACCTTCCTCTACCACTGTGCCAAAATTGGCTTCTACACGAATTATTTCTCCTATTTTTTCTTCGTTGCCTGGACTAAATATGATTTTGCTCATATTCAGAGAGCTTTCTTGCTGCGATAAAATAAAGGTATTGCACTCTTTATAATTTTTGATATATAGAAGTGAATGTGGACTTCCTTTCGGTTTCCTATCCTTATTTCGTATGTAAGCTACAACCAAGTCATCATCGTGGTAACTCGAAAACATTTTGCACCAGACTGAGAACAAATTACTCTAATGTGCATAACACAAGTTGTAATCGCGATCGCATCGTACGTATGTTGTAGTTGTATCGTAATCGCATATGTCGCGTCGGCTCAGTGGACGGACCACCCAACTAGCAATTTTTTGGGTTCCACTTATCCCGGTGTACCTTAACTATGATTTTGGGAGAATTTTTGGACGATCTGTATGCCTGACTACATTATTGTAGTGTTTTGTTCTGTTCCATGGCTACTTGATTGTAAAGGCGTTCTATATTGTCCCAGTCCATGATACTGGGCCTATAAAGTGAGCTTTGGAATGACCTACCAAAATCTGGCAACATGACGTCGCTAACCTTTACCAAAAAATTACTAGATTTGATCACTAACTAGACTATCTGTCAGTATACTGTCCCTATCAGTCTGATTTATGACAGTTGAAGAAACAATTTTGAAATCGTTGTTATTTACATTGTAGTGCGTGTAATGTCACATGTATACATGCATACTGCATGTAAAAAATACCGGGTGACCACAAAAGTTGTTACCTCCCTAGTTTTTCCCATGGTTTTCAAAATAAAAATTTCAAACTTTTAGGGTGGTACAACCTGACACCAACCATTTCAACGTTTCCATGGCCTACTATCTAACAGCTATATTGTTTTAACGAATTTACGGCCATCTTTGAGATTTGTTAAAAAGTAACTCAGGAAGTCATTTTTGAAACAAATGATGCGTCATTCAAAATGTAATTTTTTGCACATTTCAAATATTGAATCAAAATGGTAGGTTTCTATTTAAAGTAAAAAAGTTCCGGTTCAACCGGAAGTGATTTTAAATGTTTGTTTACGCTAAAAAATGTTACCCTATATGTGCATTTTACCCTAAAAGTTTGAAATTTTTATTTTGAAAACCATAGGAAAAAGTAGGGAGGTAACAATTTTCGTGATCACTCGGTATATATTTCAAATCCAGATAGTTATAAAAATAAAATTTATATAACGGGTGGCAGCTGTGAATAGGAACGGAACGTAACGTAGCTATAAGTCAGATAATAAACAAGGAGTAAAAATTTTTATATTTGACTCGATATATGTTAGAAGCCGTTGTAGGTTCAATTCCATACAATTGGAGAATAATTTATATTTAACTGAAATAATATTACACAGGAATGACCTGTGAGTGAAGTCTGATATAAAATCAGATAAATTATAATTATTTTCAGAGTCAATATAAATATTGTCTTTTGCATTGATATTGAAACTGTATGGAAAAGCAATCAGTTGCAATCATTAATGTAGCTTCAGTAAAGTGTTGTGGTTTTTGTGACAATTCTAACTGAAAGATAGAAATATCTACAAGGGGCTTTGTGCAGTAAGAGTTGCAGTTAAAGTTGCAGTCCGAATTTAGCAGAGCTTGGGCTAGTATTGTTACTAGTAGAACGAGACATCAACGAAGTGAATTCAGGTATCAAAATCAACTGAGAAAGGTCAGTGAACTTTAATTACTAGATTTCAAAGATACACTTTTCAACAAGTTTAGTGAAAGACAAAATTATATTGAATTAATTTAAGAAATATTGTATTTAGAAAATAAGTGTATGCTTACTTTTTCTAAATTAATAAGTGGTTCGAGTACTCGGCGGTTTTAGGCTATTATAATTTGAAATTACATATTTTGGGTTCAGTTTTTATTTAGCCGGAATGTAAAGTTACAAAATATGATCAAGTTATTAAACTTCTGATTTTGACTGTTAATTATTTTATACTTGTCAACTAAACTTCATATCAAAACTCAGTTTCAAATTGGTTTCATAAGAACGTAAAGATACCTGAATACTTCGTTATATTATAAGTAAATATAAAAACAACTCATTGAAATTGAGGTTAATAATATTATTATAAATCATCACCCATTTAGCTGAGAGAAAGGAATCTTAAATGTCTCTGATTGAGCTAATTCGAGGTAATAAAAAGTAACATTATTATAATTACAATGTGACTAAATATAAATGTCATTCAAGTCAAGTTTGACATTGACGTTTATTTTATAGATGCAGGTAAGTTAGTGTATCTGCAACATATTTATATTGATATACAAAGAGGGATATATTACATTTTGTCTTCCACCAACGTGGAACAAAGAGCACTATTACATGCGTCCCTACACCGTAATATTCGATTTAAAAACAATTCTTAATGGGTAGGTACCTAATTCTTCATTACAAGTAAATCGCTACTAGTTTTTGACTTCATCTAAAACCGTAATTTCTTCAAAATGACAATCTTGCTCGGAAGCTAATGGTAATTGCAGTCTCTTCATCTTATTACCCTCCATACCGGCTCTTTTAATGTGCTTTTCACAAACAACACTAGTCTTTCCAATTAGTCAGTCCTCTAAATTCAAAACTGGTTTCCATTTTTGTACCACCATTTCATTCGATAGAAATTTAAATATGCTAATATACGGAGCAACTAATGAAGCGTAATTTGACGTGCAGCTTGGTGCGCAACACTTCTAAGGAATTTTTGAAACTGTCAAAATAATTTGAACTTCAAATATATTTGAAAGTTTGTTAGCTTTTTGCTTACCTTTAGGTCGTCGCTCTTTAATTATTTAACTCAACAATTGAACATTATATAAGTGTACTTGAGGCCCGTCTACTAGCAACAGTGAAGACGTCGCGAATTCTTTAATTAAGATGTTAAAGGGAGCGCCAACAAGTTAATACTCAGGTACACTGATATATGTCAAGAAACTTGTAACTTCACTGTATATCTAAATAAAATTGAACTCAATGCTTGTAACTAAATTGAAAGAGAGCGATACCCTTAACTAGTTTTATTATCACTCAAAACTTGAGACATCCAAAATTAGCCTATTATATGAACGGGACGGGGTAATTGTTACTCAGATGTTGTCCATTACTCAATTACTCTACTATTTCAACGGGACGGACAGGGTACCCCTCTTAACTTAAACTACTAGGCAAATGTGTTTTAAAAATGATTCTTTAAATGCAGTATCAGTAGATATAGTCTATTTTTTTGCTTTATGATTCAGAGCAGGCTTTGCGTTTATATTATTTTAGCAGTGTACAACAATTTAGTTACAAAATATAATGTCAAAATCCAGGTCGCCGGGATTGTCAAGTTGACACTTCAGCAAATCTTAATAAAATGCCATGAAAAGCAGTATTAGGTAATAGTAAAACCAAAGAGGCTATAAAACGCCGTTCTACTAATATAAAAGATATCAATGGTAACTTAAGTAAAACAGCCATCATTGGAAGAGTTGATCAAATCTTCGATGTAAGTATTAAGAATTAAACAGATATACCATTTCTAACAATTTCTTATAATGCTAGATTTCGAATGCAACACAGAAATCGAAACGAAGCAAAATCACAACTGCAGCAATAACCGAATGATAATATGAATAAAGAAAAGGAATATCTAACTTGGGAGGAACAGAGTTTCAGGGAAGATATTAAGAAGAAAATTTGGAATTTTTTACTTTCGATAATTTATTGCTGTGTGCAAGGGAGGAACTGAATTATACTGGGAGTCGTTTAAAATTATACTACACATTAACAAATATGGGATATAAATACAAAATTGTGAATGGAAGAAAATTTTAGTTTACACCCCCACATACACCTGGTTTACAATTTTTGTATTTCGTTTTAATGTGGGGGTGTAAACTAAAATAAGGTTTACGGCAGATTATTTAGTTTACACCCCCACCTACATCTGGTTTACGATTTTTCTAATTTGCTTAAATGTGGGGGTGTAAACTAAAATAATGTTTACGGGCAGCTTATTTAGTTTACACCCCACTTTTTTCCATTGTTTTGTATTGAAGCATTATGATTTTAACTGCGAGGTTAGGTTAGGTGAGTTTAGGTTAGGATAGGATAAGATAGGTTAGGCTAGGTTAGGTTAGGTAAGGTACGTTGGCGTGTTGTGCCTGGTGTGCGCTCACGGCGGTAGGTGGCACTGGTGGTGGATTGGCTTGTTACATTCTCTTTGCCAATAGCAGAAGTTTATAAACGTGAATAATTTGTTTTACTTAATTTTCAATAAAAAGTTTGGGGTGTAAACTAATTTAGTTTAACATAGACTATAATTTAGTTTACACCCCCACATACAACTGATTTCTGATTTTTCTATTTAGCTTAAGTGTGGGGGTGTAAACTAAAAAAGTACCCATAGACTATAATTTAGTTTGCACCCCCTAAATGTGGGGGTGTAAACTAAAAAAGTACCGAAAATTGTGTGAGAAGAGTCATATCATTTCGGCAGATTGCCTTTTAAAGGAAATATTTACAATTTCGAAAATTATAGTGAAAAATGTATATTCATGTTTTTGGATGAAACTTTACCAGGATGTGACGTACTGGTGGACTCGGACAATAATGACAGGGGCTATCATAAGTGTATCAATGGTGACATTTTTAGGCAATGTTGAAAAACAGTTAATCCCTGCTTTGGCCAAATTGAATGGAAAATGTGTGTTAATTATGGAAAATGCACCATATAATTCGGTTCTTATCGATAAACCACCCAATTTCTCGTCCAATAAACTACAAATACAGGAATGGTTAATTAAAAGTGACGTACAATTTGATGACAAAATAATAAAGCGACAATTATGGGAGTTTAATTTTACTTTACATATTGACCAAAAGCAATACTTAATTGACAAAAAACGACATGGGCATGAAGTTCTTAGATTACCTCCATACCGCTGTCAATACAATCCAATTGAATTGGCATGGAGTTTATGTAAGAACTATTATAATAAGGACATAAATTCTCAGCCTCCCTCAAAAGACATAATTGCTAATTTATGGCTTAAATCTCTATCACTGTGTACAGCAAACATATGGAAAAAACGTTGAACACTGTGACTAATATAAAGTGACTGGGCAAAGCACATTGTTAAATTGGTGTGGATGATATACCTCCTGTTATTATTAGATTGGAAGAATCTGATACAGAATCGGAAGATGAGTTGTATTCCTCTTCTGAATCAGATTCTGGATGATTATCCTGAAGTGTATCCATCTAAATTCTGGTAAATTATATCTCTGAAAATGGTTCTACCAGAGTATTTTGTATTATCTCTTTATTTTGAAATGCTTGTTATATGTGTAGCATAAATAATAACTTGTGCAACACAGTTCTACAAACTAAAATCATCAGCAAATTATTAATAGTATATTTATTTTTACATTAGTACATAAAAGATAGATGTCTAGAAATTTTATGACGTTTCTGTACAGTTAGATATCAATCACGCTTAAATAAACGTACTAAAAATAAAGCCATACCTTATTTAATGTCAATGGTTCAGTAATTTTAGCTCTTATTAAGTATAATAGTGCTTATAAGTTAACACATTGACAGTTCTAATGGTTTTTGACATAACTAGTGTTTTTTCCTTTGTCACTAACTACCTACACTGTTACAAAAATGCAAATGCAAAGCCTGCTCTGAATCATAAAGCAAAAAAACAGACTATACTACTCGTACATTCTCTCTAAAATAGTATAAATCGTATTATTCTTATAAATTTGGAAGATGTTACTAGGTGATAATAGTAATAAAGTATTTTGTTCTGTATGCTATTGTAAGGTTGTAGTTTGTGTAATTCACTGTTGTAAAATTTTTAAAATTAAAATGTAAAAGTTCTTTGTTTTATCGGACACCCATCAGTAACTGTAGTAATTAAAAGTGCAGGATCTGCAGTGTGATTAATTTAACAACGCCAAACCAAATCGTCACAATAAAAACGAATAATTAATCAACAAATTAAACTGCGAATGTAAGTAACATAAATAAGAAAATACACAAAAAAACTAGCAGGAAACTGATAAATATTTGTATTGTCGTCAATGTGGTAACTGATGTTACATTGCAAATTTGAAATTCCCGCTCGTGGGTATACAGCGCTCTGTGGAGAATCACAAAACTTCACATATAGCCAGACCGTATACAGTGACGTAATATTTTGACAATGTATACTTAACCTCAATGAAACATACCTTTTTACTACAAGCCAAGCAAAACAAGAATTCTCCATCTGCTTTAAAATGGGTTTTACTTTTAATCCAACCCTCAATTTTCGAGGAAAGCGACGATTTCAGCGTTATTGTATTATCAAATTTTATAATAACTACCACCAGCTCAGCCGCTCGGGTGTGGCATCGATTCGATTAGTTACGTTATCGACTGAGCGGTAAATTTAAATCAGAAAGATTAAAAATCAAGAAGTGAAGCATTTTACGCCAAAATATAGGCACCTAAACAATAAAAAGGCAATTAAATTCTAAAAAAGGCATTTTTTATTAAAATACAAAATATGGCATTTAAGCAAAGATAAATAGGGCTCAAAAATATTGTTTTTATAATTTGTACTTTGGTGTTTGAAATTTATTTCTGCCCGTAATTTTAAAGAAAAGGCATTTTTCCTAAAATTTGATGTCTAGTCGTAACGTGTCGCTCTTGATTAAGCGCTACCGAATTTTAATTTCAAATTAAAAGCGCTTAATCTTCGCATTTTCAACAATTGAATTTGCAATAATCGGAAATTCCCAGTCCGCTCGAGTCGCGAGTTCCTCGTTCTGCGCGACTGAAATAGAGAATTGTTCACAGCGCATCCCTTCCACCAAGCGCTGCGATGCACAGCGAAACTAGAACATAAAAAATGGAATTTCTCGCCGTCCGGAGATAACCAGAGAATTCCGAGAAAACAAACCTCGCTTCTCCAGGCCGATCCCGCGGTCCAGCTGAGAAAGGCTTCGTTCCTACCTCAGCAGGAGCATCCAAAATATACCAGTCCGAGAGGTAATGCGAAATTATTCCGGAATTACCCCGACTGTCCGGCCTGATTCCGCCGCTTCTCGCAGACCAGAAAATTTCGGGATAATCTCGAACTAGCTTCACCAGGTACCTGCTTGCATTGAAATTGCCATATGACTGTAAAATCGGAATATGGTGGTTTGAATTATTATATTCACTTGTGAAGCGAATAAACATTCAACTTCGTTCAGTTTATGGCTGGGAACATCGGAATAAACTGATTTGGCTGATTAATATTTTGCGAGGCCCATTCTGATCATTTATATTCAAATTGATTTATGGCTGGGAAATCGGAAAATTAATTTGAAACGTTTACTATTTTGGCGGCCCCTAGAAACTCCGAAAGTTCAATTGGCGAATGACTGGATTTCGGAATTCGCCACGTTGAATTAGTTTACGTTAAACAAACCTGCTTAAATATCGGAGACACCCGTGTATTGAAATAATTCAAATTCGTGCAAAGCCCTAAAACTCATACTAAAATTTAGTCAAATTTACGTACATTTGAGTAGAATATTGCTAAATCTTCCTGAGTTTAGATTTTTGGGCCCTAAAACCGGTCTCGCATTTCACGGGAAAATAGGCCGTTTCTAAAGACCTAGTAAAACCCCGTACTTACCCTGTAGAAAAATATTTGTCCTTGACACGCGTACGAATCAGATAAGATTGCCTGGAATTCGACGCGTACATTAGGTCAAGCTCTCATCCGGGTTTATCACAAGGACATACACGTGTGCAGATACCCGCATAAAGTAACGAACTCATGGCTTCAATCAATGCCCTTTTTAATTGAAATAAACCAAAATCTTCCCGCTTGTTTACAATAACACGAGTTGTCATTAATTCGTTTATCGTTGCAGTTCTGCCAACACTGACTCGAATCCACCGTTCGTGCTAACCATATATGTAATACTTACTATATTGCTAGCGGATATGAGTGGGAAACTCACGAGGGAAGTGAGACAGACAACCAACTCTTCAATGTATGTGGTGAGTTGTGCGCAAGCGCGGCGGCGTCGTCCGCCCAATGGGGAAGTGGTCAAGTTTAAAATTCAGGACCAGCCACAAGATCAGCACCAAATATACAGTTTGTATATAATTTTGCAAATGATTTATTTTATTTTATGATACAGTGTTGAATAAATTTATTTTTCCTACGACTGCTTCTAAAATCAAGCTTTCCGCCTTGTTGACGTACGTCAAAAATTGATTGTTTTGAATCAGTTCATCGCGGCAACCGTAATAAGTAAGTATATAATCGTGAATCGTAATACATAGCAACATACATAAATTTTATATAAGCATTCATGATTATATACCTAAGTCGGCTAGTGGGGGCTATTTGAAAACGTTAAAGTTGACAGCTGTCACTGCGAATTCGATTTAAACCTTTTTTCGCGATGTAAAGTTACTTGTGCTTTATTTTGTGTATTGTCGGTGTTTAAGTGTCAAGAAAAATAAGAAATGGGCGATAAAATATCCAATTCTGATGTAAAAATTTGCACGTTGCTGGAAATTTTAGAAATGGCAAAAAACACCAGTTTAAACCTATTTTCGAAAATTTTACAGTCGTAGGAAAAATTTTGTATGCAACACGAGCGAAAAATGCATTAGGCGTTCGTTCGAGTTTTTTCGGACCTCGCTTCGCTCGGCCCGAAACTTTCGAACTCACGCCTAATGATTAATTTTTCGCTCTAGCTACATAAATAACTATTTCGTTACTTGTTGTTCTTTAAATCAGTCCAAAGTGTTAATAAATTGACCCTAGGCCCAATTAGAAGCTGCCATTCATAAGGGCACAAATAGATAATGCTACAGATTAATTTACAAAATAAATATAACCAAGTAGCGTTACATAGTGATTACTGACTTTTAAAAAGTTGGCAAATGAGCTATTACCAACTTTTAAACTTTCCAACTGGTCGGAAAAGTGGTTGCCATGGCAGCAGTTGGAAAGTAATCATATGCCGACCGCTGTCTAGGTAGGGACACTGGAAATCTCGTTCATCGATTCATGCGCGTCACAACATGTGGAATCATAATATAGATCAGGGCTGTCCAACATGTGACCCGCATGCGGCCCGCCAAGATATTTTTGCGGCCCGCGGATCTAAACCCCCCTTGAGTCCACCAGTCCTGATCCTGTCCTTTCTTTTTCTACCTGGACCCTCTGGTCTGACACGCTGAACTGTCTAACGAAGTAGGCCTCCAACCCTTACTAGACCAGGCTTCAAGGAAGATGACGTGTTGTACTGTCAGCCCGAAAAGTTCAAATTTTCCGCAAGGAAAAGACGGCTAGAATTCGATTTTACCTTGATTGTTGAACTTTCTAGGAAAATCGAATCCCTGAGGCTTTAACCCTGCCTTAATACGCTGTACTGTTATGCAGGACAAACTGCTTAAAAGCCATTTCCGACCGCCTAATTTTTAAACGCAAATCCTGGCGCCCCGAGAGGTGAAATACTCCTCATAACCTCATTTCACTAACAATTAAACCTGTAACCTGTAGGAATCGTAGCCTCTATCCCGCTTGTGAGCGGCTAGAGTCTTGTAGCCGCCCTTTATAAACTCACCTGCAGGGCCACTTTTTGGTCATTAAAAGGCGAATTCCTGGACTTCGACGTTCGATTCCGCAGTCCGCAAATTCTCTACCAGGGGAATGTCAACATCATTTTCTGGCTCAAGGCGAATACATTCCATCTGCAGGATTTGATACCGCGTTCGCTCCAAAAACGACGCCAAGCCGTCGTAAGGTATCAGCAACCTCTGCACTAGGATTTAGGCACTAACGCCCGGCCCAGGTAACCCTTAAAATCGCTAAATTCACCGGAAAATTACAGCTTAAAATTACTGCTGAGTGGAAGGTCAAGTTTGCAGGAACAAGCAGTGTTGCCAGAAATTCAGTGAAAGATGAGGTAGAATCATCATTAAAAAAGCGGGAGATTTGAACTTGGAAACTGTAGAATAATTTGGGGGGGGGGGTCCCAATACAAATAAAAACCAAATGACACAAAACACAAAAATTTGTACTGATTTTTATATCGTAAAAAGTTACTTTTAACATTTTCTTCTACAATGACAATGACATTAGGTAGGTATATGAGCAAAATAAAAACCAATCAATCTGAATCTACATCACAATCGTAAGCGATTCCGATTGCTTGTAATTGTTACATTTATGGCGTCTTATTGCTCCCTAAAAATTGTTGCTGTGTAAAAGTACCACAATACGATATATACGATTTTTCTTTTCTTTATCAAAACGTAGGCTTCTTTATCTGTTTGTACGAATCACTCGAACTACAATATTCGTTAATAACACAATTAAATTATGTCTAAATCCCATGTTATCAGATTTACCTCGCCTCAAAATATAATTATATTTCAACGTATTTCATTTAAAAGATAGCAATGCTCAAACACCACAAAAGTTCTCATGCAACCTGTAGGATGTTGCTCTTCGTTGTACGCAATTTGCGGCGAAGGAATAATGTCCAATGGTCAGAATTCGCTGGGAAACCCCCAGCAGGTTAATCAAAAACATTAAAAATTTTTAGATGACCGTATTAATAAGTTCTAAAAGAATTTGCTAAGTTTGCAGTCCATAAAATTAATTATGGTGTAGATACGATTGTACCATACTTGGTTTACGATTCTAGAAAACACGGTAGATATTTAATACATAACGGTAGGGCGGTATTTGAGAAGCGAAAGCGGTAGATATACCGCTAAAACGGTATATCTGGCATCACTGGGAACAAGAGACCTACTCAGCCCATTTCCCGAAGAATCGGCGTGCGTAACGGCGGACTACCAATAGGGACCCGCAACACTCGCCGGTGCATTGGGTTGCAGCTCAACCCACAAAACCATACACCATTCCAGAAGAACATGTTAATTTTAAATAATGTACAACTTAAGAGTTATTTTTAATTAATCATTGCAATTAGCTAAAAACATTATATTTGTTTTGGTAATTATCTGGTGTTTTACCTAATCGAATATATATTTGAGTGAATGTATTTCTCCGATTTGAGCTTAACCTGAAGGGTAAATCTTTACACCCTATATATCTCTTTTATGTTTCAATGATTTTTGTAATGTAACCTAAGTTTCTTGAATAAACAAAAATTAGTATTAAATATACACGTTTTATATTTATTACAAATCACTCACGAAGTCGCATACAACACATTTTATGATGCGGCCCTCACAACCTTCAAATTTTTTAGTGGCCCTTGGGCCCCTTGAACTTGGACAGCCCTGGTATACATAGTACAATTTTGAACATCTAAAGAAATTATACTATATTGCTATTGGTTGAAGCCTGGCTCAGAGCAGAACTCTGGGTTGTTTCAATTCTGGCGCTTATTTATGCAACAAGAATGCCAATAACAAATTAAATGAAATATCCAACGTCCTTGTAATCAGAGTATGTATCACTATTTTAAGAAGGTGAACATATCACAATGTATAGTTTTATAACGTGATCAACAAAAGCACAATATTTATTTGCCGTATTATATTAATTGGGTCATGTTCTAGTTTTATCTGCTCTGTAGAATATCAACAATGGTCGAAACGCAGGAAATGTGAACTTTCTGTACCTTTTTTTTAATTTGTTGTTTTATGTACCAAGCTAAAAAATATGTACTTTTACATAAAATACCTATGTAGGTACCGGCTTCGAGCCCTGTAATTTTAAGTCATCAAAATATGAAAATTCGAGATAAGAGACAGTTTCCTATCCCTATTGCCACATGAAGGAATGCAGCAGGACATTTTCAAAAATGTTTTAACCAAACAAGCTTTAAAATTTGATACGTCAAATTGTATGAACTAGCGCCAATGGGCAAAATATAGATTATTGAAATAAATGTCAAAACAGCCTAGCTGGCAAACTTTATAAACATACTAACATAACCTACCAATGCAGGCGATTTGATTCCAGCTTGTCCAGTAGATGGCATCCGTAAGGCTGCCAACTGTCCCGCAATAGGAGTACTGGTCCCACATTCAAATAATGCATTGAAATCGTCCCGCAAAATGTCAAATATGTCCCGCATTCCTTCGTATATTCTTACATTCGAAATATATTGCTGCGAAAATTGTGATGTCTTATTTCGCGTTTGACAAAAAATGCATTCGTATGATTGAATCTGCCCATCGAATGGCGGCTGTTGTTCATGGAACCCTCTCTCGTACGTGTGTCACATTTACGATGAAGACACCCCTGTATTTAATTTATTTTTGAAAGTAGATATTTGAATTTCGGTACAGAGGTAGAACTTCATAAACTGAATGTCTTAGGGCACACAATTCACCTGTCAGGTGTAAACCCAGCCTACTATAATTTCGTAAAAATGGCGAAATCTAAGATATTTTGCAATCCGTTAGATATCAAAAAAGTTGTCCAGAATCCAATTTTAACTTCGTATAATGAGTTTCAATACAAAATTCGCATTTTAATTTTTAGTCATTTTGGGCGAACGACGAATTTTTTATCACTGAATATTCTATTTTTTTTCTTAAATAAGTGGTTGAAGTGGAATTTTGTTGTTTGACTTTAAACTGACGTTTCGTACAAATTCCTATTCAAAACTGATAGAACAATTCGTACTTTGTAGCTCAGTCGTCGTACAATATAAAAAGCTACATTTCAGCTTTACTCTAGCGTGTTTAAATAAAAAGAAGCTCCGGTGAAACGAATCAGTTCCATTACATCATGTCCCGCATTGATACCCTCAATAGTTGGCAGCTTAGGCATCCGCCATACAGATTTCTTGAAAATATGCTTTATTAGACACGTCATACAAAACAAAATGAATAAATACTCAATTTTTACAAAATCATACACTTTGTACATACACATCACATTTATACACAGTTATTGATCGATTCACAGTGCATTAAAGCTCCTCGTCAGCATATTGCACACATCATCGGCCAAGTGCTCCACATACCCCAGCTGCAGAAGCTTCTGAAACATTTCGTACCGCTCAGAGTCAGTCATACTCGCCACCAAAGCATATGCCACGCTTTCGACACGCAAAATGTCCGTTCCTGACTCCAACGACCACTGATAAATGGTGGGTATGGTAGTTGAGAGAAACTTGAAGACCTGAACGGTAGTTGTCAGACAAATATTGAGATCCTCCATCAGATATCTATCGGTCAGAGCGATGACATCTAACAATACATTTAAATCAGTGTCAAGCTTGTGCACGTCGCTACTCTTAACATCATACTGCAGGAGCATCAACAGCAACTTAAGAGCCTCATTGGTAACGTTGTGCAAGTGCACTTCGTCCTGCCAAGATTCTTTGAATTCCCCACATAGTAGCCTGTTGAAGTACTCGGATTTTTCACTCAGGAAGTCCCGGTTAGCCTGCACGCAGGTGCCGTCGTCCAGCTTGAATCGAACCACAGTGCTGCAATTTCTTTCTAATTCGTAGTGCTGGGTGTTTATGGGCAGCAAGATAAATTTTGTGGATTTGTCGTCGAAACATGTCGTTGGATTTTTAATTCCAAGTTTGGTCGCCATAATGCAAAGTCCTATAATACACTTCTGCTGGATTTCGGAGTTCTCTTGAAACAACTGCATTAGAATGTTTAAGCCTCCACACGATATCATCAATTTAGTCAGTAAATGTTTATTTCTGCAAAGACACAATTTAGGATTAGGCATGATGCTATGTCTACAAGGTGAGTCTGGTTAGGGGCGGCATATTATTTTATTGAAAACTGATTTTATCAAAAAATTACCTTAAGGAAGATGTTTGCATTTGTTTTACAAAAAGGTTACGGTATAATATGCAACTATTTAATATTAATGACACCACATATATTTTTTGTATTTTACTTTAAACCATTATTTCCATTTTGACTGCAAACATCAAAACAGTGTAATATAAACATTGCACTATTATGTTTTGTTAAACAAGATTGAGCTGCATCAGAGCTGGGCAGTAATTAATTACTTTGTAATTAAATTATTAATGAAATTCCTTTTTGTTTATTTGCCTTGGAATTGAATTACTTTTCAAAATGCGGTAATTGTAATTGGGAATTGCCATCTTTGTTAGAGAGTACTTGAAAATTACTCAATTACTTTTGTGTAATTAGATTACTCTAAAGTGTTTAAATTACTTTACAAGTACTTGAATTACCTGTGGTAATTGAAATTACTCGAGGTAATTAAATTACTTTGTGGTATTTCAATTACTGAATTACTGACCTCGATTGGGTACAAAATCTCCAGAACACAAAAAATACGTCGTATTAAGTTACACATACTAAGCAAATCAGAATAGGGTATTCCCCGAACAATATAACCCTAATTTATGATTTCCTCTGACGAGTCGAATAACAGCAACTTTCGCATTTTGTACGATGCGTGCACGAGCATTAGTGCGTGTATGACTGTATGTAGATGTGATATGTAGCTTATAATAGTGACACTAATACTTATTTATTGTGAAAGACGCTTTGCGGTAAGTACATTACAGATTACAATACTTACGGTAAAAATATAATTTAAAATAGCTTCATTAGACGATATTGGTTCATAATAATTATTTATTCATTTCAATTTGCTTGTTTTAAACGATGTACTAGCATAGAGCTATGCTGCCGTGCAAGTGTCACAAGCGTTAAGTCCAAAAAATTACGTTTTTGAGTGAGGAATTGAACTAAACGGCCAAAATCCGATAATAACATTGAAACAGTGTAAAACACATAAATGAAATGTACCTAATTGCAAAATTCCAGGCCTGGTTGACTCAAAAATGCAGTATGGGGTATGGTACAAATATAATTTAAAAACGCCGTATAAGTTTACCGCATTCTTGCATTGAACATTTGGTAAATTATGCATGAAATAGTGTTTTATAAAAATTCTTATAATTCCGCGCACCTCATCCAACATTACTTCTTTACGTTATACAGGGTGCTGCGTTGACGGACGAAACAAACAAAACCTCCATACTAATTACGATGCAGTCAAATATTAGCTTCTCTGATTTTACACAAACTTCCATTTAGGTTTTTTAAAGAACACTGCATAGTGACCCAATTTTTGTAATTTCAGATAGTTTATTGTCCTAAACTTAAAATCAATAGGTATTTTTAACTATTTTGATAAAATTAATAGGCAATATTAAAGATCTCAATAAGATTTTGAAATTTGAAGTAATTTATTTGTCGCACGTTGACAGTAATTTTATGAAATACGTATTTTTTCCCAGTTTCTTATACGGTGTGTTCAAAAAGAAATTACATAAGGGTTGGCCATGAAATATAAAAGTTATGTCAACAGCAAGCTTTAGAATTCATCAACTGTCGTCACTGTTGTTGTTATTGTAAGTTTATACCGGGTGATTATACATGTTTTTCCATAAAGTTCTCTTTGAAATATTTGTTGTATGAATAATATGTTGGTAGCACTGTAAGCAGTGTTGCCAGACTTTCACCGAAAGTAGATGTAGAATCATCATTAAAAAAGTGGGAGGTTTGAATTTACAAACGGTTGAATAATGGGCTCAACAACACAAATAAAAACCAAAAAACATAACAACTTGTACTTATTTTTATATTAAAAAGAAAGTTGCTTCTAACATTTTCTTCTACAGTAACAATATCAAGTAAGTATATGAAAAAATAAAATAAAATAAAAACCAATTAATCTGAATCTACATCGGAATCGGAAAGCTAGAGTTATGGTGGCTTAACAATTGTTTAGTCACGTTCAAATTATAACAAGCATTGTTCATTAAATAATTGTTGCTGTCCCCCTACAGGGAATATTTTTCGAATGTAATTATTGATGATGATTAATTCGCAGTAAATCGATAAATCGTATCAATCGGCGGAAAAATACTACGTCTTTCTTGGACAAAAAGCAACATTCCCAGACTCCTGTGCTGTTGAGCTCGGCATTTGCCTCACCCAACAATATTCAAAGTTGTCCGGGAATGTTACGCTCTTCGTCCTAGTTACACAATGTACTATTTTATACATACGAGTATCCCCTATGTATACTTTTAAAAAGAACGCATGGTATATAGTTAACAAAACATAAAAATCAAGCATTTTTAGATTAGGATTACGAATCGACACGACACTAATGATAGTTGCAACTTGCCAGAAAGTTCTACTAAATACAACTATATGACAATAATTTCTATTGAAAGTAATTGATGTACAATTACAATTACTAAGTAATTGGTAATTGAATTACTATTTCATGTGAGTAATTGAAATCTCTGGTAATTCAATTACTTCATTGGGCAGTAATTGATAATTAGTAATTAATTACTTTTTTAAAGTAATTTGCCCAGCTCTGAGCTGCATATAACATTTACATCTAGTAGGCATCAAGTTGAGTGAATGGCTAAACAATTGAATAAAGTTGTTTGTTATAAAAAGTACTAACATTTTGGAGTT
Source organism: Agriotes lineatus (assembly GCA_940337035.1). NCBI lineage: Eukaryota > Metazoa > Arthropoda > Insecta > Coleoptera > Elateridae > Agriotes > Agriotes lineatus. Next base: position 62,500 of record CALNHX010001469.1, read on the forward strand.
TCATAGATATTTACAATACAAGTGGGTAATTACACAGTATGTTAATCATGCACTATCACATGTGTATTATCACTGCCTCCTACACTTACAAGCCATGCTGCTGGAGATTTGGCAACGCTGCTGCTAGGCCAATTTTTGTACTGTTTATTTATAAAAATGTCTGTTCAAATGTGGTGTGTGATTAAATATTAATATGTTGAACTGCTCCAAGTTTGTAGAAATACATCTATTTATATTACTGTACTGTTGATAATAAGTGAAAGTTAAATTGCTATTAGTATTTATGGGTTTTTATAAGTATTTCACTGAAATACAACTGAGGTAAGTAACAATCTAACCTCATTTTTAACGTATTTCTTGTAACTTTTAATTTTATATTTAGAATCCCACAAAGAGAGACGAGATCTCAAATAAATCCTGGCTTCGTGCAATATCACGAGAACGTTGGACCCAAAAAAAAAAATGCTGTCGTGTGTGAAATATATTTTAATGGAAAAGACATTTGAAAGCATTAGAAATAAGAGTGAGGAACTGCAGAAGCTGATGCTGCATTACCCTCGATTAGCTGACAATGCTGTCCCAAGCATATTTCCATATTTACCAACATATTTATCGTCAAAAGCGCCTCAAGAAAGGACAAATCCTGAATGTAGAAGTAGACAAGTATTGGAAAGACATGCACAAAAAGTGAAAGTGTTTTTAAATGATGACATCAGCAGTTTTTTGAAGTTTATGGAACAATTTACGTCACCCAAATTTAGATGTTGCCGAGCAGATAAGTTTATTATGTTCAAATAAGATTATTTACAGTAGCACCACCATAGTTTTTGCATATATGTTGTACTCGGTGTATACAAAATTACAAACTTTAAAATAATTACAGAAATGTTCTTTTATCCATAGGTTACATAGGTTAAGTCATTTTATTTTTATAAATATACTGCTACATGTTTATATTACTTGAGTATGTAAATAAATGACACAATTACAGAAGCTATTTTTAGTTAATTACAGAGTAACATATGATAAAACTGTGCTCTTTAAAGCAAAATTATTTCAAATTGGAGTACTGTAATTTAGGACCACCAGAGATGCAATGTTGCCAAGTCTAACGGCATGGCTGGTAAGTGCAGGAGGCAGTGGTATTGTATGTTGTTTTATCCATGCCCGCCCAAAATAAAAAAAGAAAATATTAAGCAATTTTTCACTATTTTTTACAAGTATAAAATTAACTCTTTCGTCTTCATCGGAAATTTAATTAAAATGATATAAAAACTGCGTTATTAGTATTTACAACAATAGTGTGTGTTTTACGTCTTCTAACTAGGGTTCAAATAATTTTATATATACATACACAGGGTGTTTTATTAATAATTGGAAATATTTTAACTGTAGAATCCTGGGCTCAAAATATTAATATTTAACCCAAATCACTTAGATAAAATGTGGCTTGTTACTGAGATATAGGGTGTTTTATTTAAAAATTTAAAAATGATTTTTTCCCATTACTTTAAAACTATTTGACGTATCCGTATCATATTTGGCAGGAAGTGTAGACACTGTAAACCATGCTAAATTATGTTAAATAAACATTTCTGGCTAGTACCAGAGGCGTACCACAGGGGCAAGTGAGTGGTTGACCCTTCCCAAATTCTACGCCACTGGCGGAATTGCCATTTTAGCACAATTTTTCGATTCTCCAATACTTTCTATGTAAATAACATACTCTTCCTTCGTCACGATAACGTCATTATTTTTCGAGATATTTAAAGTTAAACATAAAGCTGAACAGTTATTTTGATTTTAATGTGTATTAATTATGTCGGTGTTTTTTGTCATAAGATTGTATTTATTACGCAAATGAAACTTTAATCCGTATTAACAAAAAAACAATGTTATTTATTGAAATTTATTGAAACGAATACATGGATACATTTTTTTTATGTTGAATGCATCTATGTATTAGTTTCAAGAAATTTCAATAAATAACATTATGTTTTTTTGTTAATACGGATTAAAGTTTCATTTGCGTAATAAATGCAATCTTATGACAAAAAACGCCGACATAATTAATACACATTAAAATCACAATAACTGTTCAGCTTTATGTTTAACTTTAAATATCTCGAAAAATAATGACGTTATCGTGACGAAGGAAGAGTATGTTATTTACATAGAAAGTATTGGAGAATCAAAAAATTGTGCTAAAATGGCAATTCCGCCAGTGGCGTAGAATTTGGGAAGGGTCAACCACTCACTTGCCCCTGTGGTACGCCTTTGGTAGTAGCCAGAAACGTTTATTTAACATAATTTGGCATGGTTTACAGTGTCTACACTTGCTGTCAAATATGATACGGATACGTCAAATAGTTTTAAAGTAATGGGGAAAAATCATTTTTAAATTTTTAAATAAAACACCCTATATCTACAAGCCACATTTTATCTAAGTGATTTGGGTTAAATATTAATATTTTGAGCCCAGGATTCTACAGTTAAAATATTTCCAATTATTAATGAAACACCCTGTATACCGGGTGTCCACTTTCAAACTGGAACATAGGGATGTAAATTGTTTTTAGCAGTTTTGTGGATTCCTGCTATCCAATTCAAACTATAAAAAATATTTTAGTATCAATGGAAAGAAAAAATTATTGTGCATCTAATGATATCAAAAATTAAATTATTTGTGACAATTTTCATTGAAAAATATATAAGAGTTTCCAAATTTATTTCAAATTAAAAATTGTAAGGAAGTCAAGACATACGTACTAGCAAACAGGCATAATTCATATTAGTAGAATAACGATGCAGCAATCTCAATAATATTGAATTGCATCCGGCCGCAGCGCAGGTAACAGCAGTTTGCTAGCAAATTATTTCAAAAAATCAAGCTGGGAACAACAAAGTTGCATTTTACCTCCCTAATAGAGTCCTTTAAAGATTCTAAATTTGCATGCCTTCGTAAAGTGTACATTTTTGATTTTAGGAAGCCCCATAAGAAAAAATCATTGAGTGACAAATCTGAAGACCTTGGGGCCCAGTTAATAGGGCCACCACAATAATTCCAACCGTTGGGAAATACTTCGTTTAGGTAGTTTCGCACTTCTCTTGAATAGTGAGCAGGAGCTCCATCAGTCTGATACCATACTGTGTTGATATTATCACCTACTGCAGTAATAGCAGGGACTATTTGATTTTGAAGCATATCTAAATAAATTCTACTATTCAGGGTACCGTCCATAAAAAGCGAACCAATTAAATTATCGTCCAATATTCCAACCCATACATTAAGCAAAAGTTATTGACGCACTCAGTTTCTGAGAATTATTTTACAATCCGTGCAACTGTGTTTGCAGGGAATAGGTCATTCATTAAACTAAACACTAAAAAGTATTTGAAAATGTAATATTAATTATTTTAAATAAATTTCCTTTAAATAATTATGTAATATGAACATTATTGGACAGAAGTAAATTTCTGTTTGTTTTAAATCTTTTGTTTTGGCCACTCAGAAAGAATATATAGCTCATGGCAATAGCTGATCCTTATATAATTTCCCAATGTTAATTTTGCCATGTCTGGTAGTCACTGAGACACTGTATACAGCGTATTATATTTAAAATAAACGATTAATTCCCTTTTAAAAAGGGATAATTAAAAAAAAAAGAAATTTGGAAATATGAATACATTCGTTAGTTTTTGAGTTATTGAGCGTCGATATGCAGTGGCGTGCAGAATCCATTTTGCCTCCAAATTTTATTTATTATTCGAAAAATCAAGAAATTAATGGCTGTCGCTGTCGATAGTGTGTACTATCTTCGTTCATTTTCGTTCGGTTTCGCTGCAGTTCGAGAGTTGGAAGCGAGCTAAGTTAATCTGTAATCGCGGTTAAAAGTCAGTTTACGGTTGTTAATCAGATGGAGTGTATTTCAAGTATGTTATTAATTGTTAAAACATGATCCAAATGTCCAGTTACACTCAGCAAATATTTGACATTGACAGTTCATGAATTTTGTGAATGGATAATAGTACACGACGACCGCCATATATGGCAACTTTTAGCGATCTGCCTCGAAACGCAAGTTATTTCTCCTTAACATAGTGATTTACAATTTTCGATTTGGTACGAGCTAACTTGGTTTTGTTTCACGTGTCGAATGAACCAATTTAGAAATGTCATTTAATTTTTCTAGGTTAGGTCATGCCTTTTAAGCATAAAAAGCAACAAAAAGTGTGTTTGGGACAAACATTGATCATTATCATTGATACTCACGTAATAAAATAGCATTACGCTCTCTGAGTAAGATAAATATTTCATATAATAATCGAGGTACTGCTATTCAGACTCACTGTGTATAATGTTAATTATAAGAATACACAGCATGAGGACCTCATAGATGTTACGAAATAGAAATTTAAAATGTTAATAAATGAATGTTTCCGGGCGAAAATCTATTTGTCTATGTTAAGTTAACAAACCAAGAATACATTTTTATTTCAATCACAAAACAAACAAATAAATGCTTAATTTCAACCAACGTTTTGGCATAGCAAACGGTAATAATTTATTACAAAAGAATTTTTATTCGCAACCATATATGTAATGTTAACATTCCTGACCTCATTTGAGTGGGGGAAGTCGTACATTTCAGCCCGCTACTTCCCGCACTCACTTCCCGCTCAAGTGCGGGAAGTACATTCCCGACCGCTGAGTAGGTAGGGACACTGGGAATCTCGTTGATCCATTCATGCGCGTCACAACCTGTCGTATCATAATATAATAATTTTTCCAATTATTGTTTAGAATAAAGTGGTTGCGAATAAAATAGTATACAAACCTCGACAGGAAGTTTCCTTAGTCTCGAGATAATAGCTGATTTCGACGCTTCGCGTCTCAATCAGCTAACTAATCTCTCGACAGTAATGAAACACTTCCCATCTCGGGCTGTAATATACTATTATTTAACTGAATTACCTTAAATTCTACTTATATGTGCTAAACAAGTGCTTTTTTGTTTTAAACATAGCAACACCTTCTACCAGGTAATTATAAATGCTTTTTCATCAAGTTGCCTTTGAAATATTTGTTGTATTAATAATATGTTCGTGGCACTGTAAACCTATGTCAAATTCAAGGTTTTGCGTCAGTTTTGATACAGACTGACGCAAAACCTAACCTGCTAACCTCGAATTTGACATAGACTTACAGTGCCATCAACATATTATTCATACAACAAATATTGCAAAGGCAACTTGATGGAAGAGCATTTATAATCACCCGGTACAATTATCTAAATATATACAATAGTATATTACATACCGAGGTGGAAAGTGTTTCATTACTGTCGAGACCTCAGCGGTCGGGAATGGATCGCGCATGAATGGATCAACAATATTTCCATTGTCCCTACCTACACAGCGGTCGGAAATAGATTCATTTCCAACCAGCAATCACTTTTCCGACCGGTTGGAAAGTTACAAGTTGGAATAGCTCATTTTCCAACTTTTTAAAAGTCAGTAATGATCTTATTACATATATGGTTGCGAATAAAATTGTTTCATTGTCTTCATTCTCAACAATATTTGTTAATTGTAAGTTTAGTGCATCAAAAAACCGTAAATTTTTTAGGTATATTTACGGTTTTTTGATGCACTCATTTTCGATATAAAAAACAAAACAGTCAACCTCCGCTTTAGCAAAACATCAATTGACACAGAAAAACAATTTATTTTCACAATGTGCCAGTCACGCTAAATCAAGCACTTGAATTGTCGAAATATTTCTGTTTCAACTAACTTAATTTTAAAGAATTGAAAACCAAAAATTAATGTTTTTCAACTGTAATCTAAAGCAATCAAAATCTTATTAGGTTAAGCGATACAATCTCTATTTTTCACCATTTACAAAATCCCCCATTCTTATCTCTCCTGCAATAGATACATTAAACTTACTCAGTGACAAATGGAATAGCAGACACAAGCTTTTGCTTAACGGGCAGTCCGGCACGGTACAGCTGATGGGCTATGTCGCCCTTCCCGCATCCATTCTCCACAAGAATTATAAACTTTGACAGCACTTCCCGGCCTATGGTATGGAGATCTGTGCAAGCGGTGCAGCCTATGCCATGTTGCATGGTTGAAAACTTATACACCGTATTGATGAAGTTGGTCTGCATCAACCCTATGAGATATTCTGGGGTTCTGAAAAGCACAAGTGGTTACGAGGACACACTTCTGAATAAAATCCACTCACTCGACTACGGTGCGAATGAAATCGAAGGTGTACGGCGGACAAATTGGTTTGTTCCACGGAAGACAGAATTTTAGCAGCTTTATGAGCAGGCTCGAGCAACTTATGAGCTCCATGGCGACAGGCCGAATTCTGGTGAAGACCTTAAGGAGCTTGACTATTTCATTTGATAATTGCTTCTTAAAAATCGAAGTGCTCGCAGCAGTGGAATCTAAAATTACAAGAAAAAAATATTTAAGGAAATCATATCAAGTATAAATCAATTCGCTGCTTCTACTGCCATATATAGTTAAAAGTGTAAATTAAAATAAAAGGTTTTGTCAAGTTTGTTTTTTAAAACCCTGGTCGGTATACGTTTCATTTCGTCATAATTTTCACTTCTGCATTGTTCTTTTCTATGATTTCATAAATATATTTTTACTGGAAATCCATATTCTTCATGGTGTATTTAGTGATAGCATAACGCTAGCTCCTGTTTCAAATTTTAATTATACACAAAATGTATTAAATTGTATTAAATTTGATACATCGCCTTATCAAGCGTTACATCTATCCGGCACTTGGTTTTTCGATAACGCAAAGGCTCCCGATATGTACAAAATTGCGCTGAATGACCAACCGCGTCGCCTTTCACTCAACGATACCTGAAGCGGATGTTCTGATAACCCAACCCGAAGAGTATATAAGACTCCGCAATCGTTTGAACTCTCTTGAGTCCACCGATCCCTACCAGCAAATGCTCTAGCCTGGAAGAGCTTTCCGCTCTAGGCCCTCTTTGGCTTAAAATCTGAACCCGTTTGTCAAACTTGAGATTATTCTCCTGAACTATCCTCCTCCACTCCTGTCCGGGTGCTCCGACTGGCAGCTGAACTGTCTAACCGAGTAGACCTCCAACCCTTAACAGTCCAGGCTTCATGGAAAGTGGCAGCTAAACCGTCAGTCCTAAAGTTAAAATTCGTACCTAACCTGTAAAGCGAATAAGCTAGAATTCGACATCACCAACCCCAGGTAACCCTTAAAATTGCAGAACAATAAACTGTAAACAAATGGCTAAACTAGAAGGTCAAGCTTTGGGGACATTCGGCTTACCGGCCAAAACCTATACAGTCAGACCTCGCCGTTCGCGGCTTTGCGGTTCGCTGATTTGATTTTACGCGGGGCACCTTTGTGCTCCCTTTACTTTGCCGTTCGCGGATATTTGCTTTGCCGTTCGCGAATGGAATTTCCAACGTTAACTGTTTCAACTTTCATACACTAACAACCGGTCTTATGAAGGTCACTAATCTGACGTTAACTTTAATTCGCTGTTAAAATAGATATGCGTTTACTTGCAAATCGCGGTTTTGCGCTTCGCGGAATTCTTCTGGAACGCAACCCCCGCGGACGGCGAAGTCTGACTGTACTTAGCACGACGTCGGATGTAGCAGCCGTACGTACTTACCTGCTAACTAACCGCTTTCCGTACTCCCCTGTATAGTGGGTTGCATTTTACCAGGGAAACCAGAAACAGTTTCAGAAAAATATGTTAATTTTAAATAACGTACAATTCAAGTTTTACTTCAAATTACTGCTTATTTTGTAATCGCTCTGGTCTCTATGCCATCATATGTACAGCTGCGTTTGTCCCGTCGCTTTTAGCGTACTTGTTTTGAGCAAATTTGAAACATTACTCATGGGAGCGAGTTTTTTGCTCCGATTGTAGTCTTCTCTGTCTGGCACGCCAGTTTCCTGCTGGCCAGCCGCACTGCACGAGAGGTTCGTTGAGTTCAGTTGGGAGCTAGCATCTGGCACGGGCGGTTGTGCTGCAGTGCGCACGCCAGCGGCGTCCTCTTTCGAGGGAGCGTGCCTGTTGGCGTGTTGCGTAATTATATTTTCGGCTAGTGTTTCCGTACTGTTACCGCAAGATTCAACTTTGTTCGTTTCCATTGATTTGCCGTTGTTTACATGCCGTTACGGCGCGATTTGTTTTGGGATGAGTTCTTGATAAGCCGTGTTAAGTGCTTCCGTGCCGTTGGTCGTGCGGTTGTTTGGTGACCCCTTTTGTTCTTCTGTCGGCCGACGCCCTGCATTCTCGTGTGCCAGGCAGACATCCTACCCGTTAGGGAATTAATGGCACGTGGACGTGCAAATGGTCTCAGTAAAGTTTCCTGTGGGGAATTGGTGTCATCACTCAGTACCGTTGCAGCGTTAAGGCTTTCTTGCACCGCAGGCGAGCCCGACACCAACGACGAGGCCAGAAAAAACCAACTAAAAAGGTGTGTAGCTTGTAAGAACTAATTCAACTCATTTGTTAAGAATTGACGTGCATATTTGCTGATCGGCCACTTTATTTGAGGCCGCTTGTAGAAACTAATTCATTTACCATTTTTGTGCCTATTTGCTGAATCACTGCCGCCTTTGTTAGTAGAGTCGATTAGAGTTAAAGTGCCTCCTAGCTGGGTTATAGAGTTAGCCCATTTACTGTATTGATTAATCGTAATCATAATCATAATCATAATCATTTATTAGTTCCAAAAGATCTGATACAGATATAGAACACGTTCAAGAAATGTAAATGTAAATCTAATATCTAATATTAATATGTATACCTAAAAATCATTCATAAACTCATTAAGAGAATAGTAACATCCGTCCAATAATAAGTTATTTACATATTTCTTATAACTACTAGCGCTCATGTTTGTGCAGCTAGTAGGCAATTTGTTAAATAAAATGATTGCCATATATACTGGCGAATTCTTAAACAGGGTCAGTCTGTGCTGAGGAATGGCAAGCTTATGTTGTTGCCTAGTGTTATGCAGTTTATTGTACTCAGCATTCCTTGGCAATTTATACAAATTAGCCTTAGCCCATATTAAAATTTGTTTTATATAAATACATGGTAAAGGTAATATTCTTAAACGTTTAAATGCTGACCTGCATGAGTCACGGTAGCGCAGGTTAGCCATTATTCTAACTGCTCTTTTTTGCAATTTGAAGGTTCGAGAGGCAGTGGTTGCCGTTCCCCAACACAGAGTGCCGTAAGAGATGGCGGCATGAATGTGGCCATAGTAGTAATCACGAAGTATGGCCTCATTTACAATAAATTTTAACTGACTGATTATATAACAATGTTTTGACAATTTTTTACAAAGATTATCAATATGGTCGTACCATTTTAGATTCGCGTCTACCAGTAACCCTAAAAATTTTACAGTGCTAACCTGTTTAATGTCCTCGTTTTTGTACTTTAACACTACAGCATTCTTATTTACTTTATTTCTGCATGAGAACTTGATACACATCGTTTTCTCTATATTCAAGTATAAATTATTAGAGCAATAGTAATTATTAGTTACCTTAAGTTCCTCATTTATGTTATTTGCTAACGTATTTATGCAGGAGTTGCTATATAGGAGAGAGGTATCATCGGCGAACATAGTAACTTTACCAGATTTTACATATTGCGGAAAGTCATTGGTGTATATTATAAAAAACAGTGGGCCCAATACTGACCCTTGCGGGACTCCAACTGTAGAGCGAAGAGGGTCAGATTTACACGAATCAATTTGTACAAAATGATGCCTGCCATTCAGATAACTCTCGATCCATCTTAATGCAGCTCCCCGCACACCATAGCATTCAAGCTTTTGAAGTAAAACTTGGAAATTTACCAAGTCAAAAGCTTTACTAAGGTCTAAAAAAATACCTATGGTGTCGAGGCCCGCATCCAAGTCCTCGTACAATCGCCCCAGAAAAGAGACAATGGCGCCTATTGTAGAGCGGTGCTTCCTGAATCCAAACTGCTCCGTAGTGAATATATTACATTTTACAAAAAAGTTGGTTAATCTGATAGATACCAGTTTTTCAAATAACTTTGAAAAAGTGGATAACAATGATATTGGCCTGAAATTCTCCTTTTTATTACGGGGACCAGTTTTAAGAGCCATTTACACGAACAAGAATTTCTGGTACAGAGACGTTACCAGTCCAGTTAAAAGTAAATTGTAAGACCGTTTACACGAACAAGTTTTTCTTGTAAATTCACTTGCAGCTGGCTGTCATGCAGTCATACCAATCTATTTAAAATTAAATAGAAACATAACCTCAAAAAATAGGTCTCTCCTGTAGGCTAGCATAGTTTCTTTTCGTAGTTTTCATACAATTGTATCAGTAATTGAATTTATTCTCTTTTCCACTGCCGCATTTTTAACGTAAATATGTCTTTGAGACAAGAACAAAACATAAAATTATGTAACAAAGTTGTGTTTACTGACACAACGAAGAGGTTATGTTTACGAATTGACACAGGTTGGTATTACGGATTTGCGAAAAATGCGCTTGCGCGAAGGCGGAACTTTTAACAAAAACTTGTAGAAAGTAGCGCATGTTCCAGTTTGCCGGTAAAAGTTTTCTTGTAGGAACGGACTTGTAAGACATTGTTTGTCTCTTTCTAATACGCGTGAATGTTAGACAGAGAAAACTTGTAACGTCACTGTACCAGAAATTCTTGTTCGTGTAAATGGCTCTTTATGAATAGGGGTTATTTTTGCTAGTTTGAGCTCTTCAGGAAACATACCCTGTACAAAAGAGGCATTTATAAGATGAGTGAAAACCTTAATTATACACGATATACATTTCTTTAATAGCATAGGACTAACACCATCGTCACCTGCAGATTTGGAATTTTTGAAGCTCATGACAGTGTTAAAGACCTCATCACACGTGACGGGTTCTAAGAACATTGATCGATGGTTTCGAGAAATCCTATCAGTAGCGTCAGTTGCGCAGTTTTGAGTTTTACTTTTTTGTTCAATTAATTTTGGTAGAATATTGAAATATTTATTGAATATTTCACACGTAACAACGGAGTCGCTGATGGTTGCATCACCTTCTTTAAGTACAATTTTTTCTGATTGAATTATAGCCGAGGTTTCGTTTTTTAGGATTTGCCAAGCTGCTTTGGATTTATTTGCTGCATTAGATAGTTTCATATCATTGTGCAATCTCTTAGCAGCTCGGATAACATTTCTATAAATATTTTTATATTTGCGATACTGATTAATAGAATTAACATCGCCGCTTCTAGTTTGAGCATACAAAACTTTCAGGGTACGAGCTGATACTCGAATACCATTTGTTATCCATACACTTTTTTGAGTGTTTATTTTAGTACTTTTTACCTGACGCATAGGAAATGCAACATCAAAATAATACAGAAAAGTGGAGTAGAACAATGAAAACTTTTGATTAGCATCATTAGCTATGAAAATGTCTTTCCACGTTTCTTTACATAAAAGGGAATTGAAATAGCAGACATTTGCATCATTAAATATTACTGTACCATTTGTTTTAACTGTGTTTAGACCAATAGAACGGTTTATTGAACAAGGCCTTATGATTTCCTGCGAGCCTATGCATGCTTATTTTCAGGTTATGTTTTATATTGTGTAAAGATAATTGTACAGCAAAGCCTGAGTGTTTAAGCGTCGCAGGTAGGTTATGACGCTCGTCGCTGCGGTGTCGGAGATCATGAGGCTGTGCATATCTATTTTCTACTCCGGTTGTTTTTCAAGGTGATAAGTCGAAAAGTAGGTTCACTTGCTTCCTGGTTCCTCTGTGGGCTTACCCTTGTATTTTTGTTCTGGTCGATGGAACCGGGTGGCGTCCAATTTAATTTTATTGTCGTTCACTGCTCCTTTGGCCGTTGACCGTAGGTAATCTCGTGAAGGACCCTCCTTCGCTCCACTGATTTTTAGCCGGCATATCTTGTTGCGGGTTGGGTAGCGGCCCTAGGTGAGGCTTTGTCCCGATTATGTGAAATATCGTCCCCACCGACCGTTTAGTTTTTGTATGAGCCGGCGCGGTGTCGTAAAACTCGTTTTAGACCGTAACAGGTGTTTTCCTTACCTTATATATTTGAGTTGAGTGAACATATTTCTCCGATTTGAGCTAAGCCGAGATATAAAATTTAGAGCACCCTTAGCAAGGGGTGCGAAATGTTAACAATAGTATGAAATTCTGAGAAAGGTTGCATTGTGATCCACTCGAGAGTAATAGTAAACAAAAAAGGAGACCGGGCTTGTCTGATTCCTTTTAAAGTGATGTAGGCACTACTCTCTCCAGTGAGTAGCACTCCGTAGTTGACCCTGCCGTATATTTATTTATTTATTTATTAATAATCGGACGTGCAGTCCTTATATACACGTATACACATATATTGACATATGAGTAAAAAAAAAAAGATAAATTTATAACTTGCAAACAATAACAAATTAAATTTTAACGTTTATATCAATTAACAAAACTAACCAAAACTAAATACCGAAAATTTTACATCATTCAAATTTCAAAAGCATTTCCCTTAAACTAGTATCTAATTGAGAATAAGGCTGACTAAATAAGTCAGTCGACAGCTCATTGCATATTTTGCACATTCTCGACAATGGGTTGTTCGCTAGATATGCAGAATTATAATTTCTGATCGCAAAAGTAATCAGCCTCCTGGTGTTGAATTGTGGCACCCTAAAGTTAACCCTTTCCAAAAGTAAACGACAATCCATTTTGCCTGCTATCAATTTAACAAGAAAAATGGAGTCGACAAAGTTTCTCAATGATCTTAGAGACGATACATTCAACTGTCTAGCAATAAAACCATACTCATGATCAACAAACGGATCAGGTAATTGCATTCTTGATGAGATGATTCTAAAAAACTTATGCTGGATTGTCTCAATCCTGTTGCAATCGGTATTATAATACGGAGACCATACTACTGAAGAAAACATTAGAATTGGTCTAACCAAAGATACGTAAAGGGATTTAAGCACTTTAACTGAACGAAAACCCAAACAAGTTCTCTTCACAAAACCTAGCATTTGGTTGGCCTTACGAACAACTGAATCAACCTGCTCCTTGAATGTCATCTTTGAATCAAAGATGACACCCAAATCCCTGATAGATGAAACTCTAGAGATAGGCATTTGATCAATTTTGTATATAAATTCCATGGGTGATCTAGAACGTGAAAAAGTTATGCTTTTGCATTTAATAGGATTTAGCACAAGTTGATTGTCTGCGCACCATTTTGAAAAGGCGCTAAGTGCAGCTTGTAGGCATTGAAAGTCATCAGGTTTCGCAATCGTCTTGAAAATTTTGCAATCATCTGCAAATAACAGGTATTCGACGTTTTTCAAAATAAACTTTACATCATCTATAAAGATGATGAATAATAAGGGGCCCAAATGAGATCCTTGGGGAACGCCTGAAAAAACTCTGATCTCTCCAGACGTTGAATCCCTGTATTTTACAAATTGAGTCCTATCGGACAAATAACTCACAAACCATTGTAAAAGAGAGCCTGCTATTCCGAAGCATTTAAGTTTTTGGATAAGTATAACATGGTTGACTGAATCGAAGGCTTTACTGAAGTCTGTATATATACTATCAACTTGGCATTTATTTTCAAAAGAATTAAGTAAATAGTCAGTATAATAAACCAAGTTGGCTTCTATTGATCTGCCCTTGACAAAGCCAAATTGTCGATCCGATAGAAAAGGCACAATGTGATCTTTAATTTTGTCTGAAACAACAGATTCTAAAAGTTTAGGGATGGTACTGATAATAGATATTGGCCTGTAATTAGATATATCAACTCTGTCTCCAGATTTATGAATGGGAATTATAAAAGAAGATTTCCATTCCATTGGAAGATGTCCCTCATTTATCGATTTCTCAAATAAAAACTTGAGTAACTGTGACATAACAAATTTGCAGTTCTTTAACAAAGACGGTGGGATACCGTCAGGTCCGGGACCCTTAGAGGAGTCCAAACTGTCTATCTTATCATAAACATCTGATACTGAGATATTCACATTACTCAGATTGAATGGAGTTTGATCAGGTATTTGAACACGATAATTAGTGTTAGAGGGAGCATAAAACGTCGAGAAATACATTGCAAATGCGTTGACAATCGAATGGTCATCCCTAAGAACATCAGTCCCATATCGCATAGTACCTGGTAGACCTTTCTCAGATTTCTTCGAATTTACATATTTCCAAAAATTTTTCGGTTTTGACGATATAAATTCTTGTAAATTAGTGTTATAAATCCCAAAATCACGCTTGGCGAGGTTTTTGCATTTGCGTCTTAGGCTTATAAATTGAAAATAATACATAATTGAATTAAACCTCTTGTAACTATAATGAGCCACCTTTTTGCGAATCAACGCCATTTTCAATTCTGCTGAGTACCAAGAAGAAAAACTGGAGATTCTCCGAACCCTCTTCGGGACATAAAGATCTAAACCAAGATATAAATAGTAATAAAATAGGGAAACACTATCTGATATAGAGGCATTGCTTACAACAATTTCACTATAAACATCAGCCAAAAAATGAGATAAACTTGTATAGTCCGCTGAAGAAAAGTCAAAGAACCAGTCCCCTTGGTACTCATTTACATTGGGGTTTGATGATAAACGTTCTAGTTGTAAGGGGGGGTGATATAAATCTACAGGTTGTACAGATTCCAATGACTTCGAAACCTCGAAACCATCAAGATTAGTAAAAACCAAATCCAAATAATCACCATATTCATTCGTAATACAATTGATTTGATGTAGATTCAAAAAAGCCAGTGTATCCGATAATTTAGTAACGCATTCTCTTTCACGTAGAGAAGCCTCCTCCAAAATCATTGGTGTACTTGAAAATTCAATCTCATCCCATAAGATCTTCGGAAAATTAAAATCACCGCAAATTAACCAGTCAGAACTGGGATAATGTAAATCTAACTCCTCCAAAGTTTGACAATGCGATTCGATCGTGTTTACATGAGTCCGTGGCGGAAAATACAGTGCGCAAACAATTAAATCTAAATCCTTATCAATTAAACGAACAAACAGATGCTCAACATCGACAGATGCGTCCAACAAGCAACTTTGAAACTGCTTTTTTACAGCAATAAATACGCCGCCACCTCTGTTAAGTTTATTATTTTGACTGTTTCTATCACATCTAAAAATAACAAAATTTTCTAACTTGAATTCAGCACTCAATATCTCCGGACAGAGCCAGGTTTCGGTTAATATAATTATATCATAATCACAAAATATATAGCTAAAAGTTTCTATACTCTTAATTTTAGTGCGTAGACCTCTCACATTTTGGTAAAAGATTTTAAGACCTGCACGATTTACACATTTTTTGGTTTGGGGACTTCAGCAGATTCCGCGAGATCCACAATCTTCGGTTGACCGTTGACATATCTAATCGTTTTAAGCACGGTGTCCTTGTTTATAACCTCCAATCTTTCACGCAAAACTGACAATTGCTTTCTCTCTAAAGGGGTGAGGTCGTTCCTCATTTTCACTGGAGCCTTGCATCGCTTACTCAGTTTCAAAATTCGACGAGCTCCAGCGAAATCGCGAAAAATAAGTTTAATAGGCCGTATTTTCCCATCCGTTTTTTTGCCTAGTCTAACAATTCTCGTAAGAGAATTCATTTCGAAGTCAGCAATATTCGACATTGCTTTGACAATTTCTCCCTCGTCGTGAGCAACCGACTCTCCAGCAGACACATTAACGGACTCGCTAACGTTGTATAAAATTATGTTTGACCTACGCTCGATTCGGTCTAATACTTCGCTTGTAATATCACATTCAGACGTTGAGCCATCGCATTTTTCTGCCCTAGAAGAATCATATAGTATAGACCTCTTATTAAATTTATTATCTTTAGGCGAACACCTATTAGTTCCACTCTCTGCCAAAGTGCTTGTTGGTTGGCAGAGTGGAAGGCGCGTTTGAAATCTATAAATATACAGCGGGCTTTTCCGCTCAGACTTTGTTCCACGATAATTTTTGTATTGTTGGTGTGATCCATACAGGCTCTGTTCGGTTTAAAGTGGGATTGCTCATGTCTTATACATAGTAGGCTCTATCTGTTCCATTGACTTGTTCTTCTTCTTCTTCTTGGCATTACGGGCCTTGTACGTCCTTAGCCTGCTTGACCATACTTCGCCATTCATCCCGATCCAGAGCCTTCCTTCTCCATCCTCTCACTTTCATTGTTCTCAAGTCGTCCTCCACGTCATCACTCCATCGTTTTCTTGGTTAACCTCTTTTTCTTCTTCCTGCCGGTTTTCCTATACAAGCTCACTTGGGCCTCCGTTCTTCTGGCATTTGCATTACAACCATTTTAGTCGTTGCATTTTAATTGTGGCAGTTATACTTGGATCCTTTTATAGAGCTCTTAACTCGTGGTTTATTCTCCATTCTCTTGCGTCTTGCAGTGGGCCATATATTTTTCTTTGTACCTACTTTCCTTTCAAAAATACTAAGGCTGATTTGATCGCTATTTGTCAATACTCCGTTCACATCTTTTTGGCATGAAGATTGGCCTTGGATTTTTTTTTAAAATTTTTTTATTTAATTCGCACTCAGCCAACAGCCGTTAGGCCAATTATAGGCGTCGCTGTGCAGTTATGAGGACTTCCAACCCCACTAACGACTGTCATGATGTTGTTATGACCGCCGGGACCAACTTTTTTCCGTGATAGCCGTACCACGAGGCGCCGAGAGATGCAGCCGTGGAACTCCCATCCAAGTTCTGACCAGAGACAGCGTTGCTTAACTCTGCTGATCGAACGTGGACACTTGTTCAAGCTACACCACTCGGGACCCCTTTGTTCTTAAGTTGCTGATGAACAGAACCATAATTTTTATTTTGTTGTATAACCTGCATAACCTCCAACAAATTTACTGCTTACTTTGATAGTACCGGGTGACTATAAATGATTGTGATTTTTTTTCTTAGGTTGGCACTGTTTATGTTGGTGGCACTGTAAGTCTACGTCAAATTCAAGTTCGCATGTTAGGTTTTGCATCATTCTGTGTCAAAACTGACGCAAAACCTAACCTGCTTACCTCGAATTTGACATAGACTTACAGTGCCACCAACATAAATAGTGCCAACCTAAGAAAAAAAATCACAATCATTTATAGTCACCGGGTACATATGGAGAAATGTTTAAAATCTGAAGTATTGCAAGACCTTCCACGTACTTGTCTCCAATTGCACAATTATTGAAACAGGATACATACATAAAAATTACAAAGTTCCATTTTCTCTTCTGTTTAAATCTGGTAAATAGACTTATTCCTATGAACTGGACAATTAACTTCAATATGCTGTTTGTGCATTTCAAGACGAAAAGAATTCAACAAAAGTTATTCGTTCACGAAGTGTGTCGAAGATGATCACAATGTTTGGGTCAAAATCAGGCCATGTAGCTACAATTCCTTTACAAGAGCAAAGAACGGTTAATCGCCGAGCTCCGAAAAACCAACCCAGAACGACAAATCATCCTCCACCAAGACAATGCGAGTTCACACACAGCTCAAAAGACAATGAAGTTTTTAGAGCAGCAAAACATCAAATTATTAGAACATCCTCCGTACAGTCCTGACCTAAGTCCTAACAATTGTTTTACATTCCCAATGATCAATAATGTGTGGTCAATGGTTCTAGTCGCTGGAAGAAACAGTCGATGCCTTCAAAATCGCGATTTTGACAGTCCCAGTTGAGGACTAAGGTAACTGCTTTAACAGTTGGTTTGAATGAATGCAAAAGTGTATCAATCTTTGTGGAGAATACTTTGAAAAGCAATAAAGCACTTTAATTCTATCTACTGTTTGCTTTTATAGCTATATGCAACAAAAAAAAAAGACAGCCCTCGTACCAATCAGAATGAGGAATAGAATCCTAGCTGCAACTGCATACAGGGAGAATTGATAAAAGCTTAGAGGTTAGAACTAAGAGAAAAAATAGATAACTTCATACCAATATGGTGAAAGAAACAAATGCCACAGGAGACTGCGAGAACTACAGACCCGTAGGGCTACGCTATTAAATATAACCTACAACATTTGTTGTCATTCTTTACTAATTTAGCTCATCAAATCAATGGTCCCATCAAGACAGAAGATGTACGGCCCAACGAGGAACGAAAGAGCCAACAGTACAGGAGATTGACCTCTCTAGTCCTGTAAGACAGTCAGTCTACCTGGTTCTCCACGTTGGGTGTTAAGGCAATGAGCCAGCACCTCAAGACTTGTAATAGTTATTAATGACATAAGGCCGTTAGTAAGCATCTAACAAACGAGGCTAAGGAATTTATCCGAGTTAGGTAGATGCGATAACGGCCGTATGTTATTGAATATTTTTCATAACATATAAAAAATTGAAATTTTAAAGCAATTTAAATGAAAAAGTTAAATAGTATTAGTAACGGGTGTTAGAAAACTCGTCTTATCAGAGTCACCTATGGAAAGAAATTATGTTTGGCAATACTGAAATGTATTGTTGGTGACACTGTAAGTCTATGTCAAATTCGAGGTTAGCAGGTTAGGTTTTGCCTCAGTCTTTGTCAAAACTGACGCAAAACTTAACCTATTTACATCAAATCGGACATAGACTTACAGTGTCAGCAACAATACATTTCAGTATTGCCAAACGTAATTTTTTTCGATAGGTGACTCTGATAAGACGAGTTTTCTAACATCCGTTATTATATTTTACATATTTACATAATTTTCCGCATCTGCAACTAAACCCAACAGGCTCTCCAAAAAACAATAAGCCATTCGAGGACTTCACTATATAATATACAGTGTGTCCCAGGATTGACGTTACAAGAGGTGAGATGGACTAAAAATGTTTGAATTTTTTTTTAAGGTTCTGGGATTCGGTCCTGCTTGGTTTGAAAAGAGTTTTAAGAATATTTTCAGTTTTTTGAAAACAAGTAGGCCTTGACTGGGAAGCGAAAACTATTTCATTTTCAGGTAAACTACCCTTTTTGTTTATGATACGGCAAAATTTTATTAAGAAAAGTTGTTTAGAATGATAAATTATGGCCCTATACAAAATTTCAGAAAAATATGTCGACTTAGAAAAAAACGTTATTTTTTAGAAAATTGTATTTTATTTTTAGGTACACTACCCTTTGTGTTCATGATACGGCAAAATTTTATTATGAAAAGTTGTTTAGAATGATAAATTATGGCCCTATACAAAATTTCAGAAAAATATGTCGACTTAGAAAAAAACGTTATTTTTTAGAAAATTGTATTTTATTTTCAGGTACACTACCGTTTGTGTTCATGATACGGCAAAATTTTATTATGAAAAGTTGTTTAGAATGATAAATTATGGCCCTATACAAAATATCAGAAAAATATGTAGACTTAGAAAAAACATTTTTTAGAAAATTGTATTTTATTTTCAGATACACTACCCTTTGTATTAATGATAAGGCAAAATTTTATTAAGAAAATTTGTTTAGAATGATAAATTATGGCCCTATACAAAATTTCAGAAGAATCTGTCAACTTAGAAAAAACCATTATTTTTTAGAAAATTTTTTAGAAAATGATACGGCAAAATTTTATTAAGAAAGTTGTTTAGAATAATAAATTATGGCCCTATACAAAATTTCAGAAAAATCTGTCAACTTAGAAAAAACAGTTATTTTTTAGAAAATTGTATTTTATTTTCAGGTACACTACCCTTTGTCTTCATGATAAGGTAAAATTTTATTAAGAAAATTTATTTAGAATGATAAATTATGACCCTATACAAAATTTGAGAAAAATCTGTCGACTTAGAAAAAACCGTTATTTTTTAGAAAATTGTATTTTATTTTCAGGTACAGTTATTTTTTAGAAAATTGTATTCTATTTTCAGGTACACTACCCTTTGTGTTCGTGATACGACAAAATTTTATTAAGAAAGTTATTTAGAATAATAAATTATGGCCCTATACAAAATTTCAGAAAAATCTGTCAACTTAGAAAAAAACAGTTATTTTTTAGAAAATTGTATTTTATTTTCAGGTACACTACCCTTTGTCTTCATGATAAGGCAAAATTTTATTAAGAAAATTTGTTTAGAATGATAAATTATGGCCCTATACAAAATTTCAGAAAAATATGTCGACTTAGAAAAAACTTTATTTTTTAGAAAATTGTATTTTATTTTTAGGTACACTACCCTTTGTGTTCATGATACGGCATAATTTTATTATGAAAAGTTGTTTAGAATGATAAATTATGGCCCTATACAAAATTTCAGAAAAATCTGTCGACTTAGAAAAAACCCTTATTTTTTAGAAAATTGTATTTTATTTTCAGGTACACTACCCTTTGTGTTCATGATACGGCAAAATTTTATTAGGAAAAGTTGTTCATAATGATAAATTATGCTCCTATACAAAATTTCAGAGAGATCTGTCGACTTATATTAAACCGTGATTTTTAATAAATGCAATTTGTTTAATCTAAAAAATAACGATTTAATATAAGCCGACAGATCTTTCTGAAATTTTGTATAGGAGCACAATTTATCATTATGAACAACTTTTCCTAATAAAATTTTGCCGTATCATGAACACAAAGAGTAATGTAACTGAAAATAAAATACAATTTTCTAAAACATAACGGTTTTTTCTAAGTCGACAGATTTTTCTGAAATTTTGTATAGGGCCATAATTCATCATTCTAAACAACTTTTCTTAAAAAAATTTGCCATATCATAAACAAAAAGGGTAGTTTACCTGAAAATAAAATACAATTTTCTAAAAAATAACAGTTTTTTCTAAGTCGACAGATTTTTCTGAAATTTTATATAGGGACATAATTTATCATTCTAAACAACTTTTCTTAATAAAATTTTGCCGCATCATAAACAAAAAGGGTAGTTTACCTGAAAATAAAATACAATTTTCTAAAAAATAACAGTTTTTTCTAAGTCGACAGATTTTTCTGAAATTTTGTATAGGGCCATAATTTATCATTCTAAACAAATTTTCTTAATAAAATTTTGCCTTATCATGAAGACAAAGGGTAGTGTACCTGAAAATAAAATAGTTTTCGCTTCCCTGCCAAGGCCTACTTGTTTTTCAAAAACTGAAAATATTCTTAAATTTTTTTCAAACCAAGCAGGACCGAATCCAAGAACCTTAAAATAAACTTCGAAAATTTTTAGTCCATCTCACCTCTTGTAACATCAATAACACTGTATATGAATTTTTAAATTTGTAATAATGCAGGCATGTGCTTACACATTATACGACTGACTATACCTTGTACCAATTTATTGTATGTTATAGGTAAATAAACTATTATTATTATTATTATTAATACTATTTCATTTTTCATTTAAATTGCGCTAAAATTTAAATTTTTGTAGGTGTTATGAAAAGTATTCAACTACATACGGCCGTTATCGCATCTAACTAACTCGGTTAAATTCATTAGGCTCAGCCACAAATTCATCCTCGTTTGTTAGATGCTTACTAACGGCCTTATGTCGTTAATAACTATTTCAATGCTAAAAACTCCAACTCAAGTCTGGACATCAGACGGAAACAATGGAAAATGGACAGACAAACAAAAGGGGTTTAGAAATGTAGGTATAAGGAATGTACATGAACTTAAAACAAAACAAGTGGAGGTCTTGGAATTAAAAAATGTAACATAGATATAGCCGTTCTCAGTAAAATGAAAATGAACTGGGGATATAGCATAGGAGGACTATATTAGTCTAAGAGCTGGTGACATTTTTTGGTGATCATTTAGTTAAGGCCTATTTTTTCAGAAAATGTTGCTGGAGGCATGTATAAGTGTCATCTGTAAGAATTCTCCTAGATAGCGGTATTGGAGGGAGGCAGAACACCGCCAATTTGCACTGTCAGTATATGTCAAATTCGAGGTGAGCCGGTTAGGTTTTGTGTCACTTTGTGTCAAAACTGACGCAAATCCTAACCTGCTAAACTCAATTTTGACATAGACATACAATGCCACCAACCTATTATTCATACGTTTCATTTTCCACAGCCGCCCCTTATGGACTTTTTTAGTCTAAGTTATGTCAAATTCGAGCTTAGCAGGTTAGGTTTTCCGTCAGTGTTGACACAAACTGACGCAAAACCTAACCGGCTCACCTCGAATTTGACATATACTGACAGTGCAAATTGGGGGTGTTCTGCCTCCCTCCGATACCGCTATCTAGGAGAATCCTTACAGATGACACTTATACATGCCTCCAGCAACATTTTCTGAAAAAATAGGCCTTAACTAAATGATCACCAAAAAATGTCACCAGCTCTCCTACTATATACATATACAGGGGGTTTCGGGAGGAAATGGAAATATTTTAAGGACATGTCTAGGAAGCCAAAATAAGCTCATGTGTTTTGGTCCGATTTTTATTTGTTTCCGAGATACTTTGATTAATTGTAATTTAAAAACAAAACAAAAATTCATTAGAAAACTGACAAAATAAAACATAAAAAATTGCATTAATTCACAAAAAAAAATCGAAAACATCACCGCCCACTTCGATGCACTTATTTACGCGTTTATAAATTGAACTAGTAGCGAGTTTTAGTGAACGATGATTTGGTCTAATGAATGCTGCAGCATTAAGAATGCGATCTAGTAACGCATCCCTTGTGTCCTCTTTCGAAGCATAATCCAACGACTTCATTCATCCCCAAAGACAATTTATCTATGGGAGTGAGATTCGGTGATCTCAGTGGCCAACGGTGCGGACCACCTCTGCCAATCCAGCGATCGCCGAAATAAGTATTCAGAAATTTTGTTACATTATTTGAATAATGAGGAGGCGCTCCATCACGTTGGAAGATAATACGTGGTCGAATATTCAAAGGTATTTCCCTACTCGTTCAATTTATAAACACGCAAATAAGTGTATCGACGTGGGCGGTGATGTTTTATAAAAATTTGTTGTGAATTAATGCAATTTGTTTATTTTTTTTTTGTTAGTTTTGTAATGAATTTTTCTTTAGTTTTTAAATTACAACTAATCAAAGTATCTCTGAAACAAATAAAAATCGACTAGACAGAAAAGTAGATGTACCAACCGATAGCACCAGCGATGAAAAAAACAAGCTTTTATGACAATGTAATGGACGTGTTAAAATCATGTAAATAACAGAGCTGTAAAAATAGATCTGAAAAATGTATGTTTAAATCCTTTGATAAAAGTGCTTCCACACAAGGTGTGAAACTAAAATCTAACACCCGTATTCATAGTCGTTCGCCAGCGGCTCGCCGGAGTTTCGTTATGAATAGTATGTGGGCGGCACTGTACGTCTATGTCAAATTCGAGGTTATCAGGTTAGGTTTTCCGTCAGTTTTGACAGAAATTGACACAAAATCTAACCTGCTAACCTCGAATTTGACATAGACGTACAGTGCGGCCAACATACTATTCATAACAAAACTCCGGCGACTCGCCGGCGAACGACTATGAATACGGCTGTAAGAGTGAAATTGAAAGAGCATGCAGGAATATGTGACACTTCTTTAACTTACAGTAGAAAATAAATACAGAAATTGATCAAAATACAAAAAAATTCACCTACCAGCAGAACTATTGCGTTCCTCCATTTCGTCTTCAATTGGAGAGCCCTCCTGCTCGAATGTTTCCATCTCGTCTGTGGTATTTGCCTGATCAGGAATGTCACACTCAACATCACTGCAAACTGGAGAATAGTCATCCGAATCCGATTCGCTTGCTGAAAGCACAAGGGTAAATACGGCTCTAAAGTGCAACCCAACCCACACCACCTCCATCGCTTTGAGCTGGACTAGAAGTGGGGCTAAAGCTGGGTCCACTCGATAGGGAAATGTCGCTGCTCGGGCTAAGACTCCTGGTCTTCAGTTTGTAATAGTCGGAAAATATGTCGTTGGACATTCGCGGGGAATGGCAGCACGGCAGGATTCCCAAATTCTGAAATGATGTGAGCATCAAAGATATTAACCTACCTGAAGCTAACTATATATACTTTCACAGGTACCTACTTGAATTATTAAATTTAAATTGTGGCTTAGACTACGTTGTCCTTCTAGATCCGCCAAAGAACATAATTTTTAAAATTCTTCTTTGGGTTCATACGCCTAGAAATGCTCGATGTGTGTCTAATCCAAAATTTAATTTGAAAACTAAACTAACTGACTTATAATACGAGTACAAACCAAAGACACATCTTGTTATTGTGTTTTAATGCAGACGTAAATAAAAAATGTATTAGTAACTAAATTCTCTATATCGACTGTATCATATTGGACCGATGAGACACTTTGTATAATACTAATAGACACACTTATGCATTTAGTTTGCCCCATGCCTCACTAGCGCTTACAGTTTAACAACGTATTGGATTGTCTTGTTGCTATGACTTACTTCAAACGGAGCCTGATGCTTAAAGCACGAATCAGGGCCGTACCGCTTCCTTTTCCGCGACTTGTGCGAGTTGAAATTCCTAAACTGATACTCGTGGCTTGTATCGACGTCCCGTGTAGGACCCAACATCCAGTCCAATTCATCCGACAAAATCTCGACAATTCCACTTTTGAGCATAAGCAGCAGGCAAGTGTCATCACGAAAGTATGTCTTTAATGTGGACGTGATGAGAATGCAATTTTTCAGCTGAAATGTATGAAAAATAAACAATTGCGTAATAAGTACTGGACCACCCTGTAGGTATACTTACAGCAATATCTGTTGGAATTGTGCAGTCTTTTAAAATAGTTAAAAGCACCGGAATGATCTTAGCGTTGTCGATAGTCTCCTTCACACCAGGATATTGTATCAAATAGCATAAGCACTTCAAATATTCCCTATGGAGAAGATCTGAAACGCACCTTATGAGCCAGAGTTGCAACAAAATTACACCTAACCTTCTCTCCCATTGTTAAAGCTCTCCGAATGTTGAAGTCTTTGGATTAAATTTTCAGAAATATTTGCAATGGGCAAATCCGATCTTGAATTGGCGACTTTCATTAAGTTTAGTATAATTTTTACCATCTTATATGGCGACAAAAATATCAGTTGGCCTAGGTGGGCCATTGCGTTGCCGTTGCCTGCACTTTGCAACTGTAAAATAAAATTTTAATACATTATATACCACGAACTAAAGTGAGAGAAGAAGTCAAGAGCAACAATTACACACTAAACCTTTCGTCTTGTATTTAAACTTTTCTTGCTTGCTTTGGATGCCTAATAAGACACATATATAATAAATAACTACTAATGGTACTTCCCAAGGGGTTAAATTCAATTTTATGCCCTGTAGGACTTCATGTACAGAAGTGGCCATAAAAACCGGGACAGTTTTTTTGACCTAATTTTCAAAATGCGAAAAGAAGTGCCGACTCTGACAATTCTAATTAATAAA
Organism: Agriotes lineatus; assembly: GCA_940337035.1. Lineage (NCBI taxonomy): Eukaryota > Metazoa > Arthropoda > Insecta > Coleoptera > Elateridae > Agriotes > Agriotes lineatus. Next base: position 87,996 of record CALNHX010001469.1, read on the forward strand.
TGTCATCAAAAGTCATTATCCAGATCTAAACAATGACTTTTGAAGACATTTATTAATTAGAATTGTCAGTGTCAGCACTTAAAGCATTTTGAAAATTAGGTCAAAAAAACTGTCCCGGCTTTTTTAGGCACGACTGTAAGTACTGTTAGGCTGATTTTATGTTGCTAAGATAGATATTTTACCTCTGTTATTGAATTGGCACATCGATACTTTGCATATACTTGAAGCAGCCTCACAATAACCAGCAGGACGTCTTCGTGCTGCTTGTTATTTTGCCAGTGCGGTGTGAACCTGATCAGCAGCATGCCAACAGCCTTCAACACACCCAAATTTACCAATGCACCCACTGTATCAACATTTGCCAGTTCCCTTAAAGCACGTACTGCCATCATCACCGTTGCGTCGGATGGTTTCTCAACAGTTTCCATATTCACAGTGGACTTCCAAGACTCGTCATCTGGGTCAGCAGCCCACTTCAAGAATGCGATTATTTTGGGAATTATTTGCAGCTGCGGTTCCTTCTCGATTAAATTATTTGCCAGCCGATCCCAATGCTGACACATATTTCCGATTATGCGGAATATCCTGCCCTGAATGCTGTCCTGCTTGCGGCGCTTTAAGACGTGGTTAAGCAGCGGGAGGAGGTTGTATTGCTTAACCTGGTTAATAGAATGTTTTTATGCACATATTGGAGTGACGTAGCCAACTCACCACAGTCCTTGCACAATCCCTCTCCATGCAGCAGTTGCCCAAAATGCTGAGTGTTATGTTGATGATGTGTACATGGGGCTGTTGCAGGCATGATACCAGGGGTTTCAGGCAGCCCTTTTCCCGAAGCTTCTGGATGTTGCTCCGACCCTTGGGCCATTCGACATGGCTGCGAATGGCCACGAGTATTTTGTACAGGCGATCCTTCTCCTGGGGTTTTGTGAGAGAGGTTAAGGCACTCTCAAAATATTCACTATTCATTTCAATTTCCGAAGAGGTGTCTCCAGTTCAATTTTGGTTATGTCCCCATTTTTGTTTAGAATTTTATCTACAGCGTAATCTGACGTTAGTGACACAGTTGGCAACACTTAAAAATCACTGAGGTCAAAATTAGTGGGATTTCAACGTACAGAGTGCTTTCAAAAATATATTGGACGTAATTGCATATGAATTTTTTTGTTGATTGAATTTTTACCACTTGTTACCAGTATTTCAAAATAGTTAAAGCTGGACCCTATTCAAGCTGTTTTTAGATCACATCAGACGACGTTAGGGAAACAGTATCGTTGGTCTAAACAAGACCTTTTCTGTTAGAAATCTATCCTTTCAGTAAAAGACACATTGAATTAATTTTAAGTCATAGCAGTTGGTGTCTAAAGTACAATTTTAAGGTTATGGTTCACAGTAAAACCAGCGTTGCCAGTTGTATACAAAACTTTCATGTTGTAATTATTATTTTCAGCTTAATTAATATAGCTATTTAAGTAACAAGGAATGTAAGGACCTATTAACATTTGAGGTAGGCAAGTATAAGCCAAGGCAAAGCCCAGGCTTGTTACCTGCCGAAAATGTTAATAGGTCCTTACATTCCGAGTTATCTTATTATATTTTCCCGCTGCTTATCCTGTCACCAGGATTAATGTTGATTTCAATCTCATTCGTGTTACATGTGTCACATGTCACATAAAGAGTTGTAATTATAAACAAAATGTTGAAGTCTGCATCTTGCGTTGTTAATTATATTATCCTAGGAACTTAATAATAATATTAAGTTTCGTTGTCAAGGGAAAGCAGCAAACAAATATTATCACCGACTTACACGCTTTGTTACTAAAGCTGTATCACTGACTTGGGATACGGAAAGTTCGTTCACCACATTTCGTTCCCCACATTTCGTACCCCACATTTCGTTCCCGGGATATTTCGTCACCCCACATCTCGTACCCGCAAACTTCGTTCCCGACCGAGCTCAATTTGTCCCCTAGATTACAGGGTGTAGAAAAAGAGTACAGCGATCGGAATGCAGTTAAAAAATGAAAGAGATTTTAATTTATTTATTTATTATAATAAACTTATAAGAACAAAATAAATGGTATTTATTAAAAATGGAGGTTTAATTTAAGTATCTTCCTGATATTTTGTATAGGGCTATAATTTCTCATTCCGGACAACTTTTCTTAGTAATATTTTGCTGTATCCTGAACAAAAAGGGTAGTTTACCTGAAAAGAAAATAGTTTTTGCTTAACTTTCAGGCCGACTTGGAAAAACCGAAAGTTTTCTAAAATTCTCTACAAACCGAGCAGGAATGATAATTCCTATAACATTTTTATGTAAAACTAAAAATTAAATGTAATTCCCTCTTGTAAACTCAAGCTGGGGTCATACTGTATATAGTTCTTATAAGTTTAGTATAATAAATAAATTAATTAAAATATCTTTCGTTTTTCTAACTGCACTCCGATCGCTGCACTCGGTTTTCAAAACCCTGTAATCTAGGGGACAAATTGAGCTCGGTCGGGAACGAAGTTTCCGGGTACGAGATGTGGGGAGACGAAATATCCCGGGAACGAAATGTGGGGAACGAACTTTCCGCAAACCCACTGACTTACATGATCGACGTCGGGAAAATGTGATTTCTTGCCGCCATCGTCAAATGACTCCGGTTCCAGTGACTCTGATCAACAGTACGTATTCTTGACGTGTCATAGAAGATAAAACGGATAGTGAGAGTGACAGAAAAACTTCAGAAGCCGACCTCACCAGAGCTATATATGCGATTGTGAATTAGTAATAACAACACTGTATAACAATATAACATATATATTGCTATGCTGGCAATAAATCTGTATTTAAAAAATTAATTAATCACTAAATATTTCACGTGTTAGTTATATTTTTTTTTCAATAAATAATTAAAACTGTAAATAGCTTAGGCACTTTATATAACCAACAAGGTAAATATTTTATTTAATATTTTAATATAATAGTAAAAAGTATTTTTAATGGTAAGTAAATATTAAAAATCTGGTGTGATACACGCACACAACTTCCTTTTACAGTGATCTTATAATTAGTCAAAAATTTCATTTTTAATTTTTGAGCATTTGTCAAAAATTTTAAAAAATTACAAATTCTATCAAAACTGTACAAAATAGAGCGTTAGTTGAAGAGACACATTTTCTCTAAAATTTTAAGCTGAATTCAAAAATGTAATAATATACCGGGTGTTCTATTTAAAATAGGAGTTAATAAAAAATTTAAAAAAAAACAAGAGAAACCCACTTTAGAAGTATTCACCTGGAAAATCACCTAGCTCACATCAATACACATTAAAAATCTAATAAAAATTTGTAGTTTGAAAAAAATCATTTTAGCCGTTTTTGAAAAAAATATGTTTTTTGGGATCAGGGGACTCTAAAACGTGAAGATCTGTTGAAAACTCAATTTCGAATTTTTGGGGTTAATCCAATACTTCCTTTATCGTAAAAGAAAGTAATAATGTTAAATCAGTTATTTATTCCATCAGAAACATAAATTAACAATGTTAAAATAACACGTTTTAAGAATGGCAGAACATGTTAATCGCGATTTTAGGTAACATCCAACAAATGTTAATATTTCTGAACTTCAAAAGTTCGATATACACTCAGTTCCAAAAAAAGTGAACCACTTGATTTTTTGACCTAACTTTTTTTCGTGTTTTTTAACCAGTGGGCCAATTTTTAATTTTTATTTGTTTGTTGGTAGGTAATTCCTTTGTCTTTTAAAAAAAAAAATAAAGAAGTGGAAATTTTTTCAACGTCTCCTGGAAGGTAGTGGAAAAACTCGAATCATGTTTTTTTATTAATTTTTGACTCACCCTGTGTGTTAATCAAATTATGGTATAGAAAGTGCTTATACTCTATATGAAAGACGCTTTTTTACGAGCATTTTGCTTTTTTATTCATTGATTTATCTGTAAAATTGTTCGAATTATAGCTTTTATGCTGAAACCTTACGTTTATCCCACAAATTTATTTCATTGTAGGATCACATTGCCTTTGAAAAAACAATTGCCGATACACGGTATTAAGCAGTCATCCCAGTTTATAATGTTGGGTTTAATAAAAATGTTTTTTAAAATTTGTATCCGTTTATTTCACTAGGAAACTGTTTCTCGATAAATTCAGAAAGTTGATAATACGCTAAGTTTCAGCAAAAAAGCTGCAATTCGGACAATTTTAGAGATAAATCAATGAATAAAAAAGCAAAATGCTCGTAAAAGAAGCGTATTTCATATAGAGTGTAAGCACTTTCTATACCATCACTTGATTAACACACAGGGTGAGTCAAAAATTAAGAAAAAAACACGGTTCGAGTTTCTCCACTACCATCCAGGAGGCGTTGAATAAAATTCCACCTCTTTATTTGTTTTTGAAAGACAACGGAATTACCTACCAACAAATAAACAAAAATTAAAAATCCGCCCACTGGTTTAAAAAAAAAGTTAGGTCAAAAATCAAGTGCGTCACTTTTTTTGGAAATGAGTGTATTCTAGAAAGTTTTGTTTCTTTAAAAATGTCCAATAGGATTAATTTATAACCACTAAAATGTATTCAAATTTAGCGGAAAGTTATTTTCTTGTACATTTCGGATGTGCATTACAGCAGGAGTAACGAATTTAGAGATATTTGAGGAGGTGCAAAGTACGTTTTTTTCATATAAAAATTGTCAAGGTCAAAGAATTTAGGGTTTATGTTGGCATAACTTGGATTCCTTTAAAAAATATATGTTGGTAGAATTTGTTTTAGTAACTTTTTAGAACTAAAAAATGGTAAAAAATTTAAAATCTAGCATTTAAGTTCTAAAAGGTTTCCCAATAGGGACGATATGTTTTTAAAATTAAATAAAATACAAAATATTTGAGGCAAAAGCAAAACTTTTTCTTTATTTTATAGTACAACTTATGACAATTATGTTTTGAATAACACATTATTCAAATGTCCACCTCGGCTTCATTTGCAGGATCGAATCCGATGAACCCAATTTTCGGTAACTTTGTGCAATACATCAGGTGTAATTTCATTAATGCAGCTTTCGATGTTCAATTTCAAAGGGTCAATAGTTCGAGGTTTATTGGCATAGACCAACGACTTTAAATAACCCCACAAGAAGAAGTCCAAAGATGTTAAATCGCAACTTCTTGGAGGCCAATTAACAGTTCCATTTCTGGAGATTACAGACTCACGAAACTTTTCTCTCTTTTTATAACATTTTTTGATAATAACCAAACGTTGTTGAAGCTTGTATTTTGACATGATGAATTGTCAAACTATACTAAAAACAAATAACAGCTAGTGAGATTTCTAAAATGTTAGATATGGTTGCTATGACGTTTTAAAAACATATCGTTCCTATTGGGAAACCCTATATGTACTTTAAAAGCTCTTGCTAATCTTTCATAAACGTCTTCTTCTGGTATGTTAGGCTGCAGATCCAACAGTTCCTTTGCACACTTCAGAAATGCTTTTTTACAATTAACTTTAAAAGAAAAGCTGACAATTTAATGTCAGAATGACACAAGTTGTTGACAGAAAAACCTGACGAAAGTAAATTTTCTAATAATTTAAAAAAAGCAGTTTTGCCAATTTTATCTTGACCTTGAAAATTTTTATAGGAAAAAAACGTACTTTAAGTCATCCAAATATTGATATATATTTAACAATAATTTTTAGGCAAAAATGCAAATCCCTTGATCTACCTCCATTATTTAATCGGTAAAATCGGAATCACTATTATTCTCTTGTTCTTATTCCTCTAAAGAAATAATAAATGGAGGAATATTTTCAACAAAAAGTTTTTCAAAATTGGTATTTTGCAAAAAGTTTGCCACATGCCCGCCATACATTATGAAAGATTCCCACTCCTTAAATTAACAGCTTTGTGTTCGGACAGAGATTAGAATTTATTTGTTTGTTGGCAATGGTGTGAAGCAATTCTAAGTACCTCTTGTACTTGTTCTTTTAAAATACTACAAATTACATAATATTGATCGCTGTTTTATTAAGCTACAAAGCTGCTTTTTCGTATTTTTGCCTTGAATGTTGACATTATGATTAATTAACCATTCTTGCAATTACTGTTTTTGTAAGGAAACGTAGAAAATTTATCCATTTGCCTCGGATGATAAGGTGCATTGTCCATAACCACAACAAATTTAGACTGCAGCTTAGTCAAAGCAGGACTAAGTTGATGAATCACCCAATTTTGAAAAATTTGGCCGTCTGTTGTTTTATGGTAATCTTTGCTGTTGTTACGAAAATCAAGTAACATTTCAGATTCTTCAAAAAATCCAAAACAAGTCCCCGCATGCAAAGCTGTAAATCTCTTCCCTAAGTCTGAATTTTGAATAGATTGGTTTTCAAATGTGATCCGTGCCCCCACTGACGAACCATGGATTCATTTTTATAGATCCATGTTTCGTCTATATACACAAATGTAAGATTTTCTACGGAATTTATTAATTGTAAAAATGTCAATTCTTCAAACTATATTGCCAGATAAGTCATTGTGGTTATAAATGTATGATCTAAATATAAATTTTCTGTTGATCGTATGCTGGAACAAGAACATTGGCAACTGCTTTCCCCTAAAATGTTGGACACTTGCTGGTAATACTTGCAATTACAAAAAAACATCAACATAGAAGGGAGAGAGATGCAACGTCTCCGCAGGAAGTATGCAACTTCAAAAGGAAGAATTTCACTTACCTCAAATATTTCAGTTAGTCAAAAAATGATTTCAGTTTGTGGTATGTGATATTCTTTCCTTAATTTGTAATTTAGTTTTATCAGGCATTTGCTTCGGTATTTTAGTAGCTAAAAGTTTGTTTATATTTTCTTAAATTGACGTTGATTAATAAATTAATATTGCTCAGAGAAGTAGATTTTAGATTTTATTGTTTTACTTGGAGTAATTCTAATAAGGTTTATTTGACAATAGTGCACTATCTACATAACCTATTAGTAGGTAGCATTTGCCGGTTCTGCGACCTCCCCCCACCACTTTTTCAAGGTCAAGGTCGTAGTAGAGGCAAGTGGATGGTTCTGAAACCTCCCCCCACCACTTTTTCAAGGTCGAGGTTACGGCCTCCCCTGACTAGACGCACTCCTTCCCCTGACGAGTCGGCCGTCAAGGTCATTTACTCGGATTGCAAAGCACGTGAACTTCAAGGCCAACGTTACTCCTCAGGACCTCAAGGTCAGTCACTGGCATTGCAAGGCACGTGAACTCCAAGGCCAACGTTACTTTTAATACCACTCAGATTAGTCTAAAACCTCCTCCACAACCTACCCTTTAGTGCAAGGTCAAGGCCATAAAGCACTCGGACAACCTCAATAAGTTCAATGAAAGAGACACATTTTTACAAGATTTTATTTTCAGCAATACATAAATCCGTACTACATTATGGTACACAAACAAGGAATGTCAGATGTCATCCAGCTCCGGGATCGACTCTCCCAGGGCTCTGGTACCAGAGAAGCAGCTGCTCGTCGTGGAGCACTAGAATAAATAATTAGGTGTTATATCACCAACATAGTAACCAATACGCCACACGCATAAAGAATGTTAATTATTAGTTCGCAAATGATACACTTGGACGCAAAGTAAACAAATTTTAGTAAATGATCTGCACTTGTAAACTGCCCAAAAAATAGCATTAGTGGAAGCAAGTAAAAATGGGACTAAATCAGTAACTGGCATTCTACGTATGACAGTGATAAATGTACACTCCTGTGCACCTGTTAACTTGAAAATAACACCTTTATTAAAAGACCAAAAATTAAGTCCTTTCAAAATACAAAATAAATACAACAAAGCCTTCTGTGCTTTTTTATTGCACAGAAGTGTACATGTAGTTTAGAAATAATATTTATAACTACTTACCTAAAATTATTCTTCGACGTTTCCGCTTCAAGATGATATCCTCCACTAACCCTCAAGTACGGCAAAATAACATAACGAAACCATTCGATTCATGCAGCACTGCAGTGTCAACGAACAATGCGAGAGATCAGCTTGGAGCTAGCAAGGTCATCCATAATACGCGACTTCTTGTTGCAGCGCGTACTAAACCGCATTCCTTTTGAACGTGCAAACAGATATTGAAACCGGTCAGATTGAAAAGCCGTGGTAAATTAGCGTTGCCTTTTACAAGCGGCCACGTTTAGATGATATTAGCTGTGTTTAATTTCCAAGAGCTATTGAAACGTTGGTACACACATTGCTCAGCCTTAATTTCAAAGTCGGACTTTAGTTCAAGGTAAAGACAGCTCCGACACACTTGCCTTTGCGTTTATGGTTGCTGGCTAGAAACTCCCCCCACCACTTAGCTTTAGTTCTAGGGAAAGACCACGCCCTTGAAGTCAGTGTTTATAATGTCTCGCCGCCACATAGCCTTGAGTTCAAGGTCAAGCGCTTAGACCACTCGACCAATCTCAACAAATTTAATGAAGGAGACAAGGCCATTCACTCAGACTTTAAGATTAGTCTAAAACCTCCTCCACAACCTACCCTTTAGTGCAAGGTCAAGGCCATAAAGCACTCGGACAACCCCAATAAGTTTAATGAAAGAGACACATTTTTAAAAGACTTTATTTTCAGCAATACATAAATCCATACTACATTATGGTACGCAAACCAGGAATATTCTTATTCTGCTAATCGAAGATGTCCTCCAGCTCCGGGATCTCCTCAGTCGTACGTAATGTCTCCTATAAACAGGGTTCTGGTACCAGAGAAGCAGCTGCTCGTCTATATGCAAGGCATTTTGGAGCACTAGAATAAATAATTATGTGTTATAGTACCAACATAGTAACCGATACGCCACACAAACACACGCATAAAGAATGTTAAAATGTTAGTTTGCAAATGAAACACCTGAACACAAATTAAACAAATTTTAGTAAATAACCTGCACTTGCAAACTGCCCAAAAATAGCATTACTGGAGGCAAGTAAAAATGGTATTAAATCAGGGTTAATTAGTAGTGCTCGAAACAGCAGGCTAATGGAGAATGAAATTTGGAATGTTAAAACACTTTTCAGTCAAGTTTCCCTCTCGTGTATTATTTACGATGATAAATGTAGTACAGTTATTATTTACCACTAAGTTTCCTTGTTTAATATGTATTTTACATGGCGATGTCCCCCAGCTTCAAGATGATGCAAGAGAAACACTTCAGCACCACTACCGAGCTCCTCAGTCGTACGTGAAGTCCTCCATAAACTAGCCGCTGGAACCGAAAAGGTAGCTGCTCGTCGTCCATATGCAGGGCATCTTGGGACACGAGAATAAATAATTATTATAGTACCAATATATTAAGAAATACTTCACGCAAAAAATGTTAATTATTAGTTTGCAAATGAAACACCTGAACACAAATTAAATAAATTTTAGTAAATGACCTGCACTTGTAAACTGCCCAAAAAAGCATTAGTAGAAGCAAGTAAAATGGTACTAAATTAGGATTAATTAGTAGTCCTCGAAACAGCAGGCTAATGGATAATGAAATTTGGAATGTTAAAACACTTTTCAATAAAGTTTCCCACTCGTGTATTATTTACGATGATAAATGTAGTACAGTTATTACTTACCACTAAGTTTCCTGTATTTTACAAGGCGATGTCCTTCAGGTTCGGGATTATGCACCGGCAAACACCACCACCGATCCCCTCAGTCGTACGTGAAGTCCTCCATAAATTAGCCGATGGAACCGAAAAGGCATCTGCTCGTCGTCCATATGCAAGGCATCTTGGGGCACTAGAATAAATAATTATTATAATACCAATATATTAAGAAATACTTCACGCATAAAGAATGTTAATTATTAGTTTGAAAAGTAAACACCTGCACACAAATTAAACGAATTTTATTAGATACTCAAAACTAGCAAAGGTGGTAGATGAGGATTAATTAGTAGTCTCCGAAACATCAGGCTAATGGAAAATGAAATTTCGAATGTGTTTACAATTACCTTATTCTGCGAAGTTTCCTACTCAAATATGTCGTTTACCCGGTGAAGTCCTTCAAGGCATCTTCGCTAGGGCTGCAGTTATTTTTAACGGCACATAACGTTTACGTGAAGATCAAATAGCTCAAGTCCCACATATGCACTACATAATGACAACGTGCACTGGACATTGAAATTCTGTCGACACTCGGTTGCAAGTAAGCGGAAGTCGTTTTATTTTGTACGGCGCGGCCTTGCTCCATCCTAGCGGCTGAAAGTAGAGATCGATTCTTACGGAAAAATCTGTTATTGTTAACAGCAATTTGCAGTAGAAGATGTAATTGTTATTTTAAATAAGCAGTAACACGATATATTGTTATTACAAAATATCCTCATTCACACCTCTATGCTACTAAAATAGTTGCATATGTCTGGCATCGCATTCTGAGACAGGACTGCCTCAACGTTCTCACTACGTTCAGCAGCCAAGCTAGCGACCTCAGCCTTAATTTTAAAGCAAATCGAGAAAGAACCCTAATAATAGTATTTATGGAAAATCGGAAGGATAGTGCCAGGAAGATTGTTACACTTAACAAAAATCGTTTAGATACGCTTAAATAACGTGCAGGGCCATCAATGTGAGAGAAGCGAAAAAACCTTGTATGCGACATAAAATTGATATTATCCATATCTGATCTGTGTACTGAGGACATACACGTCATTTACGATACTTTAGGTTCTGGTTAATGGTAACTGTTAGATGTCTGTATGGCACTAGGGAACTAAGGTCGCGAAGCTGCAGTGCACATTAAGGTGAAGTTTAGTTGCATTAAAATTACAGGACGAACACAATACGTAGGTATAGAGTTTATAGACGATTTGTCAGTTTTAAGCTAACAACACACATACAATACAGCCACTATGCACTTAAGATACGCTAAGCTGACCATCACAACGTTATAGATCGAACTAATTATAACTGTTACATAGCTATGACGCTAGGAAATTAACGTCGAGAAGCTGCAGTGCACCTTCTTCTGTATAACGATGCACGCCTCGTTATGTAATAATTACAACTAACATCAATGCACAGAGAAGTGCCTAAATCGTATGTGGCATAATAAATACGGAGTCATTATCCATACACTACCAATACACACTACGTTTTATCAGCGCATCATGATAAATTAATGAGATCTTATTAGCCGCTCAGCACCATGAGCATAAATTACTCTTAATACGCAACTGCAAGGGTTGCAGCCACCATATACGAAAAACAGCGAAAGTATTGATAAAACGTATTGTGTGTATAGTTACTCTATATAATACATACCTCTTCGTGTGTATAGATGTTATGCTCAGCTAAGCTCACTCGGTAAATTCTCAAGTCACGTCCAAGGCTAGATCTTCTACCACACCACTTGGCCTTGAGTTCCAAGCCAAGACCACTCCTCGCTCAGCTTTCATTTGAAGATCAACCTTCAGTTCAAAGCCACGAAATCTCCACCACACTTGGCCTTGAATTCACGATTGCTGGCTAGCAACTTCCCACCACTCGGCCTTGAGTTCAAAGCCAAGACCACAGCGTTGAAGTCAGTGTCTAGAACGTCTCCGCACCACATAGCCTTTTAGTTCACGGTCAACGCCTTAGACCTCTCAACCAACCTCAAAAAGCGTAATAAAAGAGAAGTTTAGTCGAATCAAATTTACAGGGGGAACACAATAGGTATAAGTGATAAGGTTTGCAGACGATTTGTCAGTTTCAAGTTAACAATAAAGCCGCTATGCACTTAAGATACGCTAAGCAGGCCTTTACAAAGTGTTAAATTGAACTAATTATAATTGTTAGATATCTACGGCGCTGGGAAACTAAAGCGTCGAGAAGCTGCAGTTCACTTTCTTCTGTATAATAATGCACGCTTCTTTATGTTATAATTACAACTAACAACGACAATGCACAGAGAAGTTTGAGGTATGATAAATACGGAGTCTATATCCATACACTACCAATACACACCACGTTGTATCAGCGCATCATGATAAATTAATGAGATCTTATTAGCCGACCAGCAGCATGCGCGTAAATTACCCTTAATATACAACTGCAAGGGTTGCAGCCTTGGCTAACAGATGTATAGGTAATCTACCATCCTTCGTAAAGGACCGCAAACGCTATAGATCAAACATGATCACCATATATGAAAATAACACAAGTACTAATAAAACGTGGTGTTGATAATATGAAAAAACACTTATAAGAGAGCCCCGGGGGAACGATGCTTTCTTATTCCATACTTACCATCAATGCCACTGACACATGTGAATGCTAGAACTTATTTACGATGACCAAGCGTGCATCTTACTTTTCTCCATCTCTTTATGTCCCCTAGGGCGTCTCCTGCATCCAGTCTGGCAAATTCATAAGAACGAGCTGCAACCGTCCAAAATGAAGTCGAGGTTGCGGAAGGATATGCGCAGCAGCCACTAGCGATGCTATTTATATCTGGAACATAATTGTAAAACTAATCAACGGACTAATATAAAACAAGGAAAAATACTTGAACAGGATGATATACAATAATTCCTCAATGAAAAATAACATTGATGCTACACAAGCTTCCATTTCAGGTTTAACATTTAGAGCTAAACCAATGTCTGCAACATACTAATATTAGGATATTCTAAAGGCAAACTACAACCGGGCTTAACAAGCCCATGTAATATAGGCTCAGTAACGGAATCGTAAAAATCCTTTGTAGTAGGATATTCTAAGGCTGATTTGAATGCGAAAAAGGATTTATTTCATTATCATTCCGAAGAAAATCTGCGAGCCAGCAGGATTCATTCATGTACAACAATTTTAATAAATAAAAAATTGTTTACTAATAAATAAAATGTCATAAGCACTACCATTTTTTATGCGATATTGTTAATACCGGTCTTTATATATGACCGGCCGTGTTAATATTTTAAGCACCCTCTATCTGAATCTGACTCGAACACGCTTGTCCTTGAGGAAATTTGTCTAACACCAAACTTAAAAAACAGAAAAATGGAGTAAATCTCCGAAGCGGCTACGTATTTGGCGTCAATAATTTTAAAAAATTGCTCTCGTCACCCCATCCCTGTCCAGATTGATACACAACTGCCATTGTTTATCAATTTTAAAAACGATACACTTATTATAAGAAGCACACCATATTTAACATTTTACCTACCCAGTATTCCAAAAATCGTATAATAAAAAGCGACCGAAGAACTTCCTCACTCGGGCAACTATTTAAAAAAAGACAGTTTATAAATCCAAGACTAACCCCGACCTTAAACGCAAGACTAAGTATCTCATAAACGGCTGCGTAGTTGTCGAAAATAATTCAAAATCGCCCCCTTAGCCCCTCCGCTGTTAGAACTTTTATTGTTTATTGAATTATTAAACAGTGTTTAACATGATCGCATCCTCGAATGTTAAGATACATTTAACATGCATCCACTCGAAGGGACAATTTCCTCCGTGGCGGAAATTTCATCCGGGATAACAAGGAACTCGTTTTGTAAATAAAAGGAAAACCCCCTATTTAACATTTAACATACCCAGTATTCTGAAAATCGTCTAATAAGAACAGACCGACGAACCTTTTCACTCGGGCAGCAACTATTTGCAAATACATACATAAACCCTCGACTAACCATGGCTTTGAAGACGAGACTAAGTACTGGGAGAAGGTTTAATAATTACAAACGCGTTATAAATATCTAATGCTAAATCGAAGTTTAAAAACAGAAAAATGAAACGTGTAATAATTCAGAAAAATCACCACCCCTGTTCACCAATATTGGAAACATCCCTATTTGACTGGAGGTTTCTCGACCTTGAATAAATTCTATAATTATATGGGGCTATCTTTGTCAAATGTGTGTGTTGCTGAGTAAAAAGTAACCAGAAATCAGCAAAAGTTACTAGATCTAGGGATATTTTTTCGATAATCATCTCAAATTGCTAGCGGTAGCCCTGGTAGCGAAATGTTACGTATACTCTTGCCCCATTGTTAAATTGTTTGGGAAATTTGAAAGATGCTCGTCGCAATGTGGTATGGGGCGATTCTTACACCGCCACTTCCACAGCTCTACTACAAATACTTGCTATAAAACAGAAAATGAGGCTTATCTCCAAAACGAGTGCATTTTTTGGCAAATATAATTTAAAAACCTATCACCCCCGTACTCCCCCCCCCCCCCCCCCCAATAAATGTGTTAATATATCTATGACATTTGTTTGAAGAATGTGTGCTTTTAATAACTGCTATTATGCAAATGTTGGTACTACACCGGTTTTGTAAGGATATGTATCGATGGGGCCATAATTATATAACGGGTGTTCATAAACAGTCGTCATCCCAGTAGGTTTTGACTTCAGAAACGTATGTCTATTAAAATTGAGAAATAATGCGCTATGACAGTACTCAATGACGTTTCATTGTGTTGCACGAATTAATCAAAGACATAACATTTTGTTTTTCAAAGCAACTGGGATGACGACTGTTTATGAACACCCGTTATAACAGCAATAAGATAACATGAACAACAAAATAGAATGCTTGAGTAAGAAAGAGATGACCATACAACAAAATTATTCTAGTAGGCACAATTAGTTGACAAATGTCATAATTAAAATGAGCTTCAAGCCTACTCGTATATTTGCTACTATGTTTATCTCTTTCTTACTCAAACATTCTATGTTGTTGTTCATGTTATCTTATGGCTGTTATATACAGTGCAATTATACGGAATGCGAACATAGGCAGTCAAATGAGTTAGAATACAGTTTATGGGCATTGTATGCGTTAGACAGAAATAGACATATATGCGATTAACATCTAGCATCCGCAGAATGAAGGTGTTTGTTTTAAGAAAACACTGAATCCTAGGATACTAGATTTTAAATCGTATATGTCTATTTCTGTCTAACGCATACAAAGCCCATAAACTGTATTCTAACTCATTTGACTACCTATGTTCGCATTTTGTATAATAGCACTGTATGCAAAAAATAATGTAGCACATTATGGAAACATCGGGCATTCTGAACCTGCAAAATTCCTAACCTAACTTTACCGCAGTTTTGTCAGTTCATATACAGAGTGATATCTGTCAGATTGTCATGGCCAACCATCGTTTTTTTTTAAAGATGGAATATATTATACAAACAATTAGTTCCTTTAAATCCCTCTCTTCTTTAAGAACATTATGCTTTTGGGGAGAAACACCTCAAAATTTTGAAAAATTTTGATGTGAGAACATCTATTTTCAAATGTTGTTATGAAAGAATTTAGAATTTCCCGAAATGTTTGAACCTGATCATAGCATTTTACAATTTGCACTTTTCCGTTGCCTCGTAGTTATCCATTAGATAGAAATAATGACAGATATTATCTGTTGTCAAAATTCGCGAACTTTCAAAGTGACATTTTCGGCATTTGTAAATTTGTCATATCGTCTGCCGTGTTCGTAGTAATGAAAATCTCTCTGTATATAATTATGGCCCCTTCCGTATTTTTTTAAATAACTCCACAGCCAGTAATCCGCTGGGTTAAAATCAGGTGATCTTGACGGGCATAAATTCACAAAATGCCTGCTTAAAATTGAGATTTATTGAGAATTATATAAGCATTTAAAGTATACCCCTAACTTTATAATAACCCCATACTTTGTGAATACATAGTTCTCTACTTATAGAAATCACAAGAACAAAGTTTATTTTCTGCGTGAATTTTCATGTGTTGGTTTAGAAGTACATTTCGACTAGAATTATATCCATAAATTTTACAAACAAATAGTAAATTCCTAACTTTTAAGCTTTGATTTGCTATCTCTTTAGGGTTTGTTAAGTACTGCTCTAACTCCCCCCCCCCCCCCCTTAGAACGCAATTTTTTTTATAACTTATCAACTGCCCCTTTGCTTCACTAGAATTTTTATTAAATTACTACAGTTTCTTCTAATGCTGAAAAGATATTTACAAACCACTAGGACTGGTTTTTTGTCCCTATACAGTTCCTCCAGAATTATTTTTAGTCCTTGTGAAATGTTAACGTCGTCCACCACATCCTGCTTTATTTCTAATTCTTTGCTTGGTAGCAATTCAACTTTTATGTTGCTATTTGCAGCTCCAACTTTCATTATTCTACTAAATGTGTCCACGTTCACAATTCCAAGTTGTTACGGCCGAAAAGCTACTCGTCAATTCCTTCTTAGTTTTGCCGTTCATCGCACACTGTCCTGCCTGATACCGTTCGTAGGTCTCTGTTTACATTTTGAGGTCGTTGAAATCATATTTGGTCGTGATGCTCAATTCTTTCTAAGCAATTTATTTATTCATCCGTGTTCGGGCCGGCTAACTGTGCCACGATGCCCTATATGGGTTTTGGCTCAAACCATTGTGATATGTTTTGCTCTTCCAATGTTTTCATGTTCCAATTTTTATCTATATTTATTTTTCTGTTTTTTTGCTTTGTGTAGTCGTTCCTTTCCTTTATTTTCTCTTTCAATTCTTCAAGATTTATTTCAGGGACTTCTTTTCCTTACTAGGCCTGTTGTCGGGTTGCTTGCTCTGGAGATCTCGCTGCCTTTCATCCTATTACAGTTTTGTTATATTCGTTTTCCTCGTTTGTTAACATTTCGAACATGTTCAACAATCTCATATTGACGCTATATCCTTTCTCCTTCACTTTTTTCAAACTTTTCTTGTTTCATATATCCTTCACTTATTCAGTATTTCGTATAGGCATTTATTTTTCAATATTTTTATTTTGTTATGATATAATTCGGAAAAGAAGCCGCGTGGCCCAGTTGGGTAAGCGCCAGGCTTGCATTAAGCAGTCCTCGGTTCGAATACCGCGGGGGTTGGAATTTTTTCGTAGCCTTGGTGATTGGAGTCGGGCTAGGTGAGACCATTCACAGTTGGACATCAAATTAACTGTGCTCTACTCACAGTGAACTCAATAACAACTGGAAGGGACGCTAAATGCTTTAAAAGTGAGGCAAGTTGATTTTTAGGCAACCCGCAAGTGTGTAGTATCTCCCTCTCTGTTTAACATATTGAATAAATGGCAGAAATGAGCAAATTTGAAGGTTTTATTTTTTATTTCCTATCCTATCTTTTCTAAAATACTGTATTAAAATTTATACAGATTATTTGATTAATCTTTAATCTTTTAAGAGGTAAAATAATTATTTAACTGTTTCTAGTATTTGTCAAAAATTTAATAAAATTCTGTATAGGTGACCATACAAATTTAGCAGTCATTAAAATTTGTTAAAACCCTTATTTGCCTGATAAAACAATATTTAAAATCTATATTATATGTTTAAACAAAATTATAGATACACATATAGGGAACAAAATAAATCATTGGAAAAAAATTACAAATGAGAAAAGGTACAAAAATGAATAAGTAACTGGCCTTCACAACACTTTTATTTCAACAATGATTTTATTTCAATTCAAAATATCACGGCTAATGCAAATGGTGAAACGCTTAATATCTGTAACAAACATTATTATGAACACTTACAAGAGCAATATAAAGAAATAGTGATTATTAAGCATTTCAGCAGTTGTAATTAGCAATAAATTAAAAAGACTAAATGCTTTTATATAATATATTATATGCAAAATACAAAATGTATTTAATAATATTTCATAGTACAAATATTTACATGAATAAATTATGTAAAATACAATTAGTCTACATTTATCGGCTATCATACAAACAGAATTAGCTTAAAAGAGAAAAAATCACATTCAGGTCATCGGACTGGGCCCAAGTGGCTTAAAATTTCGTCTTCCTATCGTTATTCTGTTGTAGATATGAAAATTATCAAAAGACAACAAACGTAACGTCTTTGGCCACGATCTTTAATTTCAGAGTCTGTTTTCTGCAGAAGCACAAGCTCTAAAGGCAGACCTAAAAAATTCATTATTAATTTTCTAGTACAATAGTTTAGCACAAGCATTATTATTAACCTTCAAAATAATTTTTCAGGACAGTATTTAAATTTTCATTGCTATAGCCACTTTTTGAAATTTCCTTAATGAGATGTTTCATAGTAGACACCTTTAAATTTCTCCTCTTGACTTTTTGTTTTAAAGTTTTGACTTGTCTTTTCAAGCGGAAAAGTCTATCATCTATTGCCGCAGTCTGCGTTTCTTGGTCCCTGAGCAGTTTTGATCCTCTAGCAGATGACGATGGCAAATTTATCGATTCTGGTGTAGTAACACCAAAATCAATACTCATAGGTTCTTCTTTAACCCTATCATCTGCCATCTAAAAAAAAATTACAAAAATACAATAATTTTTTGCATAATACAGAAGGTTATTTTAATAACTCACATCATGTCGAATTAATTTCCTGCGAGGTGTTGCCTTTTTCAATAGATGTTTTGGAAATGAAAAAATACTTGGCACAGCATCACGTTTAAGTAATTTAGTATTACATCCTGGCCTAATTTGGTAATCCGCAGATAAAAATGTTGCCCGCACAGTCTACTCGTCTTAGAAGGCAACCAATTTTCTCTTCTTATTGCTTTCACCCAAAGTTCCAGAATCTCTGGACGTTTGAATGGAAAACTAAAATAAACATATACTTAATTAATAATAAAAATTATTATATACTTTTTTAACTTTTATAGGTTAACTACATTTTATGAGCATTTTAAATCTTAACATACAACAAAGATTTTATAGACTTTAGACTATTAAAAAACTGTAAACTTACGTATGAAATGAAATTGGTTTTCTTGCATTCTGTACATTATTGCAACCATAAGCTACACAATTAAGCACCATGATTACTCAGTTTCTAAACACAACACTTGGAAAATGGTTTTGGCACTATTTTGCTGCAATTTGCTTTAAACAAAATACACCAACCGCTTGATGTAAATGTATTCGACAAACTAAAAGCCTTTTCAAAGATACAAGCTCCTCAAAATATTAACAAATTGTAATAAATGGGAAATGAACCGCACAATCGCCATTCACTTGCATCTGTAAAACAGAGATGGGGATCCTACACGTACATTCCCTCTCACTCTGTCGCCCCTGACACAGTTTTGCGTGCTTTGCGCACGCGACGGGTCCTTTCCAGTTACGTTAGAGTTCACTGTCTACTCAGAACCACAGAGCTAAGAGATAGAGTAACAAGGTCAACACATCACCAAATCACACACCTCACACAATGATTTGCTGCGCAAGCACCAAAGGCGCGCTCCAACTCTGTATCCCGAATCCGGGGCAAGTTGAACATTGTACCGCCAGATGCCAGCACATAAAACACCAGCCTCTACAATGCAAAGTAAATGAGGTTACAGATAATACATAATTCGGATTTTATGACAGCACTGGATCACACTTACCACATGTCGGTTAGCGTTGTAAGGCAGCTGTATGATACCCCCGTTCGCTTTCAACCTAGCTCGCTCCGGTCCAGTCCTATCTTAGGAGAGTAAAAATTTCAATACTTGTCATGGCGACATTGTGAAATTTAACTCGTAGCTGAATCTGCCGCGTCCACAGTCAGGGCACGGCTACTTGTGCAAAATACGTAAAAGCTTTCTTTTCAACTAAATATCTAAACGCTTTAGCTGTCCCAGTTCAACTTTCCTTTAAAACCTCTTAACAATTGTCTAATCAATAACTAAACACGACTTTTGAATTTAACGCGCTTGAAGGGCTCGTTCCCGTACTACTTAAGTGAATGGTACTTTTACTCAAAGAAACGAAATATGTAGCTTACAAATAACATTTATTATAAGTTGATATGACTGGCGTTGCATAACAGGAAATGTAAAGTATATATACAAATAGTCACAGCAGGTAACACATGAACTAATTTGTCAAATAAAGACATACAGCAAAAACAAATCATAATAAAGAGGCCCCTGTTAATCAAGAGAGAAAGAGAGCATGACATTCAAAACAACTAACATTGGCTGTACATAGCTCAAGCTATCTCCGACCACAGAAGAAATCTTACTAAATTCCAACAAAGTAATACCAATTTACATTAAATAATGTGTTAGCGCCCAAAAACGCCACACAACTTCAAGGTAAAAAGAATCAATGGCATTAAACGGAGTTCGCTACTGTTCATGCAAGCGCCCTTAATTTAGGCACGTCACTGGGGCAACTCGCTCACAATTTTGGCAAAGCACTATAAGAATATAACACAGACACCTTTACCTGGGAAAGCTTCAGAAGGGGATGCCACAAGGAAGTTTGATGTCACCTAATTCAGTCTTTACTGACGTAATAGATCCAAATAACAGCCGGCGTTCATACATCAAACAAGTAGAACAACTCACTGTCGGTTCCTTTGATGTCAAAATTCGATTTGAATGACCTTGAACGGCTCCTGGTGGGGTATTTTCAGATAGTACTAACAGATGGCGCCACTACTTTACCACATCATGATTGGTAGCAGAGCAAGTAACTTCAAAAATAAATTTCTATTTGGCGCTTGCTTACCATATAGTTGCATCCACTTCTGTTGTACTAATATTTCTGCCATACAATCTGTTCGGTTAATTTTGCATTGGTAAAACCATTTTACTATCGCAATTATTTCCTGCAATTCTATCATTTTGACAATTAATAATAGGTGACATTAATTTATTAAATTTTCAAAGTTTTTAAAATATCGCTAAAATTCCAACGTTGCAACATCTATTTTTCTCTGTTCTTAATGTAAAGTCAGCTCCATCTGCCGAGGTGCTTCAACAAAGTTACTACTCCTTTCTGGGGCCCTTTGTAGATAGACGCGCTGAAAACGACCTTCTTGCCAGCGATTTCTTGGAATAATTCGTACTAAACAGGTCGAAGCGTTACACCGGAGCGCACACGCCCCGGGGCGCGTTCGGTGCAGCGGACCGGCCCACAATACGGCATAGGGATGGGCGCGTGACGTGAAAACAGTCGGGTTACGCCGGATCACGACGGAACCCGTCGTGAACGTGAGTAATATTTGAAAACCGGGACGTGAATGTGAGTGAAAAATTCCAAGGCGTGATTCACGTTTCACGTTAATTTCACGTTAAATATTTAGTAACAAATAAAAGACTGTAGGGTGCCCCACACCCCCGCTGCCCGACATGTGGAAGATCTAGAGCTGGAGCTTGAGGTTATTGTACTTCTGTGTGGCAGCCTACAGCGACGGAGCCTTGCACTTGTGTTATATTGTGAATCTTGTGTCTACAGTCAATCGGGTGTCTGCGTTTATAGGCGACCAAGTAGAACTTACTTTTAGTTCCTCGGAAGTAAAATTACTTTTAAACCTAGTGTCATAACCAACACTATTTATTTATGACTCGAGTACATTGCATTATATTCTAATGGTTATTTATTATACAGCTAATCATAAGTTATACAATGTTACTAGTCCTACTATGACATCTCCCTTCTTTTTATAAATTCAGTCTCTTTGGCGTTTTAATTTTTCTTCCCTTGCTGCTGAGCCTGGCCGTTTCACTCTTCTCTGCCTTTTCTTCGTCCTCTGTAGTCGCTGTCTCCTGGCAAGGAGTCTGGATCACTTCTTTGTTTTCTTCTATTGGGTGTACTTTACTCTCAGGGGCTCTTTGTTCTTCCTCTCTAGGTGTAGGCTGCTGACTGGTGGGTATCGATAGGAGGGGTGTATCGAATACTTCTTTTTCAGGGGTGGCTTCTTTG
Source organism: Agriotes lineatus (assembly GCA_940337035.1). Classification (NCBI taxonomy): domain Eukaryota; kingdom Metazoa; phylum Arthropoda; class Insecta; order Coleoptera; family Elateridae; genus Agriotes; species Agriotes lineatus. The sequence goes on from CALNHX010001469.1 coordinate 109,697, forward strand.
TGGTGTTTGAGGAACCACGTATTTCTTCTGTATGTGGCTCCATCGGGTGTCTCTATCACAAATGACCTTGGTTCGGGCGTTTGATGTATAATTTTTGCCGGTAACCACTCTTTTTTATTATTACGGTAAAGTACATTGTCACCACGTTTGAATTTATCACTTGGTTTTGAACTTTTGTCTGCATAATATTTTTCACTATTTTTAAGACGATTGAGTTCTTTGATAACGTTTTTGTTTATTTTAGGTTTTAACTGATCATCAGTAGTAGGCAACAGGGTTTTTGTTCTTCGACTCATTAGTCGTTGGACTGGTGACCCAAGGTTGTCACGAGGAGTGTTCCTGTAGAGTTGGAGCGCGCCTTTTGTGCTTGAGAAGCGACCATTGTGTGCGGTGTGTGTGTCTTGGTGATGTGTTTACCTTGTTACTCTATCTCTCAGGTCTGTGGTTCTCAGTAGAGCACATTTAATTTGGTGCGCAACTGTGAATGGTCTCACCGAGCCCGATTCCAATCGCCAAGACTGCAGTAAAATTCGGACCCCCGCGGGATTTAAACCGAGGACTGCTTAATGCAAGCCTAGCGCTTTCTCAACCGCTCTACCCGGCTTCTTTGATTGCAACATATCACGTAAATTATTTAACGTGCAAAACATATTTTATTTTATAGCTTTCAGTTCTGTTGCGGGTTCTTTATTGGTTTGAAATTTGAACATTTTGTTCTATCTGAATTTGAATTTTCAAATAAACGCTGCGGGTCACGTCGTGAGTGACCGGTCACGCCGTGAACTTGAGAGAACGTGAGCGTGGGCGTGAACGTGAGTGTTTAAAGCAAGCGCGAAACGTGCGTGACGTGAGTGAATACTCACTCACGCGCCCATCTCTTATACGACACGTTTTGCCTGTTCGACTCCTGGACCTCGATTCTCGAGTGCGAGAGAAGTGAGTAATGGCGAGGGAGTTTTGCAAGAGAAAATGAACTCACATCCGCTGTAAATTTCTCTCAGTTCCGTAAACCTGTATTCTTGAGGCTTTGAGAGATAGTGAGAAAACATTATTCCATGCAACAAGCTATACATTGTTGCCAAATGTGTCGAGCTGTGTGAGCCAATGAGAACGTACATATTTAAATATTCCCGCATTTAGTCACCCAATTATGTGAGAGTTTGCCGTAAACATGCGCAGTTAACATTTATCTGACCTAACCTATGTTTTTATCCGTTCGCGAGGTCCACGTTCACGTTGTCTCGTCATTCATATATTATTTTTCTTCTGAGTTCTGTAACAGTTTATACCTAATTTATTTATTATGGATGAAAGTGATTTTAACGTTTTAAATTTATTAAACCAAAGTGCCATTACTTCTACTCCTACGAGAACTGCACATGCTGCACATGTCACCAAACAACAAAAACAGTTGCTAATCGAGTTTTTAAGTAAAAATCAGTTTCTTGTGAGTGGAAATTTTGCAAATTTGACCAAAAAGGAAGCGCAGCTTTTGTGGTGCGATATTACAAAAACGCTTAATTCAATTCCCGGAGGTGCAAACAAAGAGTGGTATAAATGGCGCAAAGTAAGTAATATCTACGTTTTTTGATTAGTACAATTACAAAATTTACTTTTTTGTCTATAGACTTGGCAAGATATAAAAAAGAATACGAAAGCCAAAGCAGTCAAAACTCGTCGTCATGCTGTTGGAACTGGAGGTGGTCCAAAATCAAAAGAAACATTTTCAGACTTCGATAATGGCGTTTTGGATTTGATGGATACCACATGTGTGGATGGAAATCCTAATGCAACCGAATCAGAAGTCAAATTTACTTATGAGGTAGGTTTAGTATCATATGCTTTAAGATGCTCATAATAAAATTGTGTATATTATAGTACTCGGATGATGAAAACCAGCAGCTGCAGGATGATATGCAACATGAGAGTCCTGAAAACATCACTGCCGAAGAAAGTGCAATTCAGCCTATTATTATTACACTAAACGACATCGAATCTTCTGCCGTTAGTGTTGGTTTACCACAAAATCCAGGCAGTACTTCGGCATCCGTTGATGGAGCAGGGTCTTCCAAGGTCGTATACAAAAAGCCTACAGATAAGAAGAAACGGTTGACAAAATCTGTTAGGTTAAGTAAATCTTTAAGCTTAACCCAAGATTTACTTAAAATTTCTGACAAAAAAAAACTCTCATGAAACCAATTACCGCAAAAGAAAACTGGAAATCTTGATTAAAGAGCAAGCCGCTCGAAGGGCCTACGAAGCTAAGAAATTGGAACTTTTACAGGCAAATCTCGAAACAAACTCTAATATTTTAAAAGCACTTGTGGCAATAAATAATAAATAATACAATGTACAATATTTTACAATTAATTCACTAAATTAATTCATGTCAACCCTGGTTTTTAGAAAGGTAATAAATAATAAGTAATAATAAATAATTTTTTGTATGTATTTTGATATTTTTAATAAAACAAAAAAGTAACAATTTTAATTATTGAAATGTTGTCTAATAATACGCTGTTGCAAAACTCGTGCTGCTGCTAGATCTGGATTAACTCTGGCAATGTTAGCCTGAGCCTCAACTAGTTGATTGTTCTCAATAACATTCATTCCCCAATCTGTATTTAACATATCTTCATCAGGTTCGCGCACATTATGCTGAACACACATATTGTGCAGAATGATGCAGGTGTTAATAATTTTTGAGGCCACTTCAGGAGTATAATGCAACACCCTGTGTTTTATCAAGCATCTGAATCTATTCTTGAGAACTCCGTTACACCGTTCAATTATACTTCGTATACTTTTAAATTGATTATTAAATCTTTCTTCGGGAGTACCAGGTTCCACATCTTGTAGGGGTGTTAAAAGCCATGGTCGCAGTGCATAACCTGAAATAACAATCAATTAGTACAATAGTGACACGTAAATATCAAAATTTTTAGCACCATAAAAACTATTTAATTCATATTAACTGATTATTTTATGCATATAAAGTGAGTGCCAAAAAGTCTGCACCATAGAATTTTTTTTATTAGGTATGCATTTCTCAGAAAATTTTATTCTTAATAAAAGTTGGTGCATCGCCTAAAACCGAAAATGCAACCACCAAATTTTAAAATTTGTCTACTGTATACGGGGGAGTTCAGAAAATATGAATTTGACAATTTAATTCAATTATGTTCAAATTTAAAATCACAGCAGCCTATTTAAAAAAAAAAGGGTACATTAGAGCCAAATTTATATTTTCTAAACTCACTCGTATGGTGTGGTGGTATATGGTGCAGGCTTTTTGGCACTCACTGTATACTATCTATAAACTGCAGAATAATAAATAGATAACAAAATTCATATTAACCTGAATCTCCAATAAGATAAAATATATTGTTATTATTCTGTCTATAAATTTGTTCCATTGTTTCAGACACAGCCGATTGTCTCCAAATATGTGAATCGTGGCAACTTCCCGGAAATCTTGCATTCACATTCATTATTTTTAAATTTTCATCACAAATCTGTTAAAAAAGTGATCACTGGTTACCTACATACAAAATATTTAAAATTTTCTTACCAATTGTACGTTTATAGAATGGTAGTTTTTTCTATTAACATAAATGTGTTCAGGATATATATCATCATTTCGCTTTGGAGCGACGATTGCCACATGCGTGCAGTCATAAAACCTAAAGCAGAAACTATACATAGTGTCCTGTAACCTTAAACACAATATGTGGCTTACCTTCTTCTTCGATTTTCCAATTCACGAATATTCCTTGGAAAATGCACCCACTGTTCAAAAATATGTGGCTGAGTTAAGGCATCACATACTTCCCGGATTGCCCGACTTACACTGGATTGACTCACTCCAGTATAACTATTTGTACCAGTTATCTCTTGGTAACTGCCTAATCCAAAAAACTTTAGGGCTACCAGCACCTAAGTAAATAATAGTAGGTATAAATGTTTCAGGCTTACAACCAAATACTTACCTTGGTTTCCACACTAAGAGCTGAGCGCCTTGAAGGTTCCATTAAATAAGGTGTGACTAACTCGATAACATTCCGAGCGAGCTCCTTATTTAGGCGGAAAAATGTTATCAACTTAGTGTCCGATAAGGCGAAGGCATCCATCTTCTTTAAAAACACCCTTGTGGGATCTTGGGCCTGTTCTTCAGGGTCACGCAAGTCCCCAAAAACTTGTGCTACTACCAACAGTTCATTCAAATCCATTATAGGACTTATTAATTATTTTTATTAAATATATAAGGTTATAACTTGTTTGATTGTCACTCTGACAGCTGTTTTAGGTAAACACAAACACTGCGCAAGCGTTTTTGGTGTTTTATGTTATTATCAAGAGAAAGTTGGTATTTCTATTAAAATTTAGCAGTAGAATTGTATTCTCTTAGTAATGCATGAATGGGAGTGCTCCCCGATATTCAAGAATGCAACATTATCGTGTTTCGAGAGAACTCCGCCCACTTCTTGCGATTTCTCTTACAAATTTCTACTCGTCTGAACTGGAGAATCGAAGTCCTGGGCAGCTAATTTCGTTTTCGCGCTCAAAGCTCACCGTGCCTTTAACCCCACTTCATATCTGCCTTTAACTTCGTGTTTGATCATCTCTTTTTATACTAGATGCGCTTGACGCTAGCACAGCGTAATAGCTATTAACATATCATACCTAGAAATGTTATGAGTAGGTATGATAACTGCCGCATGAGCTCGGATTTTAAGGCATCTAAAGCTGTTATGGTTTATAACCTCCGTGGTTTGTTCAATAGTTTATCGGTTGCAGTATGGTAATGGTTGCCATGCACGGTAAAGGAATATTACCGTACAGATACAATTATGACTTAGTTACCAGCCTACATTTGTATATGTAAACAAATGCTTAATATCCTGAAACCGGTAAATACTTTTATTCGAAATCATATTGTAATGCATCAATTTCATGATATGACAACAGCTGGGAACTAGATGATTACTGAAGCTAGCCGGTAAATTATTACATATCCCGATATACCAATGACGCCATAATTATATATGTATAACAGCAATGAGATAACATTAATAAGAAAATAACACGTATTGCTTGAGTAAGAAAGAGATAAACATAGTAGCAAATATTCGAGTAAGCTTAAAGCTCATTTTAATTATGACGTATGTCGACTAAACATGCCTCCTAAAATAATTTTTTCGTATGGTCATCTCTTTCTTACTCAAGCATTCTATTTTGTTGTTCATATTATCTCATTGCTGTTATATATAATTATGGCCCAATCCGTATATTACATACCTGAAGAGTGGGTTGACAGTTATTATAATTTTTTTGTTTTCATGGTAACAAAAATATTTGCTACATCAGAATAGTTATTATTCAGAATTCAATTGTAGTTATTTTTAAAATTATATGATTGCGCATAAAATAGTATACAAACCACGGCAAAAATTCCATTCCTGTATCTCGAGAACTAGTTCACCTCGAGACTATCGCCTCTCGGTAAACTATAGTTCTCTCGACAGGAATGGAATATTTTCCGCCTCGGTATGTAATATACTATAATTTGGCGGTAGACTGTACTCTCTAGAATCAGACAAACACTTGGCGTTTCGCACGTGTTTTCAAGATTCCGGCACGTCACGACGGCGAACCTTCTTGATTAAATTGAATTCGTTAAATGCAGCATAAAGCATTTGATACGCGCCCACGGGAATACTGGCCCAAAATGCTCGAGGGCAAAAGCATTTAAAATTAGAAATTAACATAACAATTTTCTATATTCAGTAGTTAGCACAAGCTGCATTGTGTTATGGGGAAACTAAATTTACGACCCCTAAAAAAACAGTGCTCCAGTCAGGTCAGTGGAGTAGCGGCTTGTTTTTAGCTGTAAGAATTGTACGCACGCGGAGGCCAAAAACAAGTACCTTAAAGATACCTAGACAAATTCGAATAGTTGTTAGGCGCCACCTGTCGTCGCTGCAGGGAGATGACGTGGGAGTATTTCTCAACAGCACGGGCGATTCGCTTCGGCTATAGAAATTTGCTCAACTCTAAGAAATGACTTACCTTGATATCTGAAATGCTTAAAATAATACAGCGCAATAAAATTAAGAACGGCTATACAAATAACACAAATACAGTTATCGCGGATCGCATCTGTTTGCTTCGCAAAACCATTAGGATTCTACTTGTGTTGTAACGTCACGTTACTCTACACGCGAAACTCTTAGACATAATCTTTCCATTGTGCAATCCTAATGACAAATTCGTCGCAAGTGTTTCAATCAGTCCCAGGGATGACGTGCTCAAAACTTTGGTCCTCGTAAGATGATTAATTTTTTAAGTGGAATATAACCGCATACATATTATATTAGAAACGGTAACAATTCACAACATACTAGATGCATCTCGGGTCATAGATCCGTTACTACCGGCTAAAATAATTTGGCTGGCGGCGGGAATACAAAGTCTAGCGGTGATCACGAGGGGGTATTTATTAATAGCGGAATTCAAAAATGTGGCTACAATTCAAAACGTCGTTCCACAAGTTAATGTAAAGAGAAGCGGGAAGGTATTTTATCCAGTACCTGAACCAAATCAACTCTGAAATTTCAACTCAATGCAACGAGACAATAATTCGAAGCTTGAATCTTGTAGACCACGTCCTAGGAATGTCAAATCCGACCAAAAGTAGAAAATGTCAATAACGGCCGACAGCCTCAAGAACACCTGTAACGTTTTGCCCTCCCGAATTTAACTGTAGTGCTGGTAATTAATTCTGGTAATGTAACGTTATAAATCTGGTGTGATATGACTTCCATTAATTTTGGAAAGGCTCAAACGTTTATTAATTTCTACTTCGCGTTAGCTCAATTCGGAGAAATATGTACACTAACTCAAACGTATATGTTTAGGAAAACAGATATATAAAACAACAGTATAATGTCGAGAAGCCGCGTGGCGCTGTTGGGTAAGCGCCAGACTTGCATTTAGCAAGTCCTCGGTTCGAATCCCGCGGGGGTCGGAGTTTTTCCGCCTTGGTGATTGGAATCGGGCTCGGTGAGACCATTTACAGTTGGGCACCAAATTAACTGTGCTCTACTCAGAACCACAGACCTAAGAGATAGAGTAACAAGGTCAACACATCACCAATACACACACTTCATACAATAGTTGCTGCGCAAACACCAAAGGCGCGATCCAACTCTGTATCCCGAATCCGGGGCAAGTTGATCATTGTACCGCCAGATGCCAGCGCATAAAGCACCAGCCTCGACACCGCAAGGTAAATGAGGTTACAGATAATACATAATACATACAGTATAATGTCTTTAGCTAGCTGTACAAAAATAAGGCTGAATCTTACAGATTGTACATTAAATAAATTTACAGTTTCCTCCGGGGGACGTGTTTCATTGTTCCTGGTTAGTCCCGCCACCCCTCTAGCAGGTAAGCACGGCAGACGGCTTTGTCCGGGACTGAGGAGATGGAGCCAAGTATAAATTTTGGCCTCTGTATGTTATATCTCCAAGACGGGCAACCTTCAGGTACCTACCGGTATTGTTTACATTTGAGGTGCTGTAATTATATGCCGAAATCAAGGAGATTTAAGCGATACTTACGCCTCTGGGGTTACGTAGGAGTTGATGAGGGTCTTGCTGGTGCCCTACTATGGCCTGACGTTACGCCCGGAGTGACGGTGTCGTGAAGTTCGACCTGGTGTAATTCGCCGAATTTTAGCGGGCGGCGAACTCTGACATCTCGGCGGGCCTGTGGTGAATTTTCCGATGCTCGTTTTCGAAAGCGGGCTTGGATTTCAAACTTCTGGAGAACGTCTTTAAACGTTCAGGGCGGACGCTTCAGGTAAGCTAATCCATACAGCCATAGGGCTCGAACCACATTCAGGCGGAACGTGCAATTTGATTCCTATACGCATTATTGTTATTAATAGCTTTGGAATATTATTCGGCGGATCGTAGTGAGGTTTTGAAATTATAAGAAAACAAGTTAGGAGACGGGCATTCACCGCCTCAGTCTAACGTGCAGGTCAGCTTTTCTCGTAACGAGGGTTGGAGCTCCCAATTGTGTAGTAAAGTCGTTTCGTAGGTAACAGATTTGGCTCCCAAGCGTATGATTTTGTTTTGCACGCTTGAGGTGCTGGTCGTTATGTCGTTAATACCGTTTCGATCTCTAACAGCCACCCTATAACCAGATGTGCAGCATTTGGTAAGGAAAGAAATGCAATATTTGAAAACCACCCAATCATATTTAAATGTGTGTAGCAATTTAAAAAATATTAATCAAATTATAGATGAAACTGAAGTGACCCAATTTTTAACTATAAATGCTATAATCAGAAAATCTGATTATAGCCATTGCGTCATAGAATTATCCATTAGAGAGTTTGAGCACCTTGTACGTTATACGCTAACGCTATTTAGAGGCAACTGCGCAGGCGCAGAAAATACCGTAACGCTAAATATTTATCGGAGCACGTTATTTCACTACGAATAGCGTAGAGGTTTACCGTAAACGCTATTTGATTTGTGAGGTTACGTTACTTTGTTTACTAAGGCAGAAGTTTGCTTGAACTTGAACCTTACCAAGTAAATATAATAATGGCAAATAAAAACAGACTTTTCTCCTAACGCTGCAATATTAAATATATCTTCCATCCTTAAAAGTATACTCTGAAACCAATTGAAAGGAAGCCTAATTTCTTGTAATAGTTATGTTATTTAGGTAATTACTGCTCCTTGCATTTACTTACCAATAATTAACAAATTGAGGAAGTATACTACAAACTTTCAATATTTGCTAGATTGTGAGGTTATGTATGTTCAAATACCGTTTGTTGTTGTGCTCAAACTCTTTAAAATGCTACCCTCCCGTAAAAGTTTATCGTCACTAGTCACGTGACTTTATCGTTAACGGGAAGTTTAACGTCAAAGTGCTCAAACTCCCTAATATAGGATATTGTTTTATTAGGATTAAAAGTGGCACTTTGTTCGACGAGCAATTATGTTTGCATTTGCAAGGCGAACGGCAGCGTAGCAAAGCAAACGCAAAAATTGCAAGTCAAACAGTCACTTTTAATCCGAATAATACATACTATTTTTTCCGCAACCTAGAAAAATACAAAATATTCAAAATTTGAGACGATTGATTACTTTTGACGTTTCTCATTAAAAAATCATTATGACAACTACAGCTGACTAAATGGAAGTTACTTTTAATTCCTAGTAAGTAATAGTAGATTATATTATAAGTGAGAGAAATGCATCATTATTTGCGAGTGAAAATTTTGAATCGCGAGTGCTTCAGCACGAGCGATACAATTTCTCACGAGCATATAATGGCATTTAGCTCACGTGTGATATACGACGTTTTATCTTACAGTAGCAATTCTTGTGCCTAAATAGTTTGTGCAGTCAGAATATGTCGCGAAATAAATTTATAATTAGTCGCCTATGATTTGTGATATACGTTTGACAGTACTGAAGTGTATTGGCAGTACTGAAGTGTATTGTCAGTCTATGTCAAATTCGAGGTTCGTAGGTTAGGTTTTGTTTGTTATTTGACACAGACTGACGCAAAACTTAACCTGAAAATTACGAATTTGACATAGCTTGACAGTGCTACCAACAATGCAGTAGTATAAATAATGAAAACTCACTTGTGAATAAAACTTCATTTTAGTCACTGAAAACAGTTGTATAATGTATGGTAATAGGCGCTACTGTAAGATAATAGTTATTTATGGTACAAGTGTGTTATAAGGGAAATAAGTCACGAGAAAAAACGGGTAAGCCACGAGCACTTTGTGCGAGTGGCTTTGTTTTTAAAAGTGACTTATGACCGATAACACACGAGTTCCATACATAATTTTATCCAACACCTTCAGAATTTCGTTAAAACGCATCCTTTTTCTGATGACAGTTGTGACATTTTTATTTGACAAATTATTAAAAGTAGCTCAATTTATGGGAAGGCTTTGACGCGATCACCATGGCACATAAAAGTTTTGTTTACATTGAAACAATAATCGTGTTTGGTTTCACAAAAGTGTCAACACATGAAAACGACGCCGAATACCTAATGGAAGAAAAAGTGTTTGTTCCTGCTGAAATTCAAAATGATGCTAAACTAGCATTATCAAAAATAATACCCAAGAAATCGAAGGATATTTATGAAAAGGAATTCGGGCTATTCAAGTCCTGGAGAGAAGAGAAAGGAGTTAGTGGTATAACCGAAGAAATATTGTTGGCGTATTTTGTTGAAATTGGAAAGAAAAATGTAGGTTCGTCAATGTGGACAAAATACTCGATGTTGAAAGCAACGTTAAAATTTCATAAAAATGTCGACATATCGAAATATGGTAGGCTTATATCTTTCTTGAAAAGTGAGTCAAGAGCACATAAACCAAAGAAAGCCAAGATTTTGGAAAAGGAACATATTGAGCAGTTTCTAAGAAGTGCTCCGGACAGTGAATATCTGATGGAGAAGGTGAGATAGTGCCTATTTGATTTCCGTAAATCCTATTTAAATATATGTTTATAGGTTGCACTAATAATGGGTATTGCGGGGGCATGCCGTTGTAATGAGCTGACAAATTTGAGTGTTGAGCACATCGAAGACAAGGGATCATATCTCTATATTTCCATTCCTGATACAAAAACCAACAAACCTCGAAGTTTCACTGTCATGAACGAGGGATATCCTGTCAGTCCTATTGATCTCTATAGAAACTATGTTTCATTACGACCTGCCAAGGTACCACACCGTAGATTTTTTTTGAATTACAAACATCAAAAATGCACGATCCAACCAGTTGGAATAAACACATTGTCTAAGGTGCCATTCCGAATCGCATTTTACTTGAAACTACCACATGCAGAGGCTTACACTGGTCACAGTTTGAGACGGTCTTCTGCTACATTGTTGGTTAATGGTGGAGGCAACATAACAGCGCTTAAACGCCACGGTGGATGGAAATCGTCTACTGTGGCAGAGGGGTACATTGAAGAATCGTTGGGAGAAAAAATTAACACAGCAAGAAAAATTCAAGGAGGTTCTGAGTTCACCACCGCCACTGTTCCAAGTATTGTAGTGAATAGCGCAGAATCACGTAATGAAATTTCCAATAATAATGTAAATTGTCAAATGACTAGAAGTAACAACTATGCAATTGACATTAATATAAATATTAATATTAATAAGTGATGTTCTAAAATGTATTATATTGAGTATGTAATATTGCGTTATGGATGTAATATGTTCTGTAATGTGTTCTGAATAAAATGTTAATTTTCAATAGTTTTTTTTATCGAGAGTGACTTATGGTTTATAACACACTAGTGCCTTATGGTTTATAACTCACTAGTGACATATAGGCCACTTTAAATTCCTAAAATCACCATAGTTATGGGATTAATAACTCACAGTGTTGGATAAAGTACTTTTTTCTACGACCACTACTAAAAGTAGGCCTTTTAGGGCTAGCTTTTTTCACTAACAGTGACGTTTTATAATTTAGTGTGTTTCAAATGAGATCAGCTGTTTAGAATTTTATACGTTTAAAGTTATTATTTCATAACAAAACTTCGGCAGGGTGCATATAACTTACCCCTGCACCTGTGTGAGTGAATTAAAAGAAATCCGTGCCCTGGAAAATTATTTTCCATTATCGGCCCCAGTGAGTGCTAACGACCAGCTCCGGAGAAGACAAGATGTGCTTCGCACAGCATCTGTAGCCATCAGAGGCGTTCCAGAGAACGAGAGGACGTCAACCGCCAGCCCATCCAGCTTCTGCGAGGACAGCACGGCGATCCAAGCACCGGCAAAGAAGATCTGGGCACATTCTTGCTGCGGCCGAGCTTCGAAACGGGCATGCAGGAAAAGTTTCACAGGTTAGTTGTGAAGCCAATTTAATTCATACCATTGTGTACCTATTGTGAGGCTGCTTAAATGTCGCTGCATAACAGAGCCCAGGCGAATTATTTTCTTGTGTAAATTAAAGTTGAAAAATCCAAGCCCAGAAGTGAGGTTAGGATCCTTGGCTTGGGTCGAAACAATCAAGTTACGGTTTTTGCCTAAAAAAACAAAAGAAAGCTACTGACGCTACTAGAAAGCGGGAAATTATGAATTTACCGGTGAGATTTGCTCATTGAGTTGCATTTAATTATCTGAAAACACCAAGACGACAACCACTTGATAAACTTTCATAAACGTAATTTGTCGGTTAGATCTGTTGTAGCACATTAGCGTGTATTTGTAATACATAAAACAACTCACAATAATTATCCCTGAGCGTTTCATAAAATTGTAATAATATTTGCTGAACCCAAAATAAAATATTAGCATTGGAGGCTCTAGCTAATTTTATTTTAAAATATTAATCTTAATTATATTAAAGCCATATGACCATTGCAGTATATGCACTTTCCTCCCTAGCAATACAAGTAGCTATTACCATCTGCAAAATGAATTGCTACACCCTTTTGAGAATTTGTCTCGGAAGCGAACATTAATGGAGTTACCCAATTTATGCGCTACTTAATTTCCATACTGTACATTCTCTATAACTTGTTACAAATGTTTTAGGCACACGTCCTGAACCTCCTCTATAATTTTGAAAATGATGCATTACTGTATAAATTTTAGACTGGAAAGTACTTCTTTACAGAATTATTTAAGAAAATTGGCGTTTTGCGAGGTCTCAAATATGTGTTGACTGTGCTAACTAAAAAGATTAACTACAAATAACTCTAAATTTTTACGAAATCATAGTGCTTGTTTGTTACTGCAACGTTTCAATATTTAGATAAAATTAAGAAACACCGGTGCCCAGCAATGTACGTAACGCATCCAAAAACGCCCTTTACAAGACTTGTAAGCGTCCTGTAAAAATGTTAGTTCCGGATTATATACGTAACGTAGACTATTTACTATTACAAAAATGCTCATTCTGAGTCGACTTAATCGGGTTTATGGCAATCCTTCGTGGAAGGAAAACCCATCATAAATTAAAGCCGCCCTGCAACTACAACAAGTATCACTGGAAACACAAACAGATGGTTTGCAATTGAAAGCAAAAATCAGCAGAGCGACCCCTTTCGTTTCATCTTCAAACAAGTTCCGATGATATTACTTAGCTATGCTCCACAATTTATTTTGTGCGTAACATGAAATTTCTCTACCCTCTACCCTTAAGATTGTATAATGTATTTAAGCAATTTTTGTACAGCTTGGCACCGTTTCCCTACCCCTAATCTCCACCTATCCCTATCAAAATCCTCATCTTCTTCTAATTCCCGGTATCTTAATGCCGCGCTCTTATGCCTTCATTCCAAGATCTTCGGGGTCTACCTGGTTTCCTCCTACCACGTGGTTTCCATTTAAATACCTCGTGAGGCATCAAGTGTCCAAACCACTTTAAACCACGCTTTTCTAACCTTTCGACTATATCCTCTTAGGCATTCTTTAAGGTGGCGATTTAGTCGCGAAAATCCGACGATCTTAAAATTTACTTAGTAAGTGGTGCTCTCTCGTCTTGGAAAGCATGCACCTCAAATGTAGGGTGTTACGTTTGCAACCAGTCTAAATGAATGGGTCAGTGGCATAATTTTAAATACTTGTAAAGGTCAAGGGGCCGCGGGGGGCGGGACGTTGCCGGCTAATCGCACATGTCAATGTTTTGGTTAGCTTCTTATCGATCCATAAAAATTTAAGCGACCACACGCCCGATGTGAATTGTTGCAGTCTGGTGAACTTGTGGTTGGCGTTTATATAATTAGCAAGGATTATAACAGTTTATTCCAAACTAATTTGTTTTACGTTGTTTTAGTATTTTATTAGGGTAGTTGTTACAACATTCATATTATTTTGTACCTATTATAACTGCAATAGCTGTGTTCGTTTTAAATTTGGCAGATCAGTAAAATTTGACATTAGTTTCGTTGAGTTATTTCAGTTGTGACTAGGGTGGCCACCTTTAAATTTATACAAACCCTGAGATCCTTTGTGAGTAAAAAAACATTTTCTTCAATTATAAATACAGAATGTTTATAGAAAACAAAAAGCAAGCAAATAAAACAATGTTCTTATTTCTTACTATTAATCGTTAGCAAATATAATACAGGGTGTAACCAAATACTTGCCCATATCGTACGTCACAAATTGGCCAAAAAATTTCATACTCGTATAAGCATAGTTTCAATTCTCAACCTTTACTGTGATACTAATGGGGGGGGGGGGGGGCGCGGTTAAAATGAGGTTTATATCATTTCACTGTAAATTGGAAAAGGATATTCAAATGAAAATTGGCAAATCTTTTCTACCAGTAGAAGACTTATTTATGAAATGGTTTTTAATTTTTACGTACGCCTTTAAGAGATTAAAATTAGCAACTCGTATAATTGTTTTTATTAAAAATTCTTAACGGGAAAAAATTGGTTAAAAAATGTATTGGAAAACCTGTTTTACTTAAAAAAAAATGTTTTAGGTCGTTTTAATTTTTTCTTAAAACTTATAGTTTTATATAAAACAAATACGTTATGAGTTGCCAATTTCAACACCATAAAGCCATATAATTTTTTTTAACTTCTATTGGCAGAAAATATCTCCTTGACAAGTGTCAAAATATATGTATACTTACTTTTAATTTCCTGAATTGTTATGTTTGAGGTAAGTATATATTTATCTATTTTTTAAATATTTTTCAATTTTGTTTTTTATTTGTTTAAATACGAGTATTGTTAGTACTTTTGTCATTTAAATTACTAAAAATATAAATAGTATAGGCACTTGCATTTCTTTGTCATTTTTGTAAAATACTCCCTCAATCATTAATGATTTTTTACTTTCTAATAACGAATCTAAGAGATACAGTAACACGGTTATCACATCACCATAACACACACCTCACAAAATTGTTGCTGCGCAAGCACAAAATGCGCGCTCCAACTTTGCATCCCGAATCCGTGGCAAGTTGAGCATTGTACCACCAGATGCAAGCGCATAAAGTACCAGCCTCTACATCGCAAGGTAAAATGAGGTTATCGATAATACATACATACATACACACATCTTCGTTCAATAGAGACGACGAGTACGACCGAAAGCAAGATGGCAAGACACACTTCTCCAACCCGGCCCAGAGCTGTGACCTCAATCACACTGTATTTACTATCAATCTTGTATTGTAAATAAAGTAGTATACTAAAAGATATTTTTTGTCAATATTTGAATGTTTTGATATCTGTTTAGGCAAATATAACAGTATAGGAAGTACGGAGTGATTTTTTAAAAACTCAATTGCAGCAGGCCCTGGATGGCTTGAATCAGTTGGCAATGCTGAAATGTATTGTTGGTGACACTGTAAGTCTATGTCAAATGCAAGGTTAGCAGGCTAGGTTTTGCGTCAGTCTGTGTCAAAACTGACGCAACACCTAACCTGTTAACCTCGAATTTGACATAGACTTACAGTGTCACCAACATTACATTTCAGTATTTGCAACTGATTCAGGCTATCCAGGGCCTGCTGCAATTGAGTTTTTAAAAAATCACTCGGAGTAAATTTCGTTTTAAACGGTATAACATTTATCAATATATAGCAATAAAATTTGTTAACAGTGTCTGCTTTCTTGTAAGGTGTTAATTTAACAAAGCGATCCCGCTTTGCGGTTGAATGTCAGTACAAATGATAAATGGCTACAAAATCGTCGAATTTTACAACGCAGACGATTCATTTTGCCATTTATAAATTAGCAGATGATACCAGCCAATATTTGTCTTTCAAACGCAGTTTTGTTTACAGTTAAGAAACTTTACTTTTCCTTATAATTTTTTGTTTAAAGAAGTGACGCTTTCTTAAAGATTTTTCGTTAAAAAAACAGTTTTGTCATCACTATGCAAAAAACTAAATCTGTTACATTATTTGCATTAAGTGTAAAGATATAAACTACAATTAAATAAAGAATGGTATATTTCATTATGAGTCAATTCAAAACCTTCCAGCTGCCTAAATATAGGGAAATCCATAAAAAAAGTAAGTTTTATTTGCCGCGCTTTTTTGAGGCACCCTGTATAATCAAAAGTATTTCAGTAATGTGCACCACCTTTGCACCTACAACTAAGGTTACCTACATTCCGCCGATGCTGACTCGAAGATAAATAATTTGGGTGGGGGGATAAAATCAATGAAGAAGATCAACCTGAAATAGTTTGTTACATTATAAATACGATTCCAAAAATTATTTTATATTTCTGAAATCGCATAAAATAATTCCGGCCGCATCAATAGTCATATATCAAAACTTTCTTTGGAACACTTGTACATGGCATGCTATTAATAATTAATATGTATTGCTTAACACTAATTATGTAAAATAAAATATTAGCAGCTCTCAGTATTTATAATTCGGTAGACTATACAAATCCAATCCAATGTATCTGAGAAATAAACCGCGAAGAAACTAAATTTTTGTGGAGAAAATTTTAAATAATTTCTAAAATTATATTTTGGTACTTTATCCACTTTCTACTAGCGGCTTTTGCTCTGGAACTTTTAAATATGAACCTCTAGTTAACCCGAAGAATTTTGTTGATAACCCGAAGTCTTCGGGTCAAAATGTCAATATTGGTCACCCTACCTACAACTTTTATGTAAGTGATATTTATGTAACTCTCATAGTTTTACAACTATTTTCCACCCTGTTGCTGTTATCGGGCCCAGGATTGTGGTCGTCTAAAAATATTCAAGTTGCATGTTTATGCATATCCCAATTCGAGTTTGAATTACGTCATTAGTAGTAGTGCCACCTACCTTACAGAGGCTGAACTATTTTTAGCAGAGAAACACGTATCAAAGCTCAAATTGCCAACACGAAATTTACTCACGATGAGCTATTACAAGTATGTGTTGCTTCTCGGTCATCTGCCAAAATTCTGGTTCAAATTATTTGAATTTTTAGTATGTTATAGTTAAAACTCTAGAGAATATGGCCCCCCATTTTGTTTTACTGTTTGAAGAGTATTTCTTACAGAAATAAATCGTCGAATTTCACGTTCAAAAATGCACTTTATTTATATTTTTAGTCAAAGCCGTGATTTATAAACTAAATTTTAAATACGGAGGCCACCTTCCTTGAATCTTTCTGCTTATTTACGTATATTGTAGATTCAATTTGGTTCAGTATTAATTGCACTGCCTGCTCTCGAGTGAAGTCATGATAACCGCAATTTTAAGTTAAATTTCATAAGAGTAAATCGCCACCTTAATTACTATAGCAGTGATGTGCATCCAACTTTGATATTCCTGCACTTCTAAGGTAGTCTATTTCGGTTGCCTTCAGTTTTGTCTTCGTTGCCGCATTCATGGTCCACACCTCGCATCCATAACACAACACGGAGTCCACCATAGTTAACCCTATATGTTTTTTTCGCCTTTTGGAATATATGGGTGTCCCACCATATACTATTTAAACAACCAATTATTTTCCGAGCATTTTCAATTCTGATTTTTGTTTCTGCTGTGCCTAATCCGTCCTTAATTATGGTTGCTCCCAAGTACTTGAATTTATCTACTTGTTTAACATGTATGTTATCTCAAAATTTTCCTCTGAGTTAACTGCTAAGTACTCCGTTTTGTCTATATTTATCGCCATTCCCCATTGCTGATACGTTTGATGCAACCTTGGCAACATAAATTCCAGGTCGTATGCATCCTGAGCTATAACGACCTGGCCGACAGCGAAGCTTAAAGTAAATAGGTACTCGTCATCTATTTGAATACCCATACCTCTACATCTACGCTTCCATTCCCTTAGTACACTTTCCAGATATAAGCTAGAGTATTGGCGATAAACAACAGCCTTGTCTCAAGCCCTTGGATGTATAAATCGGATCTGCCAGTATATTTCCACCTTTGACGAATGCTTTATTGTCTTGATAGTTCTTGAATAGGGGACTTCTATTTAAGATAGCATGAGACAGAATGATTCTACCCTAGTGTTGTCTTTTGCTACCAGTGACACCAATATAATAGCAAGAATAACTCTAAATTACTAGTTACTATTGAATATTACTAGTTAAGTTGGCATGTACAAATACAATATAACCTGACTTTCTGTATTTGTTGTTGTTCTTTGCTTTCTGATTCTGTTCCTTGTAATCCCGCCAGTAGCCTGTTTCGTGTGTTTTACTAAAAGTGTTTATTCCTCCACCATATACTCCACTAAAGGAAATTTGCATCAACTACGCTAAAGTAAGTTCTTGAACTCAATACATACTTTTACTTTGTGTTATTTGCTAGTTGTAAAAGAGTAGTGATGTGTAATCATTCATTTTATGCTTTTAGAAATGCCACAAAATGCCGAAATGCTTTTACAAGGATTGTAGAACACATCCAAGTCTACGAAGTTGAAAACGCTGCGATACCATCCATTTCCTAAACCAAAAACAAACCTCGCAAAATGTTTTTATGGTTAGAGTTTTGTGGTAATGAAAACAACTATAAATTACTTATACCCCCATTTCTTGCGGGTAGATCTAGATTGACAAGAGGGGAGGAAATATTGACGAAATTAATTGCTAAGGGGCGTATCCACGTTGAACGAGCAATCTAAAGGATCAACACTTTTTTACTTCCTTTTACGATAAAGGAAGTATTGGATTCACCCCAAAAATTCGAAATTGAGTTTTCAACAGATCTTCACGTTTTAGAGTCCCCTGATCCCAAAAAACATATTTTTTTTCATTGGTCTGTGTGTCTGTGTGTCTGTCTGTGTGTCTGTCTGTCTGTGTGTCTGTCTGTGTGTCTGTCTGTGAACAGAATATCTCAAAAACGAAAAGAGGTATGGCGTTGAAACTTCATATATAAGTTTTGTGTACTATGCAGATGAGACAGCAAGCTTTTGAAGAAAATCGCATAACCGGAAGTAGGTGTTTACCGTTGTAATTTTTCAGTTTTTTTCGATTTTTTCAAAAACGGCTCTAACGATTTTTTTCAAACTTTACATTTTTATTACATTTTTAATGTGCATTGACGTGAGATGGGTGATTTTCCAGTTGAATACTTCTAAAGTGGGTTTCTTTTGTTTTTTTTTTATTTTTTTTATTAACTCCTATTTTAAATAGAACACCCGGTATATTATTACATTTTTGAATTCTGCTTAAGATTCTAGAGAAAATTTGTCTCTTCAGCTAACGCTCTATTTTGTACCGTTTTTGTAGAATTCGTAATTTTTGAAAATTTTTACAAATGCCTAAAAATTAAAAATTAAATTTTTGACTAATTATAAGATCACTGTAAAAGGAAGTTGTGTGAGTGTATCACACCAGATTTTTAATAGTTATTAGCAAAACCAATTCAGATTTCCATGTTACCGCTGATATAAAATATATTTAAGTGTGATATGTTTTTGGTCAATTTTGAGAAACCTTTGGTTACTTGATTGTTTCTACTTGTATTTTTCTATAATAAACTTTAAATTATTTTATTACTAGTTGCTTAATTGATACTATAATAGTTATTTACTATAGAAGTAGCATAAATAAAACACTTATGTGCTTTATTTATGACTGAAAGTCAGGTTATGATGTACTTGCACATGCCAACCTAACTAGTAACATTCAATAGTAACTAGTAATTTAGAGTTATTCTTGCCATTATATTGGTGTCACTGGTAGCAAAAGACAACACTAGGGTAGAACTTTTCTCTCACTTGTTTCAAGGTCGTATTTCAGTAGAAGTCCCCTATTACAGATATTAACTTTGGATCTACACCATCATTATATAAAGCTTGCCATAGTTTTGTTCTTGGAATCGCGTCATAAGCCTTTTGTAGATCAATGAATGCCAGATGAGCTTCCTGCCCCATTGACTCTCGTTTTTTTTTGTTACTTGCTGCAAGACTAATAAATTATCGACACATGACCGATCTGGAGTAAAACCAGTCTGATCGTCACTAATCCTGTTTCAAACAGTTTCTTGTATTTTGTTCTTAATTATTTTGCTAAATAGTCTGCTTAGCGTGCTGTTCACACTTAGTCCTCTATAATTATCTATTTTCTGTCTATCGCCCTTTTTATGTAATGAGATGATATAAGAAATCTTCCATTCTTCAGGCGTTCGTTGCTGTTCCAAGCATAGGTTCATCAGTTTAGTAAGTCGCTCTACAATCATGTTTTCTCCATACCTCACAAGCTCCACTGTTATACCCAAGGTTCTACTGACCTGCCATTCTTCATTGACCTTACGGCTGCGGTTAACTCTTCAACTGCGATAATCTGCACACTATCCTGTATGTCTGCTGCAAGTTTCTCACTTTGACTATATTCAGGTCTTTTCTCAGTCAATAAGTTGGTGTGATGGTTTTTCCACTGTTCTAACGAAATAACATTAAAAGACTCCTTCTGGGTGTTGGCTTTCATACCTTTTAGACATCTCCATACCCCCATAGATCGTGCACCACCTATGAAGCTGTCTATTTCGCTCCCATGCCATATTCTTACACTTTCTTACTTTTTGTTTCATTTCATTTCGTATTGCTTTATACTTTTCATAGTTCTCTGGAGTACGATTTGCTAACCATTTATAATTTTTTTTTCTTTGCTCAAATTTTGTACATTCATTCCACCAAAATTGCATTTTTCTTTCTTTTCCCAAACTTACTTCTCCTAAAGCTTCTAGCGCTGCGCGATGCATTGTATTAGTTAAGATACGATGTTCCGAGTCTATATCATTTTCTTGATGTATAGTTATCAATATTTGTTGTAGTCGGCTTTGATATAACAATTTCATACTCTCTTGGTGAAATAGCTCTAATTTATATCTAGGTTCTATTGTCTCCCCTTCAGGTTCTTTATCCGCATCAATATTTCTGTCGGCTAACATTCTATTTAGAAACGGAATTGGCGATTTTCGCGATAACGAGGTAATGATCTGTTGGATCTGGTTGTTGTCTATTGATAACAAAGTCAAGAATCGATTTCTGGTTCGAGGATGGTCGCTCCCAGGTGTATCTATGTAGATCTTTATGCTTAAAAAAGGTGTTGCTTATTTTGAGATTATACTGTTTACACAGACTTATTAACCTTTCTCCACTATCATTCACCTCGGGGTCCCCGTATCTACCAACAACCTCGTCATTACATCGTACGCCGACTTTTCCATTTAAGTCCCCAATCAGAAAAATCTCTTGTTTCTTTTTAACTTGATTTAGCACACTTCCTACCATCTCGTAGAAGGCTTCTTTTACATTAGCTGGCGCGTCGTTTGTAGGGGCATATACTGCTATGATATGATATGTGTGTTTTTATTATTATAGAATAAAATAAATTAAATTAAAATTGTCTACCATACCAATTATTTTTCAAAGATCGGTAAATGTTACATTAAACTGACTAATCTTGGGTTCACCAAATTAACTAGTAATATCTATGGTATTTTGCCCTCTTAAACATTGCATATAACCGTTATTGATAATATTTGCTAGCTCCAAAATTAAGAACATGAAAACTCAGCTCTCAGGTGTCGGGTTCCTTAAATTTATTTGAAAATGGCAGCACGCCACTGGGAAATAATATCAAAACTGCACTGCGCCGGTGCTCGAGTTGACAGTTAACCTTGACCTACATAAATTTCAGTTTGCGCGACTTTCTGCGTTGTGAAATGACTAGTAAAATCAAATTATAAGCAAATTAAAAATCAGGTGAGTTATGGATTGATTTTCGCGCCTTTGTGGTAGCGTCTGTACATTCTTTTGTTCTAGGAAAACCGGATCTTCGTTGTTTGCGCCTACTCTTTTGTTTCTTGCATTCTAACCTCCAAATTTGGATTAAAATTGAGATTTTTGGCTGATTATCGTTGCCTGGACAGAAACTAATGCTGGCCCTCGGTTGTGAAGCTCACGAGACACAGGTAGGCTCATATGTTTCACGCCCTTACGGTCGATTAATGAAAATTCCCACACTAACCTCGCTCTTGCATCGGTAGCTGTTGCGGAAAGCCTTCCCTGGTGCCTGCGGTAGCTGCGGTCGCCCTTTGATGCCGGTATCGCTGCTGGGACCCTCGGACAGCCTGTCTCCACCTTCTGGACCCGTTCGTAGCCCTCCGGAACGCTGGGATCTCGATTGCAATCTCCTCGGGTGCCTGCCGTTGCTGGTTCGTCGAAGGAGGCGTGAAAATTTTTCTCTTTCAAGATAGATCGCCCCTTTTAACACCACTGGTTGCACACATAAAACTGCACACTTTGGTAAAGTTTCAACTCTGTATCTTTATTTTAACCATATAAAAACTTTAATTAATTGCAGAGTAAAAGGCAGATGCTGCTGGTGTCAACGTTTAATAATAATTGAATATCCAAGCTTCTAAAAACAAATGAACATCAAAAATCAAATACAAGGAAATCAGCTTAGTACAAATTAACAACATTTAACATTAAGTTCATATTTTACAAACATTTAACTGGAACTCTTAATACTAAAATTGTCTTTCAAAGTAAATTGTTTATAACCTATCTTCTTGTCCATTACAAATGTCTTTTTGCTCACATCACTTCATTGACTCACTAATAGCACTAAACTTGTCTATTTCCTGTTTACTGTTTCATTTTCTTCAAAAATAACTGTGTCCTTTTTGCCAAAATCTCTTTTATGCTAATCTTGCTTGCATTATCCAATTCATAAATCCTTTCTTACCTTAATCAAATAAGCTCACGTCAGTTTTTCTTTAATTACTGTACTAACTAACGCTTCATCTCAAGTTCTGCACAATTTGAATTCTTGTGTCAATTTTAACTAATTCATGTCTGGCTTCTACATTGCCAAACTTTTGAAATTATAATTGAAATTCTTTTATTAACTCCAACACTTGAAATTGAGTTCCCCTATTTGTATACTCATTTGAATGCTTTTAAAGTTAATCGTCCGTTCTACCAGTATTATTCTGATTTAATAAAATTACATTACTTTTCCCAGTTATTTGCATTGCCTCGACTTTGTGCCTTTGTGACTGTATTTTGTATTTTCTGTATTGCAACCAGAGCCGAGTACAGGGCTAAAGACCATCGCAATACAGCAATCACTAGAATTTTTCTACCAAAAATGTTGCCAACCAACTTCATACAATTTTCGTTTACATAAGTCACGTTCTTAATTAGCTTCACAAATTTCGTTTTAATAAGAACAGCCACTCCTGCCTTAGCATGTTGAAACTTATCTGTTCCTGACCAGATGTACATATAGTCTCCTACCCTCTTTGATCCTTGACCTTTTTTTCTTAGTTTCAGTCAAACTTCTAATGACTATATGTTATAATTCTTTATTTCTAATATTAATTCGTTACTGTTAGAGCAAGTAGAATCATTCAACTATCTGGGCACAGTTTTAAACAACAAAGGTGAACCTCGACACTGAAATCCGAAATCGCATCAGCGCTGCTTCGGGGTCTTTCTGGAAACTACGACGTAGGGTATTCCAGAACCACGATCTTACCAAGGACGTAAAACTAGCTGTTTACCGCACAATAGTGATACCAACGCTTTAACGACTACAACAGTGACACCTCAGACAAATTATCGGGATACGTTTATATATCGCATATTCAACGAAGAGGTCATGAGAAGAGCAAACTGTTGCAAAATTGAGATCTTAGTCAGTAGGTGTCGTCTCCGATGGGCCGGATACCTCATCCGATTAGATGAAAATCGCTTTTGTCAAGGAGCCAGAAAAGCAGGTCAAAAACTGCGCTATAAGAACATCCTCCACAAGTTACTAAAATTGTCAACATTAACCATGAATGGAAAGAGCTCGCAGCAGACAGAGCACACTGGAGGCGGATAGTTAACCAATACAACGGTCCTAGAGAACACCAGAGAACAGCCCCGTCTCCAGGTCGTTATGAGTGCCCAGAATGCGGTAGAATCATTACATCCAGAATTGGACTATGCAGCCATCGCAGAGTACATATTCGCTGACCTTGGATGTTCCTCATACTCAAAATCGAGTGTTTGACTATTATTATTATTATTATTACTTCGTTAAGTTTGTCAGAGATTCTCCACACATTCCAGGTTCCATTACTCAACGTCCGTTTTGGGAGCTTCATTCGTCTTTGATTTTGGCCATCTGGGTTCCGAGGCCTTTGATTAGGATTTTTAGTAACAATACAATTTTTACAAGAGATGGAAGGCTAGTCTAACCTCAACCTCCAACCCAGGGTATCTCTCTTAGTCTGGCTCCTCGCCCAAGACCTGACCAGCAAGGAAGACCCTACCAGAAGCTATGCTACCGCCGGTATAGCTCTTCAGTTCCTTGAAGCACACAAACCTCACCACCCGGCAAAAGATGTCTACGTCAAGGTGGAGATACCGTCTGGAGGCTGAAAATACTTTTATTTTATAATTAACAAAAAAATTTAAAAAATTAACCCATTTGCGCAGAGTGAAGATAATTTTTCCTAGTTCTTACATTTTACACATTAGTTAATGAAGCAAAACCACAACTGTTGTGATACATCTCTTTGCCGTAGTAAAAACAGTAGCGTGCAAATGGCTGCTAGATGTATACTGTGCAATTGAATATTTGTACATTTAAAATGCATTTGTTACATCAATTTTTGCTGCTAATGGAACGGAAACATGCTATCGACTAACTTGGGGGATGGTAGGAGCCGGCTTACCTTAGAAAAGAAGTAAAGCTAAATTATAGGGCGCCAAATTGTTCCAACTGACACAGTTCCCTAAAGACTTCTTGAGCTTATAAACCACTAAGTGGCTTAAACCGTAACTAAAGGAAAATATAACAGTAAAACCAAGTCTACATAAAATTATATAAAACACTCAACGATAATTAGGAAGTAGAGGTAGGTAAATAACAAACTGTAATTACTGCTTTACATAAACCTTCAACAAGTAATTTCTTAACCACTAAATATCACACAGATGTCTTAGAGAAAATATCACAGGTCATGCAAAAATCGTGTGTTGATCATAAATCAGTAGTTACGCTTAGCTTGCCTCCAACAAATCCTCAAGACACTAACTTCACTGTTGAGTTATGCTCAAAATTTAGTATATATTAGCAGTGCCAAACCAATATTAAAACTCAATTAATTGGAAAATAAACTTGCTTGCTGAATGAATATAATTACAGTACTACTTCCCAAATAATTTCATTATATACCCCGAGTTGCTTAACATTCAAGCGTCTGTATGTTCGCTTGTAAAATACAAAAAACATGAACAGCTGGCATAGTATCTCAACCTGAAAATTTATAAACTAGCGAACTAAACTTAAGAATGCTTGTACAAATTATTTCAATACCCACTCAGCTCTCAGAATCACATAAATACGGTATTAGCTTATTTCTGAAAACCTCCCTCAGCAACAGTTAGCAAGAGAACATTATTCACAGTGTTAAACATAAATTACAATTATATCTGAACGGTGCAATCAAACCATAACAGGCGGAATGCAGTGGATTAAACGGAAATCGCATTAATATGCTCTGAGGCTAGATTGCTGTACCATCCCCACAAGTCCCTCCAAGATTCCTTCACTCAGGGTATAGTACAGCTTAAAAATGGGCATCTGTCCTACAGCTTCCTTGAAGCTTTCAGACCACCAGCAAATTTCAACTCCGAGCATATGAAAATTAGAAGCTAGCCCTTACAAAATCTGCCCATCATTCATTCCAAATAAAAGATCAGCATAGCACTACAAATATTAGTTCTACATGTTATCAATTCTACCAGAAGCAAATAAATTTTCCCGAACACCACCTAGCAGCTGTCAATTACAAAACTCTCAAAACATTTGCCTACCTACTAGGTGTTCAAAGTCTCATTTTATGAATTAATAGAATACTGAACTAAAAATGGCTTCAAACAAAGAATTGTTCTACTGCAACTGATTCTATTATTTAAAGTGTTTAGTTCATCCAGGTAGTTGTTTTTCTAATTAATTCAACATTACACTTCAAATCAACTACAAAATACAAAAACTCAGATATCAAACGTATATTTAAACAAAATAAACAACCATTAAAATAGTTCTATATCATCATATCACTCTCTATGAAACCAGTCTGGCTTCTTATAAACAGGCCTTTTGAATAAGAGCAAATTTATAATGGCCCCAGGAAGAGGCAAACTCTTTACAGCATCGTGAAACTGGTAAGGTTTCCTTGCCGTGCACATCTTCCTGATCACGCTGTGGGCCTTGTTGCGGCTAAGTTCAAGCAGTGATGGAAACTCACTTGCTGTTTCAATTTTCTCTACAAATTCATTGCTGTAGGAATTCCACCGGCAGTCCTGAAGCATTTTTTGCTTCCAGAACGGTGTCAGGCTGAAAAACCCCAGGCAGCTGATGGTAATGTATTTAACCAGTACCTCATCCTGAGACCTGATGTTATCCCTGCACCACCACATCGTTTTGAGGAAGTCGAAATCACTCAAGCCGATGATGAGGGGGAGCAGCGGGTGGTGGATTTCTTCATTTCTGTAATGCTTGGTGGCATAGACGAGTGTATTGAGCTCTTCTTTGAAGTCAAACAAATGTATTGCTACATCCAGGTCGGACACAGTAACCTTGTTGAAATAAAGTTTATATACAACTAAAATTCTGTAATTTGCATTAGTTCTGTATTTTTCTGAGACGTTTTAGTGTGTGTTACTTATGTTTTGATGATTTAACATGTTTAACATAGTATAGTGTAATGATAACCATTTTTGGACAAGGGGAGCTGTGGATTTTCAACTACACTGCTTAGCATGCACCATAAAAAACGTGATTAGCTGTTTACTAGTTATTTTTCAAAAAAAATCAAAAAATATTTACATTTGTTAATACAAGTCTGAATGTTATGCTTCTATTCACACTTTCTCAAACCTCATTTTAAAAAACATTATTCAATTAAAACCCTACATTTTGTGAGAAATTAACATGTGAACTAATCTAACATACTTTTGTTTTGCATAACCGCCTTTTTCCAAAAATTTGAATGATAGTCCAATATAAAAAGGGAGGAGTCTGATTTGCTGATAAAAAATAGAAATAAACACTTGTTAAAGATGTAAAAACTCATATTACTATTTGAACATTAGCAGATATAACCAAAGAATAATCATTTTGTTAACCTCTCTAGGTCTACAACTAATGCCCCTTTACAGGGGTTCAACACAATCAACACCTACTGGGACGAAAATAATGCATGCTTACTGCAGCTATTCAACTATTGCCAAATGTGATTCGATGCTGCTAGTGCTGAATTGTGTAGGCATATTAATTTTAAATAAACATTGCCCTTTATTATTAGGGAAAATACTAATTTTATGTTTAAAACGTATTCCCTGAATGAGCTGATTTTGAAAAAAAAACGCAATATTTAAATAAATATTTAGGTAGGTACCTACCTTTTTGGTATCCTTAGAAAATACTGAGAGTGTGTTTATGATGTGCAGCAAGTTAAAACCCAGCCAAATTTATCAACAAATTAGTCCACTCCGTAATTATAAATGTAAACAAGAATCGGTACAACTGCGAACAAATAAATGGAAACACTAATTTTCACATTTTGTAAATACCGTATGATCGAAAACTGTTATCCTCTAGGGGACTGAGGATTTTTTAAAAATTTTAATTATGTTGGCAGTGATGAGTAAAGAGACTTAATAATATAACCTATACAACTCTGACAAAATGTTTAATACTGAAGACTGATTGGTGCTATGTATGGAAAATAGAGAAAATCACTTTTTGAATAGCTGTAATTGTTTTTCTTATTAACATTTTTATATAGGTATTAAACAAAAATATTTTTGTTAAAATGACGATACTGACATAACCTTAAACTGAGCGATATAAACTGCCAATGGGAGTTTTAATACCACGACTGCCAACATAAATTTTTAACAAAACAATTCCACAACCCTCTAGATCTAGAAGATAAAAGTTTTCGATCATACGGTACTATCACGGTCAAAAACTTTCGCACAGTACTTACGCCGTCTGCTTACTGAGACGATGCGATTACGACACAACTGACAAGAAAGTAATAAGCGATAGTCGCGTCACAATTGTTTTATGGGTTTATGTACTTCACCGCTCACTGAAGCAACTGTGATGAGCCTTGCACAAAATAGTTGCTCGTGCCTGACAATGACAATCATGAGGCGATTAGTCATGTTGCTATTCTTTTTGTTAACAATATAACTTTTGGCTGTATACAGGATACTGGCAGTCAATGTCAATGACAGATTTTTATCAGTACTTTGTATAAAAAAAATAATTACTGTACCCCGAAAATAGTATTTTCTTAGTGAAAAGTTATTTGTGATATTTTTACTTCGTATTTAAGCTTTTATTCAGTTTTAAAACAAATTTGTTAAACATTTTTCACCAAAAATAAAAATAAGAGCAGTTGCTTAAGAGCAATCCCACACTTTCTAACTTTTAGAACACCCTGTATATTATATCAAAAGTTTGACAGCCACATATGACGACCAAAACGTTTTATGAAGAATGACTTTATTTTGAAGAACCAAAAATGGGAAAGTTTGCAATGTGCGGTATCCAGTTATACCTGGAATATGCCACAACTTATACAATGGAATTTTAAATGTTCTACCAGGTAATTTTATTCCCAGGTTAGCTATTCTTAGGATAAGTTGTAATTTGTAATACTTCAACATTGGTAATGCTGAAACGTTAAACACTGCCATCTAGTCTAAAATTTTAGATCTGGTGACATTGCTAACCGAAGACATAACCTCATATTCGCAGCGTTGCATCGTATTCGCAGCATAGGTCAGTTTGTTCTCGTATTGTGGTTTTACTGTGTACCTTGGGTTAGTGCATCATACCAAATAAAGGCGAGAAACGCGATCGGTACAGCAATTTTACAGTTGGTTTATGTAACCTCAATCTAATTAAAAAATGTCCATCGTCCAAGACATAGAAATAATTAAATCTCTCGCTGAATGTTTTTGCTCTTCTTGGTCTTGCAATATAATTTATTATCTTCTTGTCATTATCCAACTCAAACACAGGCGTACGATTCTCTTTTATGTGTCATACAGTGCTTTGAAAGTTATCATACGAAAAAAAAGTGTTGGGTATAAATTAAAAATAATAACATTTAAGTTTTGGGGAAACCCTGCCCTACATTAGTTACTGACTTTTTCTCTCATTTTCCTTCTCCGAGAGGAACCAGATCCCCAACACTTACTCCGTCCCCTTTCATGTTATCCTTTCCTATACATCTTTTACCCACCACCAACCCGCACCAGACCAGTATGGTGGAGTATAGGCCAAAAACCCCTAATGTAAATGGAAATGAAAATGTCAATTTCCAACAATAATCCTCAGGTGGGTCGGGCGAAGAGCTCGAAATCCCACACTGATAAGAAATTGTCAGTCTGCTCCACGGAACATTGGGGGGGGGGGGAGCAAGAAGTCGATAAAGAATCCCTGCGTAAGGAAAAATGTCAGAAAAACACCAAACTAAATGTTGCAACCTACAATATACGCTCTATTAACAAAGACAAAAAGTTAGAACTACAAGAAGAACTAACTCAAAGTAAGTGGAATATCATAGGCCTATCGGAAGTAAGAAGGAAAGGAGAATGTTGCATGACAAGGGCATCTGGGAATGTACTTTATTATAAAGGACTACCACAGGAAGAATGACACCAAGAATACAGGCATATAGAGGCATTTTAAACAGAGTAGCTTACGTGAAATTAAAAATAACAAATAAATGTAAAATTATTCAAGTATACGCCCTTACTACTACAAGACATAGCGATGACGAAATAGAAACTTTCTATGAGAAAATATTGACTGCTTTTTGAAACCGATCCTTGCAAATACAAGCTAACTATCGGTGACTTCAATGCTAAAATAGGCAAGAAAAAGAAAAAAGTGAAGACAAAATAGGCGAATTTGGATTGGGAGGAGAAAATGAAAGAGTACAAACACTAGTAAATTTTTTGGAACACAGCTGTTACGCTATGAACACATTTTAAAAAAAAAGCAGAGTCGGAAGCAAACATGAATCAGTCCCAACAAGGAAACAAAGAACGAGATAGACTACAATCAGTTCACGACCTTTTTGGGACAGAGTTGGCTATGATTTTTACTTTCTTTTACGAGAAAGGAAGTATTGCATTCACCCCAAAAATTCGAAATTGAGTTTTCAACACATCTTCACGTTTTAGAGTCGACTAAACCCAAAAAACTTCTTTTTTTTTCATTGGTCTGTCTGTGTACCTGTCTGTGAACAGAATATCTCAAGAACGAAAAGAGGTATGGCTTTGAAACTTCATATATAAAATTTGTGTACTATGTAGATGAGACAACAAGCTTTTGAAAAAAATCGCATAACCGGAAGTAGGTGTTTACTCTTGTGATTTTTCAGTTTTTTTCGATTTTGTCAAAAACGACTGATTTTTTTCAAACTTTACATTTTTATTACATTTTTAATGTGTATTGATGTGAGATAGGTGATTTTCCAGTTGAATACTTCTAAAGTAGGTTTCTTTGTTTTTTTTTTCGTATTTTAAATAGAACACCCGGTATATTATTACATTTTTGAATTGAGCTTAAAATTTTAGAGAAAATTTGTCTCTTCAACTAACGCTCTATTTTGTACCGTTTGTGTAGAATTTGTAATTTTTGAAAATTTTTGACAAATGCTTAAAAATTAAAAATGAAATTATTGACTATAAGATCACTGTAAAACAAAGTTGTGTGAGTGTATCACACCAGATTTTTTCTTTTAATGTTGGACTAACTGATTCGGTGATGTAGCGGATGCAACTTTTTTTTCTGTCAGTGTCAGTTCGACATTTTCTTGCCACCAAATTGCCAGATTTATTATTTTAATATTTGTAAGAAAATAAATGATTTATCAAGTGTGTAAATAGTAATTTAGGCATGTCCTTAATACTTTTTTTTGTTATCTCTTCTGATAATGGTAGTTTACTCTTGACAATTTTTTAAAGCTCAATTCTATTATATTAATTAATTTTATCGATTTTCTCAAAATCTTAGTTTGAGAACAAGTGGGAGTGATTCCGAGAATATTAGCATCTAACTCAAAAAATTTGCCATTTACACCTTATGTGAACTCAATCTGCGGATACATATATTGTTATGATACATGATGCAGGAAATTAAAGCATATGAAAGAAATATTTAAAATGAACTAATAAAGTTGGACAGTTACAATAATTGAATCTTGATGGGTATAAAGTTTTGAACATAAATAATGAAAGTAAAAGATACAAGGGTTCTTTTCATTGTGAATCATTTAATATTGTTATATTTATTCGAATGGATTAAACTTAATGGTTGTATTTAATATTTATAAAAATAAACCAAGGTAGCATTGACAAATGTATTTGTTAAGAAAATTCTGTATATAGCATTATTTAGAATAAAATAGGAAGTGTGCATTAAGAATCCATATATACAGGGTGTATACGAATTCGACCGACAAACTTCGAGGGTGTATTTACTGCCTAAAGATGTACCTAAATTGTTCGTATGCTTATAACCAATCTCCTTTCATTTCAAAGTTAGAACCTCTTTTGTGACTTTTCTTTTAATCTAACATTGAAATCGTCGAATGAAATTTTACTCAAATATCGAACTATACTAATTCATTAATGACATTAGGTACATATGAAACATGACATTTAATTAATCAGACTACCAGTGGAAATAAAATTTGGAGATTTGAATGCGTGTAATGTGTAGGAACACTAATTTTTAATGGTTTTTGGAAGTCCAGAATTCTTTAAAGAAGATAGCAAGACCATAGCTGATAATAAATTTTATTCTTAATATTCAAGCTAATGGATTTCTTATAATTTTTGTTTTATTTAATAAAATAAATCTTGAAAAATTCATAGTGTCTTTTCGAAGTGTTTTGACCTGTGCAGAGTTTATCTTGCAGATAAGGATCAAGGTTGTCTAATCTTTTAGGCTGTATTTAGTGAGAGAAATATGCACCCAAAGTTTGTCGGTCGAATTCGTATACACCCTGTATAATAGGCTTGTCTGGGACGCTGTTTTGTGTGTCCGGGACGCTGTTTCAGCAGCCAAACCGTAAGAGATCGAGAAACAAGTTATTAAGGTTATATGTTTGGAATGGTCATGTCAGGTAAGGAACCGAATTTCAGTCACGTGACACTTCCGGTTTTCGAGAAATCACTTAATTTACGTCCGTCCGGGACGCTGTTTCAGCAGCCAAACCGTAAGAGATAGAGGAAAAAGTTATTAAGGTTATATGTTTGGAATGGTCATGTCAGGTCAGGAACCGAATTTCAGTCACGTGACACTTCCGGTTTTCGAGAAAATAAAATATTTTAAAAAATATTATTGTTTTTATTTAATACGCGTTCTATTTGAAAAACGGTCTTTTTTGTTTTATTAAATGAGACATTTGTCTCACTGGTTGCTAGTTGTCTCTAATACATATAAAAAGTTTGTTTAACAACAGTTACATAAAACAACTCAAGAAAGCATGTATGTAATTTGGCTATAATAGTTTTGGTATAATAAAAAATAGAATCTCTGCCTTAATTTGTCTAATTTTGGTAATAACAAATTAAATAAAGGCTGAAAACAAATGTACAAGGTAAAATAAAGTGAAATATTTAAAATGGAAAAGATATTGTGACATCAAGTGTTAGAGGAGAAGCTACTAATACAGTTAATTGAATATAGAATACAGGACATTATACTAGTTGAGGGGATTTGGATTTATTCATACGTACAAGATATTAGAAGAGGTATTTTACAATTTATTATTTGATTTGGATATTCTGTGGACGTTGCTTGAGACATCAGATTATCTGCAAAAAGAGGAACAAAGTTACAATTGGAATTTATAAAAGGATAGAAACTTACCAGGACTTGAATCGTGTGACGGTGACATCTAGAAGGAGCCATGGCATCCGGCAGGAACAGTGACATCCAGGAGTAACCAGGACAGGATTTTGGAACCAAGGGAGTTGATTTGTCCGGACGGGGCCAGAAGGAGGTTACCAGGAGGTATATCGTGTGACGGTGACATCCAGGAGGGGCTAGGACTGGAATTAGGAATCTGAGCAGTTGGTTTGTGACAGGTCAAGAGTAGGTGAAAGGAGTCACGGACCATCAAAGGGGTTGCTGTTGGTGAATTGGACATTGAGTGCTGCAGTCTATCGATGACAGGATCCAGTAGTGATTGGTGTTTGCAGTGAAAGCATGAGAAGCTATTAAGGTTTGTTAAGATAAGTTGAAAAAGCATTTTGAATAACTGTCAATTTTGAAAGTGATAACATAAAGTTTAGTTAGTACTTACATAGGTGATTTGAATAAATGTCAATGTGAGATACAGTTGTCAGTTTACCTGGTTTGATTAATTTTGAAAGTCAAGTTTGACGTTAAGTATCATTGATAGCAAACTAGATTTTGATGAACCCACCCTGAAAATAAGAGCTCTCGATTTAAAAGCAGTTATCATTTGATACTTACGACATTACATGAATTAAGGCATAGTTTACCTTGTGAGCTATTGCAATATATAATTTTTTTTTTATTAATTTAGGCATAGGGGTGGTTCTTTGAGGTTGAAAATTTTGAATACATCGTAAATCATGTTCGAGAACACGAAAGAAGCTTTACTCTACATAATTAAATAAGATGAGAATCCATAAAATGGTTAAACCTTTTCTATTTTTTTCATGAAGAGGTAGTTTCACCCCTTAAAAACAAAAAGTGCAAGTTGGACATGTCACTTTTGAAGTTAAGGGTAAAATGAGCTTAATTCTAAATTTTCATAAAAATCGATGGAGGTTCAAAGAATTCTGAGGTAATAGCTTTTATCTTGAATGACTGGAGTAAGATATCGAACAAGAAGAGATTAGAGCAAGTTTACAAGAGATAAAAATAATAAAACACCCGAATCTGATGGAATATTAACAGAACTAATGAAAGAGGGTGGAAAACCGGTACTGAAAACATTAAACTTATTGTTGAATAAATGCATTTGGGAAGGTAAAGTACCGAAAGAATGGAACATCTCTGTAACAGTGTTACTGCACAAAAAGGAGGTAAAAGTAAATTGGAAAACTATCGTCCCATCTCACTCTTATCACAAATGTATAAGCTACTAAGCAAAAGCGTAGTAAATAGAATTAATAATAAATTAGTTTCATCAACCTGTCAAACAAGCAGGATTCCGTAAGAGATATAGTATATGTGATCATCTTCTCAACTGAAGAAGTTTGCTAGAAAAATCCACCAAATATAATCTCGCACTATACGTAGCTTTCATAGATTTTGAAAACGCTCTCGACAGCATGGAAATATGGGCGCTAGAAAGCGCACTTAGAAACAGCAGAGTAGATCACAGGTGCACACAATTTATGAAAATGCAAAAATCACAATCCAAATGCATGACAATACAGAACCAATATCAATTAGAAGAGGGGTGAAGAGGATGATACAATAAGCCCAAAGTTGTTTATCACGGCCCTGGAAGATATTTTCAAGACACTCGCCTGGAACCATATAAGGATTAACATAAATGGAAGCTTAATAATTTGAGATATGCGGACGATGTTGTACTAAAGACAGATAACTTTGACAAACTACAGATAATGCTAAAAGAGCTTCGAATACAGTCTCAGAAAAGTAGGGTTAAGAATGAACACGCAAAAGACTAGAATTGCAACATCATACTAGACAAAGTAGTAATTGAAAAAACCCACGAATATACGTACTTAGGTCAATTAAAAAACCTGACAAACAAAACTTAACAGCAAGAAATAGAAAGACGAATAAGATTAGGTTGATTTAGAGAATTAAAAAATACCATTATCTACTTGAGAAGATAAATATTCAATCAATGCGAAAAGGTTAAGCTGTTAGTTTACTGTGGCCAAATCTTACCCAGAAACATTTGGAATGTATTATAGTCGTCGTTTTGTGATTTTATTGTAATAATTAACTGTCAATGTGACATTATTTTAAATCTATATCATATGAAAGCCATAATTACAATGTCTAAAAGCGAATAGTGGATTAACATCAACTTTTCATTTGTTTGTCCGCAATTGTACATACCTACAGAGCATTTTCTATGTAATTTAGAGAAGGCCAGAATCATTCTTGAAATTTAGATTACTCCACTTTTTAAGTAGTTATTTTCTAAATGATTACAAAATAATTAGCTTAAAGTAATTCCAAGAATGATTTATTACATTATATTCCATGCAGTTATTATAATTATTATATACTAACGTTGACATTTATAAATGACATTTGTTCGACAAGTGTACTGTGTCAATGTGGGTGACTTGGAACTAGCGGGTAACTTGGAACAAAACTACATGTTTTTAATCTCTGTTGTGTTATGTGGTATCTATTAATTTCAAGTCTATGGAATCAGCTGATATGGTACGTTGGTAATGTAGAACTCTCACTTGTATTAATGTCAGTTCAACAAAGCCTTTGTGTTTACTGTGAATTGCATTAAAATATAAGTAAGAAATTTGATTTTTTTTTGTTAGCTGTTTACTTTCATTTCCCCACATGTGGTGGTACTTTCAATTTTGTTGGGATATTTTTTTTTCTGTGTTATTGGAGCCTACTTACCAAGTATATAACATAACCTCAGTGAAAACCCTGCGAGATTTTTTTAATTTATTTTTTTATTTTTTGCCACATCTTTAGGGGTGATTTGGAACATGATGCCAAACAAATATAAGTGAAAAACCGGGTGCCCACAAATACGCTGATTATGATCCAGAAGACCTAACTAAAGCTGAGGGTTGTTAGCAAACCAGAGGGTCATACAAATATTGATGATATAAATATTAATGACTTTTTACTTGTTGAATTAAAAACAGAAAAGGGAAAAAAAGAAAGATTTATTGGACAGTGCATCGGTAAAACAAAATGTTATCTATCATGTTATCATGTAGCTACCTACGCCCATCTAGCAAAATCCAAAATGCCTACATTTTTCGTGATGTGCCTGATATTTTGGACATAAAAATCAAAGAAATAGTAAAAGTGTTAAATGCAACAAAGCTGCGAAAAGGGGGTTTTAAGTTTAATTTTTAGATTTTCTTCTGTATTACCCATTTATTTTTTTATTAATATATATCTACTTAGATTTTTGTAATTAGTATAGTTTATTGTTCGAATATGTACTTGGAATAATTAAAATTTACTGTATCGAGGTACAAGTTGTTTATTATTGATGATATTTAGCGTTTAAAAAATATAAAAATTATAAAAATATATTTTTTACGTTTTTTTTGTTCCATCTCACCTATTATTAGGTGTAAAATGAGTATTGCATGGATTTTAAACCAAATTCATGGGTGACTTGGAACAGCCACTTTTTATTTTTTTCAGGGCGCTGTTATCCTCCTAAAATTTTGCTACCTTAAGCAATACGTTCTTCAACTCGATACCCAACCACCCCAATTTTTTGTTTATAAATAGTTCATTATTTTAGTTGTAAAAAATAAAGTATGTTAAAAGTGTGTTCAAGTCACCCACATTGACGGTACATTTTAAAAATATATAAAATCCAAAGGCTATAAATTGAGTTGATAGAGAACTGCAACAACTCACCTCTGCACCCAAAGTTAGACAAATGTTAATTATGTTTTGGCGATCTCTCGAAGTAACATTCCGTCTTCGAAGACTGTACAGCAATTCTTTAATCAAGCCATATCCCATACCTGAGTAGTACATCATGCATCGGTGCATCAGATCAATGGCGATGGGAGACTCAAGCATCAAATATAAACACTCGACCCACGCATTTGCACTATTATAGGGCCGCCAGAGGGAACCAATATAGGTTAAAAGCAGGGGGGATCTAGTTTGCAGGAGGACGTTGACATTCATCCGGTCCCAAAGTTTTTTAAACACGTCAGCCCCAGCGTTCGCGTAAATTGCAAATACAAGTGCACAATAACCATGCTTGGTGATGACATTAACATCTACACCTGCATCAATGAGCCGCTGGATGGCAAGGTCAGACCCGTACTGTATAACCAAATGCAACGGTGTGTAGCCATCATTATCCCTATAGTTAAAATCATCACAATAGTCTAGTAGTATTAGTATAATGTCCTGTCTGCAGT
Source organism: Agriotes lineatus (assembly GCA_940337035.1). Taxonomy (NCBI): domain Eukaryota; kingdom Metazoa; phylum Arthropoda; class Insecta; order Coleoptera; family Elateridae; genus Agriotes; species Agriotes lineatus. The sequence continues at coordinate 146,860 of CALNHX010001469.1, forward strand.
TGACCATGGCATAGGTCAGGGGCGTGTAGTTTTGGGCATTTTTAATAGTCACGTCGGCACCGTAACATGGCAACATGCACACCGCTTCTATATCGTTATTCTTTATAGCATAAAACAGGGGCGTCTCTCTAGTATGCAGGTCCTGCACATCCAAATCTGTGCCAAGCTCTATGAGTTTCTGGGTAATTTCCACATTGCGGTTCAATATGGCGACATGTAAAGGTGTTCGATCGTGTTCGTCTATGATGTTAATGTCGCAACCTAAGTCAAGGAGGCGTTTGATGAGGGCAGGAGAAGCCTTGCGTCTAATGCCCATGAGCAAAGGTGTTTCGCCAAGGCTATTCCGACAGTTCAGGTCCACATTGTGTTTTACAAGATAATCAAACAGAGCAGCGCTGCAAATGTTGGCAAATTAAAAAGACAGTTAACGAATTTATCAGACTTACTCGTTTTCGTAAACTGCATCATGCAGGGCATCCTTGTCGTACGAAGTGCAACTCAATTCAGCAGGCAGTGGCGGACGGTTCTCTTCATTACACACCTATGAAAAATAATTATGCTTGTTGTTTAAATGTTGATTTTACATACGATTTTCCTTGGTTCATCAGTCATTTCTAACAGTATTAATTCATACAATTTGAAAGAATATAGATAACCCCAAATATATGGATAACCCTGGATAATCCGCAGTACAATTGATAAAACGTATACAGTGCAAATTGAATACATTGCGTTATATTATATACATGGTGTTCCAAAAATAGGTAATAACAAACCTAAGGTACACTTGCTTTCAAAACTTTCGCGTACACCTATTTTTCGCTGTATTGAATCAGGGTTGTAATTAATCAACTCTGACATTTAAACTTTTGAAAAGTCAAAATGCCTCGACTGACAGAGCAAGACAAAGTTTTGATGCTTTCCAAATTAGAAGGGGGTGGTCCATAAGAACGGTTGTTACTCATTATGGGCTAGATAAAAGCAGGAATTTGTGTCCTGAGAGACCGATCACAATTTTTTAAAATGCTGTCAATGTCATCTTTAACCTAATCTCAAAATTACCCGCTCACACAGCAAACATTTTGCAAAATCATTGTTACTTGATTTTGAATGTGTATGCGAAAGTTTTGAAAGCAAGTGTACCACTATATTTATACGAGCAAGCTAGTCCGCCATTTTGAGTTACTGAAAGTGGCGGCAAATTAAAATTCTAGTTAATTGTAAGATGTAAGATAGCAGGTAACGAGGAGCTGTGTGCAAAATGCAGTAAAGAGTTTAATGGTGATCAAATAATTGGTTGCGATGGAAACTGTGAAAAGTGGTTTGATTTGAAGTGTGCCAAATTAACTATAAGGCAGTATAACGTCATTAAAGAGTGTAAAACAGTTAAGTGGTACTGTGATGACTGCTATGAAGAAAGTAAGGTTAGGTCAGACGTATGTAATGAAATACGGGAAATTAAGAAGTTATTGTTAGAAAAGCAGAACAAAAGTGACATGAACGAGATTAAACCTATAGAAAAGAGGCCATACGCTGATATTTTGAAAAATGGGAGAAGAAATAAAGAGGTATTAATAGTTAGATCGAAAGCTGAGGTCATTGACCCACAGAAAATAGCAGTTGCGGAAGAGATTAAAAATAAGATAAATCCATCAGACTAGAGATAGGTATAAACAGAATGATGAATATAAACAAAAACAGTGCAATAATGTGAAAGTAAGAAAGAAGTTGAAAAGCTAAAAAGAGAAATCGACAGCAAACTAGAAGGCGACTACAGTACCTACTAGAATACCAGTAAAAAGGAACCCAAGGGTGAAGATTGTCGGCTTAATTGAAGAATGGAGAGATAAAGATGAACTGAAGAAGTGTATGTTACAACAAAAATAAAGATTTATTCATAGAACCGGATGATTTCAAAATAATAACTGTGTATAAGGGAAGATATACACATACCACAATCATAGAAATCGGAGTGAAAAATTATAATACTATGATGCAAGAAGGAAAAATTAGGTTGGGCTGGTCATGCTGTACAGTATACGAGCATACTAGTATCATGCGATGCTATAAATGCTGTGGATTCTTTCATACGAGTAAGCAGTGTACTAATAAAGCAGTATGTGGGAACTTGTGGTCAAGATAGCCATTAGGGATGTTCCGAATACTCGTATTCGTATTCGTATTCGCGAGAATTCGCTATGATTTTCAATATTTGTATTCGTAATCGTATTCGCCAAAATTAACACGAATATTATACGAGTATTTGACATTAAAATTATAGAAATATAGAGGAGAATTTTAATAAAAATATAAAACAGGTATTCATACATTAAATAAAACGTGTTAATATATTAATCATTTTATAACATTATAGTAATTTACGATTCAAGTAACGTTATTAAGCTTTTTACATTACGAGAGAATAGTCTGAATGAACGAGCGACGTTAGGAGCGAGTTCTTTAAATTCTCGAGTAATGTAGAAAGCAGATAACGTTACGTATATCGTAACACGGTTTATTTTATCCTAAAATACTATTCTTTTAAAAATATAGGAAAAATGGTTATTAATGACAGAACAGCGAGTGGTGGATCACTAGTAAGATAAAAACTCAATACAGTATTGTTGGTAGCACGGTCAGGTTATGTTAAATTTGAGATTTTCAGGTTAAGTTTTGCGTCAGTATTTGTCAAATAACAAACAAAACGTAACCTACTAACACTGAATTTGACATAGACTGACAATACACTTCAGTGCTGTCAACATGTGATTAAATACTACTAGTATCGTTATGTTATTTTTCTTAACAACACTAGTGCTGTTAAATGCATCTTAACGCAACTCGTTGCTAATGAGTTATTGTCATAATAATATAATAGGATAAAATAAAATAAAGAACAAAACTATTTTCCACACTATTTCTAAAATTTGCAGCGCGTACAAAAACGATGTTGATGTTGATATTATTCACTCAAGGTCATGTATTCGTATTCGTATTCGCGAATATTCATAAGAGTATTTGTATTCGGTATTCGTATTCGCGAATACGAATTTTTGTATATTCGGAACATCCCTAATAGCCATGAAACAAAGGAGTGTGCTAACAATGTACGAAAGTGTGTAAATTGTACATCGGCGAACAATAAATTTAATCTGGATTTAAACGTAAATCATCGAGTATATGATGTAGAGTGCCCAGTGTTTAAAAGAAAGTTGCAGGACCAACAGAGAAAAATTAAATACGAATCTGACGAATAGCAACTAAGGCAAAAAAGTGGGGAAGTTGTATATTGTCAGAACGCACAAAGTGTTATCTCGCATATAGATGAATTGAAACATTTTTTATTGGAAGAGAATCCAGCAGTGATGTGCCTAACAGAAACACACTTAACTGATTAAATTGGTGATTGTGAAGTTTCAGTGGATGATTATGCTGTTGTGCGCGTGGACTCAACAAGCAGAGCTACCGGGGGTGTTCTAATGTACATCAGGCAGGACATAAAGTTCTGGATAGACAGAGAATTTGTGTTACAAATGAACTACTGGGTTTTGTTTATTAAAATTAAGTTAGCAGGGGAAAATATGTTAACTGGGGTGCTTGTATCATTCTCCAAATAGCTCGGATGCAATATTTCTGGAATTCATAGAGAATTTATGTCAAGAATACTTATCAGAACAGAAGTGTGTTATGCTATTAACAGGTGATTTCAACATTAATTATAATACAAATTGTACGTACCCTAATAGACTGAGACAATGCTGTAATGAGAATGGGTTAAAGCAGAACGTAAATGATTATACGCATATTAGTAGTAACGGCCAGGTATCATTAATTGATTTAGTTTTGAGTAATTACAACAAAATTATTAATGTGTCTGTATTACGCCAACCAGTCTTCAATAACCATTCGTTGATAAAAATAAAGGTCAAAGGGGAGGATGGGGCAAGACAGGGAGTAAGAAAAATCATAAGAGAAAAAATTACTGAGACTAATCTAAATACATTCAGGGAGAGAGTTAAAAATATATCATTTAATTATAGAAGTAATGTAGACGCAAAATTTTGTAAATTTAATAGTTGTATGCTAGATATAATTAATGAAGTGAGCCCAATAGTTATTAAGGTACCGAGGGCATTATGAGTAAAATAAGAGCCCAAGATTGTTAGTGTACTAACCGAGGGCTTTGACCCGAGGTGTGAACAACAATCGCGGGCTCCTAGCTCATAATGCCCGTGGTGCCTTCAAGGTTTTATGTCCTACCAATTTTCTTACCTAAATCATATTCAATTCATATAATTACTATGATATGGTATTAAAGATTGATCTAGTTAGCTGATCTAAGTTAGATTTGTGACATTAGCTGAGCTGTAATTAATTTTCATTGTGACAGTGGTGCATAATAAAGTTGTATCCATGGAAACAAATACTGTTAATTTTTCATAATAAACTGCTCAAGTACAGGTCTAAAGAGTAGCTTCAGCACTGCGAAAACATTAAGTACTTATTATAGTGCACCCAGAATGTGTAGTTCAAAACGTGACCACCGAACTTCTGTAGATGGCGCCAAGTGGACAAGCCGCCACTGTGCTACAATGCTTGGAAATTTTGCAAAGTGGAAAATCGCCACCTTTCGCCAAAACCAAATAGCGCATGAAGGTGCTCGGGACCTTAGCAACAACTTTGCCCCCTTTCAAAATTTCGATATCTGTAGCCGTTCGAAAGTTACAGGCGATCCGGACGGACGGACGGACGGACAAAACGTTCGCATAAGTACGCTGAAGCTACTAATAACCCTAGTGTTCTTATGAAGAAAATAATTGCCCTGGAGCATTATTTTGTATCTAAGATACCTTGAAATAGAGTCATTAATTTCAATTAATGTACTGTTAGAACATAAAAAAAATAATTCAGTTAAAAAATAGTAAATCATGGTTTAGTGAGGAGATTAAAACAATAATAAGGACACGTGATATAAAGTACAAAAAATTTCTATTAACTAAAGGGAGAGATGACTGGGAAGAATATAGACTGTATAGAAATTATGTAACTAATAGAATTAGGGAGGAAAAAAAGTTGTATTATGAAAGGCTTATTGATGGTAACAAAGGGGATAGTAAATTAATGTGGAAGACCTTAAAAAGTATTATAGCATGTAATAGCAAGGAATATTATGATAGGATAGAAATATATGGTATTAAATCTGAAGATCCAGAAGAAATTGTAGATAAACTTAATATGTATTATGTAGACAGTATTGTAGAAATTGCTCAGGGTATACCAGTACCAAATAACTGCAATGACTATGCAGGAACGGTCTGTGATAAATGTTTTGAAAGTTTTAGGTTGGTAGATAAAAAGGAATTGTACTCAATTATAAATTCAATGGCAAGTAAGGGTAGTCCGGATGAAATAACTACAGAAATGTATAAAGTGGCCTATAATGAATTATCTTACCTACTAATAAACTTAATTAACAGTTCGCTAGAGGAAGGGATTGTCCCAGAAAATGTTAAGTTATCAACTATAATCCCCATTAAGAAAGTCCCTAATGCAAAAACAGCTGAACAATATAGGCCAATAAACACAATGCCAGCAATGGGTAAAATAATAGAGAAAATAGTATATATACAATTGTTACAGTACTTAGATCAATGTAAGATACTAAGTACCTATCAGTCAGGGTTTAGGCAATCACATAGCTGTGAAACTGCTTTTCAATATATATTAAATGAATGGAAAAATAATATTGATGATGATAAGATAGTGGCGGCAATATTCTTAGATTTAAAAAGAGCATTTGAGACTATAGATAGGAGAAGATTGTTAAATAAATTAAGAAGTATTGGCATAGAAGGGAAGGTGCTAAAATGGTTCGAAAGTTATTTAACAGGTAGAACGCAAGTTGTAAAGTGTGGTGATGTGGTATCAGATGCATTAAATATAGATGTAGGTGTGCCACAAGGTAGTATTCTGGGACCAATACTGTTTCTGATATATATAAATGATGTTGAGACAGTATTAAAATACTGCAAATTTCATTTATTCGCCGATGATATGGTTATATATATATGTGGGGATATTAGGTTCGAGGTGCTAAAGAGGTTACAAGATGAACTAAGAAGATTACAAGTTTGGTTCGAACTAAATAAATTAAAGGTAAATGTAAATAAAACAAAAGCAATGTTAATTGGTAAGGAGAGAATGGTTAACGACTGGAAACTTGAGGGGTTTAATGTAAGTATAGATGGTACACAACTGGAGCTTGTAAAATCACATAAATACTTGGGGTTTATAGTGGATAGGAAGTTAAACATTTCGGAACATATAGATTACATCTTTAAAAAAATTTGTAAGAAATTAGGAGTGCTACATAGATGCAGTGGTTACTTAAGTAAAAATGCGGGACTGAATATTTATAATTCCATTATTCTACCTCATTTTCAATTTGGTGCCACAATTTTATATTTGGCAAGAAGGGGAGATATGAGCAGATTACAGCTGTTGCAAAATAGGGCAATGAGAATAATATTAAAAAGGAATAGGTATGCAAAAATTGATGATATGTTGCGAACATTAAAATGGTGTGCAGTAGAAGAGATGTGTGAAATTTGGGCGTTGACATTTATACATAAGATTAAAACAGGGGAAGTGCCCGAATATTTTAGTAAGGTGTTACGAACCTTCAACCAAATTCATGCACACAATACTAGAAATAAGGATACATTTATATTAGATCAGAAAAACAGGAAAGACTCACAAAATTCATTATTTTTCAAAACTTTAATCAGGTATAACACATTACCAAATAGTATTTGCAATCTAAATAGTAGATTATTTAAGACACAACTAGTTAAGATGTACCAAAGATAGTTCCAGTTTCCAGTTCTCTATACAGTTCTTATATAAGTAATAGTTTTAAAGTACAAGTTTGTGTTATTATTTAGTCATAAGATAGGTTACTAGTATTAGCTGTTAGCCAGAAGTTTTATATTTTTTACTTTGTACAATATTGTGACTACCTATAATAGTTGTGCAATAATGTAATTTGATATTATGTAGCAAATTGCCAAATAAAGTTTATTATTATTATTATTATTAATTAGCATACGGTAACTCGGATAAACAACGATCATGTAATTTAATTTTATTCATGTTAAAAAGACTGGTTTTTCTTCTTCTTCTTCTTCTGCTTTTATATTAGGCTTGCGCCTGTTTTTTTTCACGCTTCTTTACTCTACTTCAGATGATGAAGTAAGCCAGCTGTCCCTCCATCGTTTAAGGGGTTTTTAAACAAATAAAAATAAAGCAGAAAAAATCGGAACGCAAACACTGTTAACTAACACGTACGGCTATCGCCTTAAAAATCGGGTACACAAAATTTTTCCCTTTGTGAATACGACTGAAATAACATAAGTATCATAGCAACAGCTAGATTTACACCCGTATGCATAGTCGTTCGCCGGCGCCTCGCCGGCGACCCGCCGGAGTTTCGTTATGAATAGTATGTTGGCGGCACTGTACATCTATGTCAAATTCGAGGTTATCAGGTTAGGTTTTCCGTCTGTTTTGACAGAAATTGACACAAAATGTAACCTGCTAACCTCGAATTTGACATAGACGTACAGTGCCGCCAACATACTATTCATAACGAAACTCTGGCGAGTCGCCGGTGAGCCGCTGGCGAACGACTATGCATACGGCTGTTAAAGTATCCGTCACTGCTATCACTAGTCCCTCTTTATAAGCTGTCAGCACGCTGTCAGTTGCTGTCACTTACTCGTCTTTCAAGGTGCTTGAGAGATTTCAGTAGTCTGCTGAATGAAAGATATGCCACATCATTTGAATAAGTTCGAAAAAGGAAGAATTATAGAAAGGTTGGAAGAATGAGTTCCGATAAGGGTAATAGCTGTGCAGTTTAATATAAGCAAAACTACTGTAATGAATTTAAAAATGAAATGGGAACGGGATGGAAACGTTGAACGAAAAGAAGGGTCTGGTCGACATAAGTCCTCCAATGCAATAGAAGATGCAGCTTTAATAAATTTCCTAAATGATAATCCGTTTGAAACTGCTGTTAGGGCAAAAGAAGCTACAAATTTCCTGGGATCTCATAGAACTGCACTAAAACGTATCAAGGTGTCGAATCTGAATAATCGTTGGGCCGCGAAATAGTTATTTACCTAACAAGTTCGAGAAGTTAATTTTCCCGAATGAGCACTTTGTTTGCAGCACGACCGAAGGGAGTGCTGCATGTAGTGCGAATTCGGGAAAATTCTTCCCGAAAGAGGTAGGTACAATGTTTTTTGTAACGAATAACTCAAAATATTTGAAAAAGTTAAAAAAATATTATTTAGTGTTTTACAACTTTACTGAGTTGGCAGCACAAATTACTAAATTTTTATACGTATCCTAGCACCTGTTAGCTTTTGTTGACGTTTACAGCGCCCCTGGAACACACAATTGCCATAGTTTTTGTGGGAAAGTAAAAAACACCCCGGTGCGGGAAAAGTCATTTTCGGCGCATCGGGAATGACCGGGAAATATGAATTTTGAAATCATGAGTGCAAAAAAGATTTTTCTTACCGAAACTAATAAACAGAGCAGATTAGATTTTGCAGCTAGATATGTAGATATGGACGAAGAATTTTGGAGTAACATCATTTTTTCTGATGAGAAAACTTCAGTCGACTTATAACGGTCGGGTGAGAGTTTATAGGCCAGTGAATTGCAGATTTGATGAAAAATATGTGCATGAAACACGTCAAAGTGGACGATTTTCAGTCAACATGTGGGCATGGATCGGAGCACGGGGACCAGGTATTTGCTGCATAATTGAAGAAAGATTTACTGCAGAAGTTTATAGAAGATTACTTCAGAATATGATGCTTCCATCAGTTACCCAAGTTTATGGTAACAATTTTGTGTTTCAACACGACAATTGCCCCGTCCACAAGTCAAGAATTGTTACAGAATGGTTCAATGAGAATCAAATTGAAACTCTTCCTTGGCCTGCCAAAAGTCCTGATATTAACCCAATAGAAAATGTCTGGGGGTTTCTAACTAAAAAACTGTATTCAGCGCATTTTCGACCACGAACAGCAGAAGAGCTGAGTCGAAAAATTGCTGAAGGTTGGACCGATATAACGCCTGAATATACAGGGTGTTAATTAAGTACGTAGACAAACTTTAAGGGGTGATTCCTTGATCAATTCTAAGATAAAAAGTTCATACAAACATGGTGCCTAAACGGCTTCGTTTTCGAGATACAGGGTGTTGAAGTTTAAACAAAAACAGTTTTTTTCAAAAATTTGGAAAACGGATAGAGGTATTCTAATGAAACTTGGTGTAGGTTAGTATTTCAGAAAGTGGCATTGTTCAGTCAAAATAAATTTAATTTATTTCCACCAGTGGCGTGCATCGGGGCGATCTCAGTTACATTATTTTAGAAAAATCTGATACGCCACTGTTTTGTAGCTATTGTAAGATTGTGTTTTATTAAATAACATTTTTTAAAAGCTTCCTTAAACTGTATTTTGAAAACGAAGCCGTTTAGGTACCATTAACGTCCAATGTACGAAATTGCTGTTACAGATTTTTCCATTTTTCTCGCAAAATGTTTATTCTATCAAAAAAATAAAAGATACATCTTTTGTATAGTTTCAATGGATAAAGCTAAAAAACTTGTCGTATTGACTAAAAAACAGTGGCGTACCAGATTTTTTTGAAATAAGGTAGCTGCGGTGGCCCCGATGCACGCCACTGGTGGAAATAAATTACATTTATTTTGACCAAACAATGCCACTTTATGAAATACTAATATACACCAAGTTTCATTACAATACCTCTAGGCGTTTTCCAGATTTTTGAAAAAAAAAGTAATTTTTGTTTAAATTTCAACACCCTGTATCTTGAAAAGGAAGCCGTTTAGGCCCCATGTTTGTATGAACTTTTTATCTTAGAATTGATCAAGGAATCGCCTCTTAAAGTTTGTCTACGTACTTAATTAACACCCTGTATAGGTCGCCTGATACCTTCCATAACATCGCGTTTGCATGCAGTGATTAGAAATGAAGGGGGAATTACAAAATATTAATATTATTCACTTGATTTTGTTTAATTTTGTTGGATTGATTATAATAAATATGGATTTATTTAATTCTCGTTTTTAAGCACATAGGTACCTACTTAAAAAATAATTTCATACAGTAATGTTTTCAGAGAAAATTTTAAAGCCCAAATAACAATGTCCACAATTTTTAAATTCAAGTCACTAGATTTTCGACCTTGTACCAGATTTTTAAGGCGATAGCCGTACGTGGTTCAAACTAGAGAACTTTAATAGTACCTTAGTTCAAACAACAGTGACGAGTGACAGAACTCAACAGAACTGACAGATACAGTTGACAGCACAGAACAATACCTACACACTATATATAGATTTAAATATCCACACGCGAATGAAGACTGTAATTACTATAATTAAGTATCGTAATGGAATGCACCAAGATTTAAATCAGCGTGCAGTGTTTGTCTGGTTCGAGCAGTGCGTACTCACGGTTTGCAGTCTTGCTTGGTTGACACACGACAGAACGCACGGTTACCGGTCAGCGTAGCCAACGGCTTCGAGCTAAAGTCCATGTGACACAAAATCTAGTGGGATAAGCTTGCCTGGTTTATAAAGCACTCTAAAGGCCCGGTATTACAATGCACAGTAAAACTGAAGGTAAAGTTAAACTTTACTGGAAGTTTAAACTGTAGGTTATTTCGTTAGCGTATTACAATCTGTTTCCGGCTGCTGGTTAAGTTTACCGTGAAATCGTTTGCGTTGGTAGCGCTGTCGACAAAACGCCTAACTTCCAATCTATTTATTTTCTGTCAAACGACGTTCAATTGGCGGTTGGATGTATTAGCGGATGTGTTATATTTGTGGTTGTTTGAAATAAGAGCACATTCCTCTTATATTGTTAATATTTATTAACCATGTTTCACCAGTAACCATAACTAAATTTACAAAGGAAGTAAATAAAAGAAGGGGAATGTGCCCCAGATTCTGTAGTTTAGCCTTATTATAAAATAACCAAGATACCTATCAGTGGGAAATGCTATAAGATGTTCTATATCATTTAATACTTGTTGGACACTGTTTTTGGATATTCGAAGTCTATTAATAAATTCCATATCATTCCACAATTCAAAATGATTTAACCTCTCTAAATAGTTTTGGTTGACGTGGCATTTCCACTACATTAATTACATCTTCGTCATCGGATAATAAATCTTCAAATATCTCGAATACGTCTTCCATTCTTTCGCGTTTTGTCAACAATACCCGATTTGTCAGGTTAGAATATGCCAGGTTGATGTAAACTGCGGTTTAAACTGTACCGATCGGACGTTTAAGTTTACTGGAAGTTTAAGCGTCTCTGTCTGAAAACTGAAGATAGTAATACGCAGTATTCACGAAATCTGCAGTTTAACTGTCAATCTCCAGTTTAAGCTGATATTGTAATACCGGGCCTAAACAAATCGATTAAACCTAATATACATAGGCGCTTTCCTTTCATCCATGGGAGCAGCTCGGAGCGGCTCCAAACTCTCGCGCACCTCGTTCCTTTCACAAGGGCGTTTAACCTCGGAGTCGCTCTGGGCTTATTTCCCCTTTCCTCTCAAGGACCAGCTCGTTGGTCGGGGCGCGAAGCCACAGCCAGCCAGCATGCCATACTTTTAATTTTTAAAAGGCGCGAAGGCGAAATCATTTGAGGTTAGGTGCAACTTCTCCCTGGTTTTAGGTGCTATGCTAAATTTTTCGAAGAAAAAATGTCATCATTGAAATAAAGCCTCATCTTTGCGCATGAACAGAACTTTTAGCTATAGGAATGTTAATTTTTTTGTAATTGTTAGGATTTTGAATTTGTTAAATTTTATATAACTAAGTTATTAATTAAACATTTTATTAAACGCTTACCATTCCTACATCTAAATTTGTTTTATTTTCTAAAGCAGTTGCTATTAGGAAAACAAAGACTGATAGAAGAAGACAATTCACTTGTGATATTGTAGTAAAATAGTGGGTGCATAGATTTATTTTTTCAGTATACTGTAAGTTCTTAAAGTGTTGGAATATTTTTGGTTATAATAAAAAATGAAAATGAATTTCAGCCAGTTTTTGTTACTGTTCAGCACCAAACAAAAATTTCTCAAAATAACGTTTTAAGGTTATGTGACTGTTTAAAACTTTTGGCGCGCCCTAGATGTGCGCTATGATGCTAAATCGCGTTCCATTCACGAGCAGCACCGAGCGACTCGGGCTTCTAGCCGTCGGGGTTTGATGCACGCGAAAGGAAAGCAGCTAAGGTTATCATAAAGTAAGGTATATATTTCAGCGTATTATATAACTTTAACAAATTAAGCTAATAAACGAGATTTAATTGCGTCAATAATAGAATTTTGTGTGGCCAAAACTGGTTACCGTAAATGTTGAATATGACCTCCATTTTTTTGGTGTAAGATTACCAACTTTTCATCCAAGTTTTACATCATTATGTAACATTTCTGGCTGCATCGCATTTTTTGTCCCCTAACTTGGTCTTTTAATTCTTGCAGCGTTGCTGGCCGTGTTTTAAACACCAATTTTTTTAAATAACTCCACAGCCATTAATTCGCTAGGTTAAGATCAGGTGATCTTGGTGGCCATAAATTCAAAAAATGTCTGCTTAAAATTGAGATGATTTCGTTTTGACATCTGCGTCAATAGTTGTCTTAACAACACTTTTGTTTTCCACAGATACAATACCATTGTTTAAGCAATTAGATTTCGTTTACGTTTTGTTGTTGGCTTGATTTGTTAAAATTATATATGAATTTAAAGTATACATCTAACCAAAGAGCATATATAGTAAATGCCAACTAGGATTCCACTTCTCGGATTAGATCTACCGCCGGTCAGCTTACGTTTCTGTTCTTGTCGTTGTACGACCACAATGTAAACAAAATAAAAGGTGCAATGGTTGTGTTTGCTAATATGAAGCGCTAAGACGTGAACTGGAATCCTAGTTGGCACTTTCTATAATTGGAAGAGACTCACGCATAAGGTCACTAGATCTACACACGAAAGTGTAAGGTACCGCCATTGGTGATTTTTATATCTATCTTTGTCGCACATTTTTCTCCAACTGGGGATAAAAGGACAATTTAATAATAATTTAACTTTACAGCAGTACCATTACACCAAAAAGAAAATTTCCAAATCTAGTGTCTTTCCTATTGCACTTGAGAAATTTGTATTTGTTATCTTTATGTCACAATTTTCTCACATTCTCACGCGAGGAATGGAATTGTGGTACCTTACACTTACGGCCGGTCTTATAAAGGCCACTAATCTGACGTTAACTTTAATTCGCTGTTGAAATAAACAAAAGCGCATCAAAACATTAGTGCTTATGGCATTTTATTCATTAGTAAACAACCTTTGAAAGATAATAACTTAAGTTACAAAACCCAGGTAGACAAAATTTCCCATTGTCTCTTAGCCATTACATTGAAAATAAGCCGATTTTAGAAATAAGTACATAATTCCTGATACGTTTGCATCAAGCAATCATTGCTTTGAAATATAGCAATTATTTTTTTATAGTGGTTTTATTTTATTTCGTTGTTTGTATATTTCTTTGTAATCGCAATCGCAAAATAAAATAAATAACTCAGTTCCTTAATATCACCAATAAGTTGTTAGGCAGCTATTAAAAGCCATCTGACAACAAACGATAAACGATATGGAGTCCCTTTTGTCGGCTCACACTGTGTTTTGTTTATTATTATAATATTACAGTATCATTCGTATGCAAAATCTGATTCCTGCGATTTGTGAATTTATGCGGTTTCCGGCCTGAAAAGATTAAGAGCATTTAAAAAGGTTTACTGTAAGCTGGCGTCGTCAGCTGCAAGTGAACATCTGGAACTGGGCCTTGGATCCCTACTGAGGTCAACCGCCCCTCGTGCTTTCCGATTTTACAGGAATATTTTTTTACAACTTAAAACAAAATACGTTTACTAATGCTTATTTCTATTAGGCACACAAATTATTATGCAGACTAAATAATTAACCGGTACGGTTGGTTAAAAATAATTTAGTGATTAATTTTACATAATCGGAATATAGAAATAGTAACTTTTCCACTAGTTTAAAAATTCATTGAGAAATATTCAAAAATAAGCTTGGAAATGCAATGTACGCATAAAACTAATCAATTTTGAGTAATTCAAAAATCGGAAAATATTATTTGTGCTTTTTTGCAATCGCAAACAGACTCATTTATTGCGTTACACAAACTGCAAATTCATGAAAAAAAGTATGACTTTCAAAACTAGTTGTACACATAACTATTTCATTTTTTTTATTTGAATAAGTTTCAACGCTGACACTAACAGTGTCGCCGGCAAATTTTACTGCTAACTTTAATGAAACTATGTCTAGTGTTTTTGTAATTAAAATGCGAATAACTAATTTCCCGCAACAGTTATACAAAAAGTTGGTTAATGATAAACTTACCAAATCAACAAATCTTCCACTACAGGTAGAGCCGCAATAACATTCAGACATTCATATTAATCCAAACAGTTTTCAGGAAATGAGAGTGAAATAAGCTACGCATTTTTTTTTTCAATTTAATGAGTGCAGCAATGAAAACGTGCATTAAAACTGACCAGTTGGAAAGTTCTAGTGCTATTAACACAGCAAAGTTTCTGTTAAAAATTAACAATCTTTTTGATACTTTAAATAGTAGAATTTTAAATGACCCAACCCTTATCGATGTGTTCTGTCTATCAGAAGAGAAAAGTTGGAACTTTTTTTAACTCAGTCGAAGAACTGAATACAGACTTGAAGTCATATACAAATAATCACAAACAAAGGGAGGGTATTTACTGTTTTAAGAATTTTTTGCTGACTATTGAAGCTGTTTTAGAGCTGTGGCGAGATCTGAAGAGTGAGGTTATGAGTTTCTATTGACAAGTAGAAGTAGTTAATAACTATTAATAAACATAAATTCTTAATATTTAATTTTAATTTTATTTCTTGCCTAATTATTTTAGAACAAAAGTGTATTTAGGTGCCGGTCGTTTTGGTATCAGCCTAATGTTCGTTTATATACAGTGTGTCCCAAGATTGATGTTACAAGAGGTGAGATGCTCTAAAAATTTTTGAATTTTATTTTAAGATTGTGGGATTAGGCCCTGCTTGGTTTGAAAAGAATTTTAAGAATATTTTCAGTTTTTGAAAAAAAAAACAAGTCAGCCTTGAAAGTGAAGCGAAAACGATTTTCCTTTCAGGTAAACTAGGTACTCTTTCTGTTCATGATAAGTTGTTCAGAATGATAAATTATAGCCCTATACAAAATATCAGGAAGATCTCCCTGCTTAAATTAAACCGTTAAAATTGTATTTATTAAAAACTAGCTGACCCGGCAAACGTTGATCTGCCCAAAAATAATTTGTCCCCGTTTTACCACTATTGAGTTTTAATTATATGTCATGTCCACCGTCTTGGACTTAAAAATAAATACCATTTTCGCAATCAACGTCCCAAAAACCCTCAATAACGACACCCATATCGATTTTTAGGCTTATTTACCCCATTTCAGCCCCTAAGGGGTAGATTTGCGGAAAATCGCGAAATACGTGTTTGCTTATTTGTGTTTAGGAGTACTCATACGAAGTTTCAAGTCGAAATGTGTATTTATACAAAATTGGAACCCCTTTAGGGAATGAATTTCAAAATATCCTTCCTTACTCCTTGTATACATCATAGCTGTGGCCTACCCGGCGTTACCTGGGCATAAATTACGTGAACCTATGCGTGTATGTTTTGAAACATGACTTTTCCATTATTTTATTCCGGTTTTTCCATCCTGAAAAAAATAGATTTTTCCTAATTTTACGAGTTTTCCACTCCGATTTTCCAATTTTTCTCTTCGTAAAGTCATTCAGAAACGAAAACATACCAAATCTCATACAAAAATACCATACAAAATCATCTTTCCGATTTTCCGAATTTTCCGACTTTCCGGTAGATTTTCCCAATATTTTCTTCCATACAAACCTTGTCCTGACAATTACGAACACAACAAAAGAAAATGAGCCAAATCGGTCGAGCCGTTCTCCAGTGATGATGTAACATACATGTGGCAATTGATTTTTATTTATATACTAGCGCTCTGCACCCAAATTGGGCGCGAATTAATTCATTTAATGCAATTTGTACAAGAGTGAATCCATTTTGTGTGTCGAGTTAAATTTGAGGTTAGCCATCAACAAAAAAATTCACATAAAAAAGTCACTTATAAAAATTTGAAAACCCCTTACTTGCGTCGCCCTGAGTCGATTGACACCAAAATCAGCCAATTCGGCCTACGGATTCGCTCTCAAAGTGGCGTCAAGCACGCAAGCAAGCAATGAAAATTATTATGTCGGATAGCTGTCTGTTTGATCTACGTAGGTAGAACTTCCTGAAATTTTGTATGGGGCCATAATTTTCCATTCTGAACAACTTTTTTTAGTAAAATTTTGCTTGAATATAAACAAAAAGGGTAGTTTACCTAAAAAGAAAATACAATTTATTATTATGATACACAAGGTCAGGTATTAAATAAAAATTAAATAAAATAAATTTGGCAGATTAATACAATCAAATTTAAAAAAGTTTTGAATAAGATTCTTTGTTAAGTTGAAATTGAGTTATGGAAGTTAAATTTGAGACAATTTAGAATTTATTTTGAAAATTATAGCAATTGAGTATTAAATCATGGTGGTGGAAATTAATATGAAAGATAAGCTAATGTTACATGTGACAAATATGCTTACTATTAGAATATAGAAATGTAGTAGGTATAAATCAGATCATTTAATTTTAAAAAGAGTGTAGTAATAATTGTAACTAGCATAAAGTAATTTTGTTTGAAGAGTAGTAAAAATAACAAATAAAAATTATGTAGACATATTTTGGAAAAACTCCTTTTGAATTAATAAAAACTTGAAATTCTGCCTTTATTTGTGAGAATAATTTGGTATAATACTAATAAGAAGGTATTAACAAATCTACGAGGTAAAAATAAGTGAAAATATAATTATGAAATAATACAAGTACCTATACATTCATTGAAGAGATTATGGAATATGGTTTAATTAGATACAAGTAAGAAGAATATAATAATATTTAAATGGAATTGGATGATTTAATACATACAAGGAATAATTTATATTAATTACTGGATTTGGTGATTGTATGGAGGACGTGTCGATCATTTGACGGAAGTTGCTGATGTGACTGAATAATTTTGATTGTTCTATTTGGTTGATTACTACAAAGTAGGAGCTGGGGAAAATAGAAGATTAGTTTGGGTACCATCTGTTAGTGGGAACTTACCAGAAAGCTGTTAGGTTGACAGTAGTATACAAGAGTGTAAGGAACAGGACCATATCTGCAAGCAGCCAGGGTTTTAACAGTTTGGAGTTTGTTGGACGGTTGGAGGAGCATCGAGGCTGGTCTGTCAATAAGTTGAGTTGTGAACGTCAGGAGCAGTAGTGTTTTGAGGTGACTAGCAGTGAAAATAAGAGGGATTCAGGTTGGTTTTAATTAGTTCTATAGAAGAATATTGAATAAAAAAAACAATTAAATGAGTGAAATAAATATAACACAGTACTTACTTTAGTGAATTGAGTCATTGATTTGTGAGTAGGAAGAATATTTGTCATTTTTGGTTTGATTATTCTTTGATAGTTGTTTAAAATCAAACTGACATTTAGTAGCAGTCAATAATTAAAAGTCATTATAAAATTAGAATATCAAAGAACAGACAACTAGATTAACGAACCACCCCTGTTAAGAGTCTCAAATACATTACGTTTATTAAACACTAGTTTAGAATAATATATAAAATTTCAAATTAAATCAATCAATTTGAAAGAAAATAGTAGAGCTAATATTCATAATTAAATAAAAGGCGTCTCAACGTTATAAGCTCTTACATAATTATGAAGCAACTAACTGTGGGGCTTCTAAAAATACAATAAGCCAAGTAACCATTCGATTATGTTGTTTAATCTAAAAATAACGGTTTAATCTAAGGAAGTAGATCTACCTGAAATTTTGTATAAGGTCATAATTTATCATTCTAAAGAACTTTCCTTGGTAACATTTTCCCGTATCATGAACAAAAAGAGTAGTTTACCCGAAAAGAAAATAGTTTTCGCTTCACTGTCAAGGCCGACGCAGAACTTAATCCCACAATAATAAAATAAAATTCAAACATTTTTAGTCCATCTCATCTCTTGTAACATCAATCCTCGGACACACTGCATATATGTTGGCTTAATAGTAGCACAAATCGATTCACTGAAGGTGTTAATGATCGTCAAAGATCCGATCGTCAATAAGTAGTTGTTCGTACGAGAAATGCTGTTAAATCAGTAAAACAGAGAATTCGATTAAATGTCCTCAGAAAACAAAAAATTCTATCAAGAGAAATAAACGTATAGCATTACAACAAACTGGTAAGTCCAGCAGGTCTCACACTTTATTTTGTTTATTATTAAGAGTATAATATCATTCGTATATTTTTTGTATTTTTATTTTAACACCTCTAAAAAAGAAACCGTCTTTTCGCGACGCACAATCGCAAGAAAGCTGCTCGAGAAACAACAAAATGATTCGTTAACGAAATATTTAAAAACTAGTGATTATAAACAAGTTGTGTAAAATTGTACATTTGCCAAAGAGGGAAAAGTTGAGTTTAAATTATTTCGGTAAATTCGAGTAAAAAATACTCAGATTTTTAAATGCCCGGCATTAGCTGGCCATAGACACACGTTTAAAACCGCCACGAATGTAGTTTTTCGTGGAAGTTTTGAACGCTTGTCTATGCTCAACTTATGGCTGCGCATATGCACACGTTCAAAACCGACACGGATGTACTACATTCGTGGAGGTTTTAAACGTGTGTCTATGGCCAGCTATTCGGCTACGCTCTTGGAATCCCAGAAAATTACTCCTATTCCTAGTGATTCATTCGATTGTTAAATTCTCTCGTATTTGAATATCTCGATTGTAAAATTGCTTCGATTTTGCCCATCGCTACTACCTTTTCAGAACGCAATACAGTGTGGCAACATGGTCAATTTATTTCCGTGCTGGGGTGACTTGATGGTTGTGTCAGCTGGTGTCAGGTAGAAAAACAGACGGGACGTTTGCTTGATGAAAATATATTCGAGAAATGTGGGTATGCAACCCATTTAACAACCAATCCGTTCAAACCAATAAGGCTGAGCCTCTTCTAATTATATGCTCTGACTTTATAATAACTCCATACTTTGTGAATAGTTCTGTACTCATATAAATCACAAGAACGAAGATTATTTTCTGAGTAAATTTTCATGTGTTGGTTTAGAAGTACTTTTCGACTAGAATTATTATACCCACAAATTTCACAAACAAATAGTAAATTTTTAAGCTTTGATTTCCTTTCTCTTCAGAACGCAAAATTTTGTATAATTTATCAACTGGCCTTTTGCTTTACTAGAATACTTGTTTGTTTTTTTAATGTAGTTTAAGCTAGTTCAGCAAAAAAAAAAGGTTTCGTTGACCCACAATTATGTCTTAATCACTTTCTTCTTATAGGAGCGTTTAGTATTATTCTGAGCACTTTGATTTGGAATGTTTGAATTTTGTTTATTTGCGTGTCACTGGCATTACACCAAATTGGGGAACCATGGGTTAGGGTAGGTCGAATAATGCAAGTGTAAATTAGAGTTCCGCATTCGGTTTTTAATAGAGACTTTTTGTTGAAAATTGATATCATTTTATTAATCTTACATGAGCCTCATTGAGCTTCTTATTAATATGATACCCCCACGTTAACCTTTTATCGAGGTATACTCCAAGATATTTAACAGCGCTGTTCCATGGAATGATGTGGTTATTAATCCGCACATTGGGGGTAATAATAATAATAATAATGACTAATTTTGTTTGTATTTACAAAAATTAATCACAAGGCGAGGTTCAGCAAACGCTGCGCTACCACCTAACCTTGGACAAAATAAATGTTATTATATAGCCTACAGCCTAAGGAGTTTCGTTTGTTAACGCAATAAGCATTAATAAACATCCAAATTACAACGACTAGAAAAAAATTGCGAGTATGTTATCTCGGCAGACTAGCGAAAGTAAAATAAGAAGTCAACTTATGTTCTGCAGAGAAAGGAGATGCATTCTATATTTTCTCTTGAATTCCACAAAACTTAATAAAAAGTATTCAGGTTTGAGCTAGTTAATTACTTTTAGACATTTGATAAGTGTAACAAGATTTATATTTCTCAGTTCTATGGGAAGGTATGGTGACAAGAGTCAAGAGATGTAGGGTGAAGATTCATATTCATATTAACATTAAGTGAAACAGACCTAAAATCAATTTTTGAATATCTACAAATAAGTAAGACATCTATCAGGATATATTTTCATGAACATACAAGCTGCATGAAGCAGTCTTCTACTGTGAGTAGATAACCAGCCCGTACCTTTGAGCTTATGTGACACACTATCATACTTTCTCACTCTATAGCTGTAACGCAGACAAGATCGCTGCACTTGTAATTTATTTTTATCCACAACGCTCAAGCAAGGCCCAAATACCACATCACAGTAACTTAAATGGGAAAGCACGAGTGAATCACACAGCACAGCTTTAGTCTTAGTTGATAAAAGAGATATAAAGCTTTAAGTGAGCCATAAGATCTTATACAAATGTGTACAACGTGTTCCGAAAAATTAAGATATAGTCCAGCCCAAATTCTTAATGACATCAACCACAGCAACAGACTGGTTGTCCACAACAACAGAAACATGCGAAGAGACAGCTCGCCTAAGATGGGGTGGTGCAAATAAAATTACTTGAGTTTTCGAGGCATTAATTTCTAAAGAATGATTTCTAGATGTTTCTAACAGAGTCTTTAGATCATTATTAATTTGAGAACAAGCTAAGAGCACGTCTTCATCCTTGAAGGATAAACTAATATATTTGAGTGTCATCTGCGTATTGATGAGATGAACAAAATTGTAACTGTTTAACAAAGGTAGCTGTGTAGATGGTATACCGGGTGACAATGAGACTAGGGCCATGCTTATATCTTCTTTATATATATAAATCGATTTAGATAAAATTTTATATGAAAATACTAGAGATAATTTCTGATTGACCTATAGATATAGTCAAAATGGCCGACGTTCGGTTTCACCCTAAATAACACTAACTTTGATTTTTTAAATAAATTACCCTACATATTTTATGTTTTTCACAATCTACGACTCAAATTACATACAACAGTGCTGCCGAATTTACTTAGGTATTACACAGAAATATTAATAAAAATAATTAATTAATTATCCTTCAATTTTAAATAAAGATAAATGCATGATGCATATCGTTAGATTGGTAATTTAATTTGCCGTTTAATTGCAAGATGGCCCTTGGTAGGTGCCATTTAAAAAAAGTAACTTTTTCTTAAAAAACGTGTTTAGCAAATTTTGTTCTTTTTTAGTACGCATGTATTGTTGTACCCCTCATCCTTACTTACCTTTGAAGGCTTACACTTCACCGACTAGCTCAAGATACGGTTTCTTGTCAGGGTTTAACAATTGTGGGATTTTTAGTTCGTTTCACTTTCATATAAAGGTAAAAGTTCATTAATCAGAAGAAATGGGCGCCATAACTTTATTTAAAAAAGTTTTAAATTCAATAAGTTTACAAAGGTTACGTATTCTTTCTAACAGTCCACAAATCAATTGTTATGCATTAGAGGCTTATATCTTTCTAATTTTAATACACATTATGTAATTATTTAGCAAGTTTTATTCTTCTCTGACAAGTTAGAATTTGTTCTAATAAAACGTTAGGATTAATGAATCTATCAGTATCTAGGAGATTTCTTATACCTATTTAATTAATAACCTCCGGTTCGTAAGATGAAAATATAAAGAGCTCTCTATACCCTCGTATTTCTCTTTCCTAGGTCTTAATTACGATTAATGATCGGTATTTAGTTTAATTGGTATCATTCCATGTAGTATAAGAAAGGTCCTTTATGAAAAAAAAACTTATTATTTGACAAGTGACCCAAAAACCAACTTGACAGTCACAGAACGATTTAATCTCACTTCAGGCCACATCACCTGGTAAGTAACTATTCTTTTTACTTGAAACTAACCTGTTATTGAATATTCTTAAGGCTTACGCCCTAATTTAATTATATTTAAGCTATGACGCGGGTTTAAGTCTAACTAACGATATTAAACCCTTTCAGGACTAACATACGGTTAATGCAGAGAACCCTTGAACCTGGACCTCTCCATCTGCCAACATTAACTATGAAGAACTCCTCATCGAACCAAAGAAGTTGCCCTTGACTGGTGAGTGATCTCCTAACTGGTTATAGATTTCTAATTGCGTCCTCTCTTTTCCTTATCGCTCGTAACTTATCGACACACTTCTCCATGGCGAATATACAACTGACCAGAACTGGCGTCAAATGAAAAAGACCGACGAGCTGGTAGTCAAAGAGGAAGCCCTAAGAGCTGGTGGTCAAAGAGGTGACACTAAGAGCTGAATCAAGGAAAACCCTCTATTACGATTTGTATGTATTAGTTTGCCGTCTACCTACCAGTATATAATAACTGCCCTTTTCAGAAAGAAAATGTTTGTGGAATTTATCCTATCTGCCTGAAAAATTATTATGTTTTAATACTATGCTATATGGGTTAAATAAAGGCTTACTATTGTCTGCTTGTATCCTTTCTAAGCTAGGATTTTCAATTTGCTTCGCTTCTGCATAGAGAAGCGCCCTTTTGCTTTCTCAATTAAACAGGAAGTAATAATTTTTGTTATTTATTGTTCTTTTATTAACATAACCATGGGCCTTCTAAATTAAATTTCAAAAAGGGTAGGCAACCCCTCCTACTGGTCTTGCACTTAAAGTTGCCTATCTATTAGGATTAATTAATGTTGAACGATATTCCTGTAGAAGCTACGATATGTACTGCTACATTGTAAATAACCATTAAAATACGAGTATGCTGGAGCGTGCGTAGATCGACAATTATAGCACGGCGTGCTTTTGCTTTATAGGTTGGTTACTAGGAAACAGTAATATTAATCTGATATTAATAAACTTCACAATTTTATTCAAATTTTGCAACTTGTTGAACAATATTAATTATTAAAATGGAAATGAAAGGTACAATTTGGATAATTGGACACTTTAAATCCATCTGTAGACTTCGTGGAATGACTTGTCATTGCATGAAAAATTGCTGGAAGGTTCTGAGTCTCATCCGGCGGACACTTTCAGCAATACGTTTAGAAACTGCAACTTTATTTACACTGGAGTCTTCAATATACGCTGAGGCAACACTAGAAGACTTCCACCCAACTTGGCGTTTTAGTTCGTCAATACTCATGCCACTGTTCGGCATAATCGTGGCCGGTATATTTTTGAGGTTCAGAAAGATTCAAGTAGCGCGCTATACGAGAATGAATTGCACCAATTGTATTAATGCCAACTACTTGCCTCCAGCACTTGCCATATGCATACTTTAAAAATACTGTATCCGTTGCTACATTTTCAGGACGCAATGAAAAATATTTGTTAAAAAATTTTGCATATGGTATTTCAGGACAATCAACAACGGCAAATTTCCTCCCCTTCTCAGTTTTGGATGGTCGTATATTAATCAAGAACACGGCACCCGCTTTTTTTATGTCAGTCAAACGCAAATCGCACATTTCAAGCTTCTACAGAATCCAAAACCGCCACAAATAGTAACAGCCTGGAAAATAAGCTTATTACTTACATAAATTTGTCAAAGTTGTCAACGTACCTTCACAAACAAAAAGGTATTGTCAGGGGTTTCTGTAAAGAATTTCCATAGTTCTTCTTCCGTAAATGCGTATGATTTTTTGGCTTCGTAACATTTGTTGGTTGCTTTCATGAAAGCGTGAAGTTTATGATAACTCGCTGTTGTGTCTAGAGGGATCTAGTGACAGAACGTGAGTGTTAGGTTAGGCGGAAACGTGTGAGGAAGCGGCAGTTCGTACTCGCTCGTGTAATATGTTGTACGTGCGCGCATACGTTGTCATTTGTTAGATAGATAAGCTACTTATCAGCCTTATTCACTTTGTATCTTGTGTTGTATTAAAAGTACTCGAACCTAATAATTGATGTTGTTAATAATCACCGATTAAACACAACACTCGCCAAATCTACACCCTCTTTCAGCCTTAACATTATCTGAAGTTTTGAGTGAATACACCGCAGAGAAAAAGATTTGTATACACTCGCCTGGCATAAAACAGAAAAGCAAACAAACTTTAGCTCGCTCACATAACCTTACTCAATCAAGCCACTTTCAAATACATTTTTACATTATCTAGTACGACAACACACTTACGAATGAAACTGAACGCCACTTTGTTTTTGTTCCAAGATTTTGCACCCGTATAAGCAACGCACTATTTCACCATTTTTTATAAAATAAATAACCAAATCACAAGCCAAATTTCAAAACACTCAGTGCAGTAATGGGCAAGAGAGAGTACGCAGCAGTATGAGTGAATAAAGAATACGGCACAACGGCGGGTTGCCTAGCCTCAAAACCGGCTTCAAAACCAGCATTAAGACGTAAATGGGTGGTGGCATACATATATTGCTAGTAGGGCCTGGGAACGGCCGAAAACATTACGGCGCCGACATAGTCTCACTTAGAGTATAACGCGTCTCGTGAGCATGCGCGAGAGTTCGAACTCCGCCTTTAGAAGCGAATTTTAAACTTGACTATTTCCCCGCCTCGCTAGGATGACGCTTGCGCACAGCTCACTATATACTTTGAAGAGTTGGTTGTCTGTCTCACTTACTCCGTGACCCCCCAACTAATAGCCGCTAGCAATATAGTTCTTTAAATATATGGTTGGGACAAAATTTACAAAAATATTTTTTTTTAATTTTGTTTACTGCGATATACGCTTAAATTCTTTACCACATGTTCAACATATATTTTTTAAACTAATGGTAAATTGGGAATTTTCTAGCCTTTGTCTATGTTCTATATATATTTTTTTTAAACGCTGCACCATGTCTCATTGTGGCCCATGCGTGGGCCTCCATGAGACATTTATTTACGAAAAATAGTAACAATATATGCAGGCCAAGCTCCTTCATGGGGTGTTAGTGCCTCACCATTATTATTATTATTATTATATGACAAAAAAGGTATATTTATTGTACTATATTAAATAAATTATACAGAGTATTTCACTTTTAAGGTGCGAACATACGAAAGTTGCATGAGAAATCGTATATATGCAGATTCCTGTTTGACGCTTGATAGGATTTATAGTGATATCAATAGAAATAGCTTAAAAACTGTAATAAATATTTTGCACCACCTTAACTCGTGTCTCATGGTGGCCCAAAACTTTTGTCACAAGGTAGCTCTTTTAATCAGTAATTAAAATGGCATTGCCATATTAGTGCAAATTTCACAATATACGAGGATAAATTGAAAAGTTCCCGGCCTAACTCAGATAGGATAGAAATTTGCGTAATGTTTTTACGGCGTTATATTGTTTCAAGATTTATCAGTCTGGCTCTGGAATAACAAAAATTTCTGTAAAATAATAATTGTTTGACAGACTGTCAAAGTTGCTAAGGTTTTGCATGCTGTAAGCATGGAGCAAGTAGAAATTTGTGCAGTTCTTAAATATTTTCATATTAAGGGTTTAGCCCTAAAAGAAATAAAAGCTGAACTAGACGGCACATTACGCGAATCTTCCCCTTCATACGCCACAGTTAAAACATGGGTTCCGGACTTTAAACGTGGTCGCAGGAGTACAGAAAATGCACCGCGTTCAGGAAGACCAAAAACAGCCACCACAACAGAAATTATCGAAAAAATTCATAAAATTGTCTTGAATGACCGGCGATTGAAGTTGATGGAGATAGCAGATACTGTGGGCATTTCAACAGAGCGGACATATTATATCCTAACCGAAGTTTTGGGGATGAGAAAGTTGTCTGCGCGATGGGTACCGCGACTGCTCACACTGGAGCAAAAGCTGACACGCAAAACAGTTTCGGAGGAGTGTTTGGACTTGTTTAAACGTAATCCAGTAGATTTTTTGAGACGATTTATTACAATGAATGAGACGTGGATTCACCACTATACACCAGAAACAAAGCAGCAATCGAAGCAATGGACTGCCAAAGAAAAACATGCTCCGAAAAAGGCCAAAACAGTTCCGTCGGCCGGAAAAGTTTTGGCTTCAGTTTTTTGGGATGCCAAGGGTATTCTTTTTGTGGATTATCTTAAAAAAGGTAAAACAAACAACGGGGCATACTATGCTACCCTACTTGACCAGCTAAAAGAAAAAATTCTTGAAAAACGATGCGGGTTAACAAAGAAAAAAATTCTGTATCATCAGGATAATGCCCCCTGTCACAAGTCAGTTATTGCATGGCAAAAATTAATGAATTGCGGTTTGAATTGGTACCCCATGCCTTCTACTCCCCGGACTTAGCCCCCTCAGATTTTAGTTAATTTCCAAACTTGAAAAAATGTCATGCTGGAAAGAAGTACAAGTCCGATGAAGATGTGATTATTGCCACAAATGTCTATTTTGACCAGTTGGATGAAAGGGCTTATAGGGACGGAATAAGAGCACTTGAATATAGGTGGACCAAGTGCATTGAACTTGACGGGGATTACGTTCAAAAATAAAATTACTGTTTACATGATTTTATTTTGCTTTCTTGTCTAGGCCGGAGACTTTTCAATTTACCCTCGTACTTAGAACTAATGTGGTTTGACAAGGATTAGCAAATAAGGTTAAACTAAAACATTTTGGAAAAAGTAACTCCTACTAACATTTGAGCAGGTTTGAAGTCGGCATATGCAAATACTTCGGGGTTCTAAAAACCGGAAAGAGGTCACAAAACTTTTAGTTTTCAATTTTTGATTCCCACACTCAGTAAATCGACGCGTCACGCCAAACTACAGTTGCGTCTAATATATCGCCTTTCTAAAAGCGCCAAATTTAAAATTATCGAATCTGTCTCAAGGTGCACTTGTCTCAACGTGGCCCACCCGACCCTACATAGTTGTAAATAAAATAATGTATTCGACACGCATATGATGGCTTGTTAAATAAAATACTAATATACCACACGTGAATAAAGTTTTCCCCTTATGGATAAAATGCTTCTTTATTCACTTGTGGCATACATAAGTATTAATATTATGCAGTCGTCAATAATTTTTTAAATTACAATGTTTTTTTATTTATTTTGGTAGAAGTTTTAATCTGTTTCCAATGATATAACATTTTAGATAGGTTGCAATAGAAAAAAATTGAAGAAACGGCCTTAAAGGGTTGAAAGAGTAAGGATGGTTAACTGGGTTTAAAACAAAAACCAATGATTGTACATTCATTTGTATCTTGGCTCTATTGTTAAAGTCAAAAAGTAATCGTAACTAAGTTTTTTGTTTTAAACCTAGGCAACTAGAATTACTCTGTTAATTTGATTCATCCTGACTATTTGAGCTTTAAGGACGTTTAAAATTTTTTTTCTATTGTATTTATTTTATACTATTGAAAATAGATTAAAATTTTCTACCGAAATAAATGAACAAAATATAGGTTGTTCCTTTAAAAAATATTGTTGAAGTAATTAATATTAAAAAAGTTATGTAAAAAATTTAAATGTTTTTGACACCTTGATCCCAAAGTGGCATTTTCTGTCGCTTGTTAGAGTATTTTTTGTAAGCAAACATAAGACGTTTAGCTCCCTTGTTGGTTTCCACTGGCAGCAGCAGGAAATGTAATACGTTGGCTCCTGTTGCCATTGGGAACGTCAGGCAATCTTATTAATAATAAACCAACTAGCGTCTTGCTGTTTATATTTAAACGTTTTTTAATATAGCTGAATACAGGAGATAATCTTATCATAAAATGTAGAAGTGTCAAAAAATCATATGTATATGTACTTTCCTCCCTAGCAATACAAATAGCTATTACCATCTGCAATATGAATTGCTACACCCCTTTAAGTTTTTCCCAGGAGCAAACATTAACGGAGTTACCCAATTTATGCGCTACTTAATTTCCATACTGTACATTCTTTATAACTTGTTACAAATGTTTTAGGCACACCTCCTGAACCGCCGCTCTATAATTTTGAAAATGATGCATTACCTACTGTATAAATTTTAGAGTGAAAAGTACTTCTTTAAAGAACTAATTAAGAAAATTGACTTTTGCTTGGTTTAAACTATTTGTCGACTGTGGTAATTAAGGAAATCAACTACAAATAACTCTAGATTTTTACGAAAGTATAGTGCTTGTTTGTTACTGTAATGGTTAAATATTTCGATAAAATTAAGAAGCACAGGTGCCAAACAATGTATGTAACTCATCCGGAAATGCCCTTTACAAGACTTGTACACGTACTGTAAAAATGTTCTTTCCGGATTTGTTACGTAACGTAGACTATTTACTATTACAAAAATGATCATTCTGAGTCGACTTAAACGAGTTTATGGCAGTCCTTCGTGGAAGGGAAACTCATTATAAATTCTCTATCCTTAAGACTTACCCACAGATTACATAATGGATTTAAGTAATTCTGAAGATACTTTCGATTTATAAATATTTAACCAAAAATTCATAATTTTAACCCATTTGCGCAGACTGACGATAATTTTTCCTAGTTTTTACATTTTACGCATTTGTTATTGAAGCAAAACCACTACTGTTGTGATACACCCCTTTGCTGTAGTAAAAAAACCAGCGTGCAATTAGCTGCTACATGTATACTGTGCAATTGAATATTTGACTAACATGGGACTCGACTTACCTTCGAAAAGAAGTAGAACTAAATTATAGGGTGCCAAATTGTTCCAACTGGCACACTTCCCCAATGAATTCTTGAGCTAATAAACCACTAAGTTACTCAAATCCTAACCAAAAAAAAAAAATAACAGTTAAACCCAAGTCTACATAAGATTGTATAATGATAAAACACTCAAAGATAATTAACAAGCAGAGGTACGTAAATAACACATTGTAATTACTGCTTTACACAAACCTTCAAGAACAAGTCTTCTTCTTCTTCTTTTTCAGCCATTTCCTCCATTCATATCTATCCTAAGCCTTCTGATGCCAACTGTTACCAGCAATTTGTTTTATATCATCTACCCATCGTAGATGTGGTCTGCCCCTCTCCTCTTGGTTTCTCAAGAACAAGTAGTAATTTCTTAATCACTAAATATCACACGTCTTAGAGAGAATACAATTCATTAATCACGTGACCCTTTTTAAACTAATTGGAAGCATAAAAGCCCTTGAATAAATGTGTATACCGCAGCGGTGATACAAAACAAAAATTCGTATCACCTTATTGTGGTTTGTAGCTACGCAAAAGTGTGGTTAGCAGGTTAGGTTTTGCGTCTGTTTTGACACAAACTGACGCAAAACCTAACCTGATAACCTCGAATTTGACATAGCCTTACAGTGCCACCAACATAATTCATTGTATTCTCTCACTAAATACAAGTCGCGGTATGATTAGTAATCGTTGATATTTCTCATTGAAACCAAAGGAGCAAATTGAACTCTTCCTTCGGACTCATTGAATTCGCACCTCGGTTTCAATTCGAAAATATCACCGATGATAATCATACCACTTGTGGTATTATGGCTGAAAATATTACAGATCATGCAAAAATTGTGTGTTGATCATAAATCAGTAGTTATGCTTGGCTTGCCTTCAACAAATTCTCAAGACACTAACTTCGCTGCGGAGTTAAGCTCGAAATGTAGTATATATTAGCAGTGCCAAACCAATATTGAAACTCGATTAATTGGAAAATAAACTCGCTTGCTGTATGAATATGATCCCAATACAACTTTCCAAATAATTTCGTAATATACCATGAGTTGCTTAACATTCAAGCGCCTGTATGTTCACTTGTAAAACACAAAAAACATGAAGGGCTGGCATAGTATCCCAGCCTGAAAATTTATAAACTAGGGAACTAAACTTGAAAAGGCTTGTACAAATTATTTCAATACCCACTCAGCTCTCAAAAATACATAAATACGGTACTTCCCTCAGCAACAGTTAGCGAAAGAACATTATTTACAGTGTTAAACAAAATTATAATTATACTTGAATGATGAAGCCATACATCAATTTACAATTTACATCACGTTATATCAGATTGAAACCTAAATGTAGCACAACCAAATTGTAACAGGCAGATTGCTATAGCATCCTCCACAGTTCCTTCAAGATTTCTTCACACAGGATATAGTATGGCTAAAAATGAGCACCTGCCATGTGCTCTTAGGTTAGAACTACACGAAACGACTTTGGAAGATTTTAGAATTGTACAACTGCTTATAGCACATTCTCATCTAAATAAAGGTGGTGCTGTCCACACAAATAAGGCGAAAAACGGTGCCCTTAGTACGATAAACTTACATATATCAGTTCTACAAACATGTCATCTCTTCTACAGGAAGCAAAGAAATTTTCCCGAACGCCACCTAGCAGCTGTCAATCACACAATTATTAAAACATTTGCAACAACGGTTGCCTACCTACTAGGCGTTCAAAGTCTCCTTTTACTGCACTAAAAATGGTTTCAAACAAAGAATTGTTATACTGCAACCAACTGATTCTATTATTTAAAGAACTATGGGCGAATCTCTAATTGTTCAGTTCATCCAGGTAGGTGTCTTTCTAATTCAACATTACACTTCAAATCAACTACAAAATTCAAAAACTCAGATATAAAATGTATATTTAAACAAAATATATTATTAAAAAATAAACAACCGTTAAAACAGTTCCATTTCATCATAGTCTATATGAAATTAGTCTGGCTACCCATAAATAGGCCTTTTGAATAATAGCAGATCTACAATGGTACCAGGAAGAGGCAAGCATTTTAAAGCGTCGTGAAACTGGTAAGGTTTCTGTGCCTTGCGTATCTCCCTGACCAAGCTGTGGACCCTGTTGCGGCTAAGTTCAAGCAGCGATGGAAACTCACGTGCTGCTTTGATTTTCCCTACTAATTTATGGTCATGGTGAGTCCAGTAGCAGTCTTGAAGCAGTTCTTCCTTCCAGAAAGGCGTCAGGCTGAAGAACCCTAGGCAGCTGACCGAACTGTTGAGGTTCTCTTCCCAAAAATGGCAAAATGTGATGTACTCTCTGTACCAGCATCTCATATCGAGCAAGTTGAAATTGCTCAAACCAATTATGAGACGGAGCAGTGGGTGGTCAATGCGATAGCTTCTATAATGCTCGGTGGCATAGACGAGTGTATTGAACTCTTCGTTGAAGCCATACAACTGTATTGATGCATCCAGGTCGGCCACAGTAACCTTGTTGAAATACAGTTTATATAAAACTAAAATTCTGTCATCCGCATTTTTCTGATAACTTTTAGTGTTACTTATGTTTTAATTATTTAACATTTTTAAAATAGTATAGTGTAATGATAACAATTTTTGGAAAAGGGGAGCTGTGGATTTTCAACTACACTTCTTAGCATGCACCATAAAAAACGTGATTAGCTATTTACTAGTTATTCTTCAAAAAAAAATATTTACATTTATTAATACAAGTCCAAATGTTGTGCTTCCATTCACACTTTCTCAAATCTCGTTTTAAAAAATATGATTCAATTAAAATCCTACGTTTTGTGAGAAATTAACAGATCAACTGATTATAAACATGTGAACTAATCTAACATACTTTTGTTTTGCATAACCGCTTTTCTCCAAAAATTTTAATGATAGTCCATTTTAAATAGGGAGGGGACTGATTTGTTGGAAAAAAATAGAAAATGAAAACTTGTTAAAGATGTAAAAACTCATATTCAACATTACTAGATATAACCACAGAATAATAATTTTGTACACCCCTCTAGGTATACAACTAACGCCCTTTTACAGGGGTTAAACACAATCAGCACCTACTGGGAGGTAAATATGCATGTTTACTGCAGCTATTCAACTATTGCCAAATGTCATTTAATGCTGCTAGTGCTGAATTGTTTATTCAATTGTGTAGGCATATTAATTTGAAATAAACATAACCCTTTATTATTAGGGAAAAGAGTAATTTTATGTTTAAAATTTATTCCCTGAATGTGCAGATTTAAAAAAACCACGATATTTAAATAAATATTTAGGTATCTCTTCGGTATGGTTAGAAAATACTGATAGTGTGTGTATGATGTGCAGCAAGTTAAAACCCAGTCAAGTTTATTAACAAATTAGTCCACTCGTTAATTATAAACGCAAGCAAGAATCGGTACAACTGCAAACAAACAAATGGAAACTCTGATTTTTACATTTTGTAAAAACCGTATGATCGAAAACTTTTATCCTCTAGAGTGTAACACGGCTTTTTACCTAGCCCTATACTCTACTGTACTATTAATTTATATTGCCCTGGGTCGCTAGCTTATTCAGTCGGAGAGGTATAAGACTATTAACATCGTCAGTGTGGCTAAGGGTAAGCTAATATTGTTTTGGGTTGGCTCGTTGTCACCTGGAATGCTGAACTTACATATGCGAACACTACTAGCAATAAAAACCCAACATATCATCTCAAAGAAAAACACAAACACAAGAAAATACATATAAACAAATACATAATAAAAGGTTGTGTGTCACGTGTATGAAAACGCCTTAAATAGGTCGCTACAATTCAGCAAATTCAAATTCCACTAGCGCGAAATGTAATGGAATTCTGCACACAAATAAACTCACACAAAGCTGTCAATTCTTAAAATGCGCTCGTAATAGAAGCTCTAAAATACGAGAGAGCGTGGGCGCGTTCAAATGACATAAGCGCGAGGTTCTGGTTGCAGGGGATTTCCCCGACTAACTCGAAATAAGTGTGATATCATAGGCCTATCGGAAATAAGAAGAAAAGGAGAATGTTGCATGACAATGGCATCTGGGAATATACTTTATTATACAGGACTACCACAGGAAGATGACAATATAGGAGTGAGATTTATAATACATCGAAGATTGACACCAAGAATACAGGCATATAGAGGCATTTCAAACAGAGTAGCTTACGTGAAATTAGACACCGATCGGTGACTTCAACACTAAAAAAGTGAAGATAAAATAGGCGAATTTGGATTGGGAGAAAGAAATGAAAGAGGACAAACACTTATTAATTTTTTAGAACAACACAACTGTTACGCTATGAACACCTTTTTTAAAAAAAAACTCAGTCGGAAGTGGACATGAATCAGGCCCAACAAGGAAACGAAGAACGAGATAGACTGCATAATATCATCAGATAGAAAGATTTTAAGAGATGTGTCAGTGTTAAACAGTGTAACTACAGGAAGTGACCATAGGATAGTTAGAACAAGGATTGCGATACATAAAAAATGGAATAAAATATGTAGCAGTCAACCTCAAATAGACAGAAACATATTGAAAGAAAAAGAAGACATTTACAAGAAAGAAGTAAAAACGAAACTAGAATTTAAGAATGAAAGCGTAGATGAAATTAACAGCATACTAAAAATAGCAATGCTTCCAAGTGGACAAAAAATAGCACAGAACAAAAGCAATAGCAAGTGGAGTGCAAAAACGACAAATCTATTAGAGGAAAGAAGAAACTTGCTAAAACAAAATAAACGTAACACCATATAATACATAGAAACGAATAAAACACTAAAAAACTATAAAAGAAGATAAAAGAAAACAATTCGGAAAAGAAATTATGACAGTAATAGAAAGCAACAAAAATATGAAAAGCGTCAGAAGAAAACTGGAAAGAGAACAAATAAACGCACGTATTGATAAAAATGAATGTGAAATAAGCGCCAGAGACCAAATACTGCAGACTACAAAAGAATTCTGCGAAAATCTATACAAACAAAAGAAAACAACACCAATGCAGATAAAAGAGCAACCAAACACAAAAATACTAAATGTCAATTCAGAAGAAATTCCAGATATCGAAGAAGAAGAGATTAGAGCAAGTTTACAACAGATGAAAAACAATAAAACACCCGGACCTGATGGAATATTAACACAACTAATGAAAGAGGGTGGAAAACCGGTACTGGAAACATTAAAATTATTGTTGAATAAATGCATTTGGGAAGGTAAAGTACCGAAAGAATGGAATATCTCTGTAACAGTGTTACTGCACAAAAAGGAGATAAAAGTAAATTGGAAAACTATCGTCCCATCTCACTCTTATCACAAATGTATAAGCTACTAAGCAAAATCGTAGTAAATAGAATTAATAATAAATTAAGAGTTTTATCAACCAGTCGAACAAGCAGGGTTCCTTAAGGGATATAGTACCGGTGACCATCTTCTTACCTTAAGAACTTTGCTAGAAAAATCCACCGAATATAATCTCCCACTACAAATAGCTTTAAAAGAATTTGAAAAGGCTTTCGACAGCGTGGAAATATGGACGGTAGAAAGCGCACTTACAAACAACAAAGTAGATCACAGGTGTACACAATTTATAAAAATGCAAAAAATGACAATCCAAATGCATGACAATACGTAACCAATATAAGCCCCAAGTTGTTTATCACGGCCCTGGAAGATATTTTCAGTTGACTGAAACCAAAATGGGATTAACATAAATGGAAGCTTAATAATTTGAGATATGCCGACGATGTTGTACTAGTGACAAATAACTTTGACGAACTACAGATAATGCTACAAGAGCTTTAAATAGTCAGAAAAAGTAGGGTTAAAAATGAACAGGCACAAGACTAAAATCGTAACATCACAGTAGTAATTGAAAAAATCCCACGAATATACATACTTAGAAACCTGACAAACAAAAATTTAACAGCAGAAATAGAAAGATGAATTAGATTAGGTTGGTCAGCATTCGGTAAACAACAAATTTTAAAGAATCAAAAAATACCGTTATACTTGAGAAGATAAATATTAAATCAAAGCAAAAATGTTAAGCTGTTAGTTTACCATGGCCAAACCCTACCCAGGAACATTTGGAATGGATTATAGTCGTCATTTTGCAATTTTATTGTAATAATTAACTGTGAATGTGACATTATTTGAATTCGATATCATATGAAAGCCATAATTACAATATCTAAAAGCGAATAGTGAATTAACATCAACTTTTCATTTTTTTGTCCGCAATTGTACATTCAGTGCATTTTCTATGTAATTCAGAGAAGGCCAGAATCATTTTTAAAATTTTTATAACAGTGTCGGTTAGATCTGTCCACTTTTACACAGTTATTTGCTAAATGATAACAAATAACTAGCTTCAAGTAATTCCAAGAATGTTTTATTACATTATATTCCAATATTTCCATGTAGATATTATAATTATTTGTGTAAACGGTATAAGGTGTTACAGATTATATGTATATACAGGGTGTTAGTAAATAAGTGCGACAAAAGTAAGGGGGTGATTCTGCATGGAAAAACAATGATATTTTGTTATATAAATGTATATTCGCAAATGCTTCGTTTCCGAGCCACAGTTAGTTAGTTTTTCTTAAAAATTGATAATTTTTTTATTGCTCTGAAACCGGTCAAGATATGCAAATGAAGTTTAGTGGGTTTTAAGAGGTACTTATAGCGCATTCTTTGATATGCAATTAAGAATTTTATATTCATCATTGGGGCGCATACGGGTAATGATCCCGATGTCTTATTTTTTGCATAAAAATGGCGCTACCTACAAAAAAATGACAAGAAAGCTTTTTTGTCACAAATTGAACGAGAAATTCTAAAATAATTTTTATTTTGAAATATCTCAGTGGCGTACCATTTTTTTTCTATAAAAATATCGGGATCATTACCCGTATGCGCGCCAATGATGAATATAAAATTCTTAATTGCATATCAAAGAATGCGCTATAAGTACCTCTTAAAACCCACTAAACTTCATTTGCATATCTTGACCGGTTTCAGAGCAATAAAAAAACTATCAATTTTTAAGAAAAACTTTAACTAACTGTGGCTCGGAAACGAAGCATTTGCGAATATACATTTATATAACAAAATATCATTATTTTTCCATGCAGAATCACCCCCTTAATTTTGTCGCACTTATTTACTAACACCCTGTATATGTACTGGCCACCATAAGTAAATGTTGACAAATTTGAATAAAATTTTCAGAAAAGATGTATTTTATTCGTACTATTTCAGCAAGATACAATCAATTGATCAAGTTACCGCAAGGCAAAAAAATAAAAAATCTTTTTGTTTTTATGTTAACATTATTTACTTAGTTGTCATTATAAAGCATACTTGAAAGTTTAGTTAGTCTTGTTAGAGTGTAAAAAGATGCCTCCTGTTCGGCAACGTGCAAATTTTCATCAATTACACAGGCAAACAAAAAAAAATGTTTTGAAAACTTTTTTTACTTTAATAGCTGATCTTTATAGATTCTTATAAGCTGAATCCAAATCTGGCCTTAGTTTTTTTGTATCACCCATAGTTTTCGAGCAATTTGCTTTTTATGATATAGTATAAAACCCCTATACGTTAATGGGGAAATTAATGAAACGCTATGTTACATCATAAGCATGGTTTGTATTTACAGTAGGCTACTTAAGACAGTGATATAATGTGCTATTACAGGTTTCACTTGTCAGCTGGAATTGGTTTATATTTTCTTTCTCTTTTTTCTTTGAAGCTTCTTGTGTAGCTTTTTCTACGATGAGTTGCTTGCTGAACTTCTCGCTGAAGTGACCAACAATAGTCCCCCATCATGTTGGTGTTCCAGCGGCCCTGGTAGGGTTTTTCCATCACTTTAATATCCTGGTGAAAACGCTCACCTTGCTCCTCACTAACATCTCCCAAATTGTCCAGGAAGTAATCAAGGTGTTCAAAAAGTGAACTTTCAGGCTCATCAAAAATCCTAAACTTTTAAACTTCTTTAACATGTTAGCTACAATAGAAACATATTCTGGGTCTTTTTCATTTCCCAAAAACTTTGTAATGACTTGCTTGAATGATACCCATGCTTCTTTCTCATTTAAGGTCATTGCGGATTCAAAGCTAGTCACACATAATTTTTCTAATGTCAGGTCCGACAAAGACGCCTTCTTTTAGTTTAGCTTCTGAAAGATGTGGAAACTGTTGGCAGAGATACTTGAAACATGATCCATCTTTAGCCAAAGCCTTAACAAACTGTTTCATGAGGCCTAACTTTATATGTAGAGGTGGTAGGAGCACGTTTTTTGGATCTACAAGGTTTTTGCATAGAATGTTCTTCTCACCAGGTTTTGAAGACTTCCTCACAGGCCAGTTCTTTCTGCACCAAAGTTGATCCCTAGCCCTACTGGCCCATTCACACAAGAAACATGGAAATTTGGTAAAACCACCTTGCTGACCAAGGAGCATGCATGTTACTTTTAAATCCCCACATATCATCCAACCATGAGCAGAATAGTCTATTTTATTTAACACTATTTCTAGGTTTTCATAGTTTTCTTTCATATGTACAGAATGGCCAATTGTGTAATAAAACCGCCTTTAAACTAGATTTTGAAGAATCAATAAACAGCCTCCAGTCTTCCTTTTTGTATTCAATACCAAACTCATTCATCAGACCGGAAATGTCTGAGCAGTACACTAAATCACCTTCTTGTTTAAAATACTTGGCAAACTGCTGCTCTCTCTTCCTATACACATGAATGCTGGTTCCAACCGCCAACAAGTTCTTTTCTTTTAGTCTAGAGCCAAGCAATTCAGCTTTTTCTTTCGTTAAGCCCAGATCCCTAACCAAGTCGTTAAGCTCGATCTGAGTAAACAATTTAGGCTCTACATTTTCTGTAATACATTGGAATTCTTCATCATCTTTTTCATCTAACTCCGGTTGTTTATCAGAAAATACTTCCGTTGGAATAGAATTTAAATCATCTGGTGGTTCAGGGACCGGCAAATCTACACCGTGCCCTACTGGTCGGCTGGCGGATGGAAGGTTAGGGTAGCTTATTACCTTCTTGTTTTTTGAGTTAGTAATATCAACACTGCAAAAGTAGCAATCATCGAAATGATTTCTTGGCTCCCTCCATATCATAGGAACAGCAAATCTAAAAGTTTTTTCTCCTATTTTTTTGACCATTTTCTTAGATCTTCAACACATACATAACACACCTTATGCGGCGCCCAAGATTTATCCTGATCACAAAGTTTAGTTCCAAAGTATGATAGATAAACCTTTTTCATAAAGTCTGTAATGTTTCTTTGGTGTTTTTTAATCACAAACTCACCACAAATATAACAAAAACTGTCAGCAGAGTTTTTACAACCGCGATTAGACAACAAGAGCACATGTACAGGAAATGTGAAAGTGAGGTTAGGTTGACAGTAAACAAAACATCAGCTGTGTGTTTCAGCA
Organism: Agriotes lineatus; assembly: GCA_940337035.1. NCBI lineage: Eukaryota > Metazoa > Arthropoda > Insecta > Coleoptera > Elateridae > Agriotes > Agriotes lineatus. The sequence goes on from CALNHX010001469.1 coordinate 185,359, forward strand.
GTGCTACCAACGTCATATTTTATTAATTATATTAATATATTTATATAAATTAAATTTAATAAATTTAACTATAAAATGTGAAGAAATGGTGGGTGATACAGCTTTTTAAGTATCATATTTGGATTCAGCACCCTAAAAAACATGAGAATAAGGTATTTTCAGTAAAAAAGTTTGTTCATCGTTGGCCTGTGTTATCTGAGTTCGAACGTGGTAGAATAATCGGTCTACGGGAAGCTGGATTATCCATTCGTAATATTGCTGGTCGTGTAGGACGTAGTGTTGCTACAATCTCCCTATGCTGGAGAAGATGGACAGAAAATATTGAGAGACGAAGACGTTTACGACCCAGTCGTCCCAGATGCACCACTAATCGTGATGATCGTGCTCTTCGGCTTGTGGCTTTTCGGGACCGTTTCTCGTCGACCAGGGTAATTGGTGATAGATGGAGAGGTTTAATTACCTAACAAATCTCCATACGATCTGTTTTATCGAAGAATTAGATCTTTTGGGCTTAGGTCGTACCGACCACTTCTTTGTTTACCTCTAACTCCAAGTCATAAAACTACACGGCTAGAATGGTGTAATGAAAGGTTGCAATGGAATGAGGAATGGAATCGAGTAGTTTTTAGTGACGAATCTCGATTCTGTTTATGGGCCCATGATGGTCGCAGAATGGTCAGAAGACGTGCTGGAGAAAGGAGAGACATGCAGTTTTCTGTAGAACGACATACCGCTCTTACTCAAGGTGTGATGGTATAGGGGGCTATTGCCATGGAAGTAGATCTCCTCTAGTAATTATTCGAGGAACGCTAAATGCAATTGGTTACATCACTAACGTGGTGGAACCAGTGTTAGTTCCATATCTTCAGCAATCCCATTTTTCAGCAAGATAATGTGCGGCCACATACCGCTAGGGGTTACTACAGAGTTTCTGGAAAATGCTAATATTGATCGTCTTCCATGGCCTTCTCTTTCGCCAGACTTATCACCAATCAAACACGTGTGGGATATGCCAGGACGCAGCATCAATGATTTACAACCACCCCCAAACAGTCTAGATGTTCTCCAACAACGGAGTTTGGAAGCCTGGGATTCGATACCACAAGCTACTATTGATTCGCTTATTTCAAGTATGTCTAATGTGTAAGAAACGCAGGAAGATTAACGCATTATTAGTGTTTCAAAATTGTTGCAATAATTGGATCTTGCTGTAATTTTCATCGTTTCTTAGACGATAAAATACATCTTTTCCTGAAAATTTCATTCAAATTTGCAAACGTTTACTGGGTGTTCATTTACTTATGGCGGCCAGTATATATACTAACGTTGACGTTTTCCAAATGACATTTGTTCAACAAGTGTACACTTTAAAAATATATAAATCCAAAGGCTATAAATTAAGTTGATAGAGAACTGAAAAAACTCACCTCTGCACCTAAAGTTAGACAATGTTAATTATGTTTTGGCGATCTCTCGATGCAACATTCCGTTTTTGAAGACTGCGCAGCAAATCTGTAATAAAGCTATTTCCCATTGATGAGGCGTAGACCACCTAGGCATCGGTCCATCACATCAATGGCGATGGGAGACTCAAGTATCAAATACAGACACTCGACCCACTCATTTGCACTATACGGCAAATCAGAAATAATATAATTTAAAAGCAGGGGGGTTTCTAGTTTCTAGCAAGACGTCGACATTCACCTGGCTCCATATCTTTTTGAACACGTCAGCCCCTCTGTCGGTTATTATATATCCTGGAAAACAGTCGTCGATGTCAACATTAAGATCTACACCTGCTTCAATCAGCCGTATGTGAAGGTCGGACTCACATTCTATATAAACGTGGCGCGCGTATTCTATAACCAAATCCAGTGGTGTGTAGCCATTATTATCCCTATAGTTAAAATCATCACAATAGTCTAGTAGTATTAGTACAACATCCTGTCTGCAGTTGACCATGGCATAGGTCAGAGGCGTGTAGTTTTGTGCATTTTTAACAGTCACATCGGCACCGTAACATAGCAACATGCATACCGCTTCTATATCGTTATTCTTTATAGCATAAAACAGGGGCGTCTCTCTAGTATGCAGGTCCTGCACATGCAAATCTGCGCCAAGCCTCTATGAGTTTCTGGGGCAATTTCCACATTGCGGTTCAATATGGCGACATGTAAAGGTGTTCGTTCGTGTTCGTCTGTGATGTTAATGTCGCAACGTAGGTCAAGGAGGCGTTCGATGAGGGCAGGAGTAGCCTTGCGTCTAATACCCATGAGCAAAGGTGTTTCGCCAAAGCTATTTCTGACAGTTAAGCTCCACATTGTGTTTCACAAGATAATCAAAGGTAGCAGCGCTGCAAATGTTGGCAAATTAAAAGACAGTTAACGAATTAATCAGACTTACTCGTTTTCGTAAACAGCAGTATGCAGGGCATCCTTATCATGCAAAGTGCAACACAATGGAGCAGGTAGCGGCGGACGTTTTCTTCATTACACACCTACGAAAAATAATTATGCTTGAACTTTAAATTTTTATTTTACATACGATTTTCCTTGGTTCATAGTCATTTCTACAGTATTATTTCATACAATTTGAAAGAATATAGATAACCCCAAAATTATGGATAACCCAGGATAATCCACAGAACAATTGACAAAACGTATACAGTGCAAATTGAATACATTGCGTTATATTATATACATGGTGTTCCAAAAGGAATAGGACCCTAACTGGTCGTAGATTCTTTAGGTAATAACAAAACTTTCGCGTACACCTATTTTCTGCTGTATTGAATCAGGGTTGTAATTAATCAACTCTGACATTTAAACTTTTGAAAAGTCAAAATGCCTCGACTGACAGAGCAAGACAAAGTTTTGATGCTTTCCAAATTAGAAGGGGGTGGTTCATAAGAACGGTTGTTACCCATTATGGGTCTAGATAAAAGCAGGAATTTGTGTCCTGAGAGACCTATCACATTTTTTAAATGCTGTTAATGTCATCTTTAACCTAATCTCAAAAATTACCCGCTCACACAGCAAAAATTTTGCAAAATCATTGTTACTTGATTTGAATGTGTATGCGAAAGTTTTGAAAGCAAGTGTACTATATTTATACGAGCAAGCTCGTCCGCCATTTTGAGTTACTGAAAGTGGCGGCAAATTCAAATTCTAGTTACTTTCCAATTCATTCATTCATTAGCCATTTTCAGTCCAATTACGGATGTAGGCCTCCCCTAGTTTTCTCCACCTTGTTCTGTCTTGGGCAATTCGTTTCTATGCTAGGCCGGCGTGTCGCCTCAGGTCGTCTACCTATCGCTTCTGTGGTCTTCCAATTAGCATACGGTAAACTCGGAAAAACAAGGACCATGTAATTTAATTTTATTCATGTTAAAAAGACTGGTTTTTCTTCTTCTTCTTCTTCTTCTCCTTTTATAATAGGCTTGCGCCTGTTTTTCTTCACGCTTCTTTACTCTACTTCAGACGATGAAGTAAGCCAGCTGTCCCTCCATCGTTTAAGGGGTTTTTAAACAATAAAAAATAAAGCAGAAAAAATCGGAACGCAAACACTGTTAACTAACAGGTACGGCTGTCGCCTTAAAAATCTGGTACACCAAATTTTTCCTTTTGTGAATACGACTGAATAACAAGTATCATAGCAACCGCTAGATTTACACCCGTATGCATAGTCGTTCGCCGGCGGCTTGCCGGCGACCCGCCGGAGTTTCGTTATTAATAGTATGTTGGAGGCACTGTACCGTTGCGGCCAACTCAAAGTGCACGGCAGATTGTTAGCTTGTAATACGATATTCTAATCATAGACGTCGAGTTTTGACGTTTACGTTTGTCATCAACTGTCATAGAACCTTCGAACATGTAAGAAGCATAGAACTCACAACTCGGAAAATTCCCAGATATTTGTCAGAATATTTGGAATACGACTATTTTCTAGGTGAAAAGGTATTTCAATCATTTACCAATTGACGATTAAGGGTGTGTAGACCACAAAATTCAAAATTTGAGGAGCAATATTATGTTCAACCCTTAAGGAGTAGTGGACGATTCTCTGTAAACGTATGGAGATCGATCAATGCTCACGGATATGGGGCATGCTATAGAATTAATGGTCGACTGATTGCTGAAGATTATTGCAACATTTTGCAAAATGTGATGCTGCCATCTGTAAGAGAGGTCTTTCCTAATCAATTTACTTTTCAACAGACAATATATTACCTAATTAATTAATTTTTTTTTATGTTAACGTAATTGATAACATTATTTTCACAGGATAACTGTCCTGTGCATACAGCAGGGGTTGTTTATTGGTGGTTTGATGAGAATAATATTAATTTATTACCATGGCCTGCAAGAAGTCCGAAGTTGAATCCCATCGAAAATGTTTGGGGGCTATTTAACTACAAAAATTTATACCAGGATTTTGCACCAAACAAAACCGATTATTATGGGAAAGATAAGAAATGTTTGGAAGGAACTGAGAGAAGGATACAATATGGAAACCATTGGTCAACTCTATGCGAAACAAACTGCAAAGCGTAATAGCAATTGAATACTGATACATATTTATTAAATACATATTATTATATAGTTTGTTTACTTGTGAAACTTGCTAAAATACAAACATTAAAAAAGTAATACCTATTCTTATAACCACGAGCAACGCCACTGGAGAAACACCCATTTAATAAGCCGAAAAATCGCAAAAATAACCATAGTAACAAAAAACCGTGCACTTTGAGGTGTCCGTACTGTACATCTATGTCAAATTCGAGGTTATCAGGTTAGGTTTTCCGTCAGTTTTGACAGAAATTGACACAAAATGTCCCCTGCTAACCTCGAATTTGACATAGACGTACAGTGCCGTCAACATACTATTCATAACGAAACTCTGGCGAGTCGCCGGTGAGCCGCTGGCGAACGACTATGCATACTGCTGTTAAAGTATCTGTCACTGCTATCACTAGTCCCTCTTTATAAACTGTCAGCACGCTGTCAGTTGCTGTCACTTACTCGTCTTTCAAGTGCTTGAGAGATTTCAGTAGTCTGCTTAATGAAAGATATGCCACATCATTTGAATAAGTTCGAAAAGGAAGAATTATAGAAAGGTTGGAAGAATGAGTTCCGATAAGGGTATAGCTGTGCAGTTTAATATAAGCAAAACTACTGTAATGAATTTAAAAACGAAATGGAACGGGATGGAAACGTTGAACGAAAAGAAGGGTCTGGTCGACATAAGTCCTCCAATGCAATAGAAGATGCAGCTTTAATAAATTCCTAAATGATAATCCGTTTGAAACTGCTGTTAGGGCAAAAGAAGCTACAAATTTCCTGGGATCTCATAGAACTGCACTAAAACGAATCAAGGCGTCGAATCTGAATAATCGTTGGGCCGCGAAAAAGATTTTTCTTACCGAAACTAATAAACCGAGCAGATTAGATTTTGCAGCTAGATATGTAGATATGGACGAAGATTTTGGAGTAACATCATTTTTTCTGATGAGAAAACTTCAGTCGACTTATAACGGTCGGGTGAGAGTTTATAGGCCAGTGAATTGCAGATTTGATGAAAAATACGTGCATGAAACACGTCAAAGTGGAAGATTTTCAGTCAACATGTGGGCATGGATCGGAGCACGGGGACCAGGTATTTGCTGCATAATTGAAGAAAGATTTACTGCAGAAGTTTATAGAAGATTATTTCAGAATATGATGCTTTCATCAGTTACCCAAGTTTATGGTAACAATTTTGTGTTTCAACACGACAATTGCCCCGTCCACAAGTCAAGAATTGTTACCGAATGGTTCAATGAGAATCAAATTGAAACTCTTCCTTGGCCTGCCAAAAGTCCCGATATTAACCCAATAGAAAATGTCTGGGGGTTTCTAACTAAAAAAACTGTATTCAGCGCATTTTCGACCACGAACAGCAGAAGAGCTGAGTCGAAAAAATTGCTGAAGTTTGGACCGATTTAACGCCTGAATATATAGGTCGCCTGATACCTTCCATAACATCGCGTTTGCATGCAGTGATAAGAAATGAAGGGGGAATTACAAAATATTAATATTATTTACTTGATTTTGTTTAATTTTGTTGGATTGATTATATTAAATATGTATTTATTTTATTCTCGTTTTTAAGCACATAGGTACCTACTTAAAAACAATTTCATACAGTAATGTTTTCAGAGAAAATTTTTAAGCCTAAATAACAATGTCCACAATTTTTAAATTCAAGTCACTAGATTTTCGACCTTGTACCAGATTTTTAAGGCGATAGCCGTACGTGTTCAAACTAGAGAACTTTAATAGTACCTTAGTTCAAAACAACAGTGACGAGTGACAGAACTCAACAGAACTGACAGATACAGTTGACAGCACAGAACAATACCTACACACCATAGTACATTTTTTTTCTATAATAATTTTCAAGGTCAACTTTCTAGGGGATAAGTTGCATTCCTGCAGGGTCCCTAGTTTTAATAATGTTGGTACATAGATTTTTAGTTCTTTTCTTCCACTAAAAAAAAATTATTGTCATTTTGACAGATATGTCATAATTTAATATCGCTTGCTTCATTTTTGCATTTAAATATTTCTGGTTTTCGTTTTTTATCCGATAATATTGATGATGATGATGATTCCATGTTAAAAAAAGAAATTTGTCAAGAGTTTAAATTAAGAAACTTTGACATTCAAAATTGACACATAACCATAATTTTTGAAAAGTTCTACAACACGAGGTATAAAAATTGCCTAGCGTTTTAATCACATGTCTACCAACATTGTAACACTTTGACAGTTATTATAGAAAAGAAACGTACTTTATATATAAATTTAAATATCCACACGCGAATGAAGACTGTAATTCCTATAATTAAGTATCGTAATGGAATGCACCAAGATTTAAATCAGCGTGCAGTGTTTGTCTGCATCGAGCAGTGCGTACTCACGGTTTGCAGTCTTGCTTGGTTGACACACGACAGAACCAAAGAATATAGATAGGGGAAGAAGGACAGCCTATGGGTTATTAGCGTATTATTTAAAAGCTCCTCAGTTCTTGCCTGGCCCTCAAGCAGCCGCCGCCAGTACTAATGAACTTGTTCACGGCTACGGTCGGAAACGCATTTACAGATTCCTGTCGCATTTTTCCCAAGAACGCGTCTCAGCGTTGCCAGATTGCAAGGAAGTTACAGAGTTATGATTTTAACAGCTATTTGTATAAGAGCGAAATTGGCCAATTTGATTTTGCGCTCAAAATATACACAAGATTTTATACAGAGTGGGGTTATTTTCGAGGTGCCACCATTGGCATCTCGGAAACGGTAGAGATACAACTTCGGTCAAATGGGGAAAAAGGTGCACATTTATGAGGCCATTTATTGACGCTTCTGTTTTTCCCGAAAAAAAAAAACGCATAGCCTACTTGTTATAATCGAAAAACTGAAACTGGTCGATTTTTTCAACCATGCATAACTTTTTTATTATTTCATATAATTTCAATTTTCAAAAAAGAGCTTGTAGGGAATTGTAAGGGCACCTACCAAAACAAGAAGCGCCGTAGTTTAGCTGTGCTACATCAAAACATTGCAAAACTGCGAAGACAAGTGGCGGCAAAAAATTCACAAATTTACCGTATGAAGAAGCAATGTGCACGAAAGGGGGCTAATTTAGATGCATTGGGCTTGAAACCAAAAACCGTTCGCGTCTTTGTAAATATTCAACTTTCTCACAAATCTAAACAACCTTGGACAGAAGCTGAAAAAGAATTGACCTTAAATATGTACCACAAATCTCCAGCCCTCTACTTTTTTATGAGAGAAAATTAAAATTTACTATGCCCTCCAAATCTACAATAGTTTCATGGTTAAGGTTAAACCAACTTAATACAGGCACCAGTACGGAACTAATGAAAAAACTGGCTGTTAAAGTTAACAGCATGACCGATGATGAAAAACAGTGTGTCGTATTACTTGACGAAATGCATTTAAAGAAAGGTCTAGAATATAATCAAGGTCTAGAATATAATCCTTGCCATGATATGATTGAAGGTTTCGAAGATTTAGGACATCTTGGACGGAAAAGCAAAATCGCTAGTCATGCACTAGTGTTTATGGCAAGAGGACTTATTCACAAATGGAAGATTCCTGTCAGCTTTTATGTTTCTTCAGGTACCATTAAACATGGAGAGCTATCTTTCCTCATTATTAAAAACATCGAAGAGTTACAAGAATAGGACTTAAAGTGCGTGCTGTTACTAGTAACCAAGCTGCTACAAATAGAGCTGCATTTTTAAATCTAGGAGTTACTGCAGAACAGCCGCATTTTTTTGTCTGCGACGCAAAAATTTTTGCAATATATGACGTACCGCACTTGATAAAAAGCGTACGGAATAATCTCCTATCAAAGGATTTTTACGTGGAAGGGCAAGAAAGTTTCTTAGAAAGATATCGAAAAGGCATACAAAATAGATAAATCTTCTTGTACTGTTCGAGCAGCCCCAATACTTTCCAGCGAATGAGGGTTAAATTTGCAACTCAAGTGTTTTCCAACATCATGAGTGCTACGATAAGAACTGCTGTTGGAACGGGCGAGTTAAAAAGCACCAGCGCTCTGGATACTGCAGAATTCGTACAGAAAATTAACTATTTATTTGATTGCTTAAACATTCGAATGCTGAAAGACCGTAACCCATATGCATGTGCTCTATCCGTCAACGTACCGCGTACTGAAAATAATTTGAAAGAGTATTTGCAGTGGGTTAAGACTTGGCAAACATATACATCTAATAACAAGGTGAACCAAGGTGTTTATTGTTTTAAGCGACTTATTTTAACCATGCAGTCAGTTATGGAGCTATGGGAAGACTTAAAACAAGAAGGGTATCGTTTCCTCCTGACCAGCAGACTAAACCAAGATCCTCTAGAAAATCTTTTCGCGGTCCTGAGGTATAGGGGAGGCAATTCTTCGAACCCCACAGTAAAATCTTTCCGCCAAGCACTACAGTTCAACATGCTGGTTAAATTGCAGCATCCTACAGAGAGCTCCAACTGCGAAGTTGATGAAGATGCTGTTGTCAACATGGCGAATGTTGAAGTGCCAGAAAAAGACGTCATGGGATAGGTTGAGGTCATACCATATACAGTTGCTGAACAAACTGAATTAGCAGAAGATGGTGACCTCAGTTTACTCAGTGAGGTAATAGAAGTTTCAACACAACCAAATCAAGAAGCCACATTAGAATCTTGTGCGACGGTATATGTAGCTGGTTATGTCATTCATAAAACGCTTTTACGTTTTAATTGTGATCAGTGTCAAAATATGTGCAGCCGTGACTCTGTAGTGCATCATAATGAACTGTTTTTACAGCAAAAAGACTATGGTGCGGGCGACTGTGTTATTTACCTAAAAAAACCTTCAAGTATTTTAATAAGAATAGTTACAATGTTACTTGAACATTTTGAATATTATTTTAAAAATAGTAAGTCGTGTGTAAGTTTTAAGAAAACATTATTAGCATATAGTGTAAATAAAGTGAAAATTTTAGTACCAGGGTGACTTAACGAGCAATACACATGTTACTCTCATAAACTGTTTTTAATTAATCATTTAATTAAGTGCAAACTCCATAAAACGTTGAACTGACTATCGCAATATTTAAGGACTACAAACCAGTCTGGTACACGCAACAAAAAAATACAACATTTAAGTAATGTTTAAAGCTTAAAAATGTACGTTTATATGCTTACAGATATATTTGTGTACTTTCTATTCTTTGTAACTTTGTATATTATATTGTTTTATTGTATGTAATATTTGCACCTTCAAAATCTCATTTATTTAATAGATCATTGAAATTGGCGAGAGTAAGAAATGTATAACATCTTTATTTCAAAATATTTTAATTTAAACTGGCGTTAATGGATCGGACTCAAACTTCCTATAATCTGCCTTTAAAAAAAAGGAATTAAACCCGTAAAAGGTTGGGGCAAATTGGGGTTCAATCCCTAACAATAGATACCTAATTCTTTATTAACAAATTATTATTTATATCTCCCAAAAATTATGTCAAATGCAAGTAATAATAATTTATTTAAAAATAGCTATTTGGCATAATTTTTGAGCGACTTAAGTATAATAATAATAATAGTAATAATAAATGTCGTTTATTGAGCAAAAATAAATAAAATTGTTATTTTACAATATACTTGAATTATGAATACATAAGTTGCTCAAAGGGGCGAAGTTCAGGCGTGCTAATCAAATTAGCATACTGTTCTACCACTTAACCCCAAGGTAAATACAGAAAACAGATAATTTGTTAAAAAGAGGTATAATGTTGGGTATTGAACCCCAACCCTCGATTAATTTGCAGCTCCTTAACCACATAAGTTCTTTTTGATTTCTACTCTAATTTACGTTTAAAGTGCAGTAATTTAAACTACAGTATAAATTATTAAATAATTGTGAGTTTTCTGTGAAAACCGCCCCGATTCATTTTTTTTAATAACAGATTGTACAGAACTTGGGTCAGATCCCTAATCACCAAATTAAATTTTTGCATACATTTCTGAAAGATAATTTAATGTCGATAATAAATGTTCGAATAATATTGTCGTATTCTTTGCTGAGACTATACATAGAGAGATCGCCAACTTAAATGTGCGTAAATAGACATTTTTTAATGCATCAAGTAAATGAGATATTCAAGGCGTACTGTTTTAGTAGCCGTACTCTATACGTATCAACTTCACAAGATACAATATTAGTTTTGTTTTTATTTGCTTTTTAAAATAGATCACTGTTAACTATATTAATCGTCAACATTACTTGAACAATAATTTCCTCTCGTATTAAAATTTTTAAATAAAATCCGTATATTGTTTATTAATGTTTTTTTTTCATTATTTGTACATAGCTAATTCTATATTTATTATAGAATTTTGTGAGAATAAAGTGGGGACAATCCGTATTCCGTATAATCTTGTGCTCATCGGTGAACTTTTTGTTGAAATTATATTAGAAACCTCTTATGTAATTTTTATAGGTACCTAGCTACCTATTAAATGTTTAAAAGTGTTGCATGTGAAACTTATAAAACCTTTATTTTACTTGGTACGAGTTCATCCGATTGACAACAAATGTTTTAAATAATAACAAAACAAACCAAAGAATATACACCTATATTTAATATTCTTTGTAACAAACTTAACTTAGGTGTAAGCAGAATCAAACTACTTAAATATTCTTTGGCAGAATACAAGTTTATTTCCGGTAGGTACAACCATTGTAAAACTATTGGAATTGTAGAGAGAAAGTTCTTGCAACACTGTTATAGCTCAAGAATGCTAATGACGCATTTACCTGCTGAATGCCACTGATAAGGTAATCACTTTGACGCTAGGAGCTTCCAGCGGCATTTTCGAACCAAAAATGATATATTTAACCAAGTAAATAGTTATGCAACCCAAATCACAGCATATACTTTATAGCCCATAAGGCTGTCCTTCTTCCCCTATCTATATTCTTTGACAGAACGCACGGTTACCGGTTAGCGTAGCCAACGGCTTCGAGCTAAAATCCCTGGGACACAAAATCTAGTGGGATAAGCTTGCCTTGTTTATAAAGCACTCTAAACAAACCGATTAAACCTAATATACAAGGTTATCATAAAGTAAGGTATATATTTCAGCGTATTATATAACTTTAACAAATTAAATTCCACGCACAAAGACAAATGTCAGAAAAGAATTTGCTATAACACGTGGAAATTTTGACGGTATAGATTTATTAAAAATATTTAGAAAGTACCTACTATTCCCTGCGGCATTCACGAATTGAAAATACAAGGTTTTTTATTGGCTACCGTAATGGCAGATGTACAAGACAAGCTGTGGGGATCAACACCACTGCTGCAATACCACATAAAATTGCAGAGCTTTTAAAGCTACGAAATTCTTCGACGTATACTAGACATTGCTTCAGGAGGACTTCAGCAACACTACTTGCAGACGCAGGGGCTGATATCACTCTTTTAAAGTGTGATGGAAATCGGAAATCTAGTAGCGTCGCTGAATCGTACATTGAAAACTCCATTGAAAATAAATTAAAAATAGCCTCCAAAATAGTTGAGGAACCGCAGTCACAAGGTTGTGGCAAACTACTGTGTTGTGATGACTCCCGGGCCTTCTGCCGGATTGGAATTGGGACAGAAGACACAGGAACAGAATAACATACTAAGTGAAAAATCTGATAATAATTCATCTAATTGGATTTTTGGAAATTGTTCTAATTTTGTAGTTAACATATATAAAAAATAAAGTTTGCATTGATTTTTTTTTGGTCTTATCTTTCCATTCTAGTTTGGAAAAATTCAACTTTTCTGCATCCAATTGAGTATTGAAAAATAGAAGAATTCATGTGCGCTACACTGACACCTGTAGTTTTACTGGGTTGTACCGTCTCGAACTAGTGGCGCTTCCAGACAACCCCCCCTAAAGTCAGTAGATATATAAAGTACGGCAAACCTTCTCCATTTTCGGGAAAAACTTGACGCCAAATTTAAATTTCAGCTGTTAGCTAAAAAGTAATTAAAATTTGATACAATTTTGTATGCATTCTTAAATTAGCACAGATGTATCAACACGCATTACAACGCTACGACTTCGTTTTACATCTTCATTGTGGTCTTATTTCTGCATAGCCCTTAGAACCACAGGCCAGCTATAAGCGAAGCGCCCTTGGAATAGTATCCTCTGACGAAGATGATCCATTACCTACCATTATGTTTCTCCAGACATACCAGCTGATATTCATTAAAAATCTTCTCCGAGTTTGTTAAGCTCTTTTATTGCAACTTTCTTTCATATTGCCTGCACTTTGCAAGGGTTGCCTTCAATCGTTGTCTGAGTTCTTGGACAGTTTGGATATTGTCTACTTCTTATTCTATTTTATACAAGCTCTTGTCGAGATTGTCTCCATGTGATATTTCTCCTTCAACACTACTTGCATTTGGACCTGTATTGGTTTGCTCTACGCATACACTGTGGTCCATTGCTCGTAGAGCATCACAGTTTCTTCTTTTATTGTTGTCGACCAGGTCAAGATATGCATTTTGAGATTTTTCTTACCATCTGTTCTATTGTTTAAATTGACAATCAGAAAAATGTACTTTAAATAAGTGAGTGTTATAATATGTTATATCTGGTCACCTCACAAACCTTGGCATATAGTCTTGATTAATAGCACATAACCATACTTCTCTTCTGCTTGCATTCCTTTCACCACTGGGCAATCCGAATAAACCGAAACCTTCAGCGTACTAATTTTGCAATTTAAAACGCAACAGCCAGGCATAATTACACTTTATGAACCACTGAATTAGGTACTAAAAAATACGAACAATAACAAGGTGATGACAGCCAGCATCCAATGTTTTATGTCAAATGGTCTGTCAAGCATCGCACGTTTGAAGGAAGATTTGACATTAGGCCGCCATTTTAGGGCAAAAGTAGCGCTATTTCTGTCGCACTCATTGGCTTAATGGTTTGCGGTACTTTATATATCTAGTGACTTTAACCCCTCCTGCTCAGGAACTAGCTGGCAAAAATTTGCTACACCACGATACAATTTCTGGACTACCGAGTTGTAAAGCCCTAGAGTCACAAATTGCACCTCAGCAAAATAACGCATTTCTCTACCTCGTTGCATAATCTACTATTAATTAGTTCATCATTCAGAATTTCTGTTTCTATGATGAAGACTGGTAGTGTTCCACTACTTTAACCTCCGAGAGTTTGTATCTGAATCCCGGTTTTCTATTTCTTTACTCATTCTTTCGATATCTGAAGGGGCACATATTTCATCTTCGTCGTCGAGGAGTAGTTCTGGTATATTTTCACATGACTGACCAAGGCAAGGTGTACATAGGGAAGAACATTTGAGCCCTGCTTTCCTACAACCGCAAACATTTTTACACCCGTTCCTGCGTCTGCACGATATAAATGTTAGCTGCCTCGCCTGTCTGTCCGTTTTGTGAGGAGAGAAGCCGAACTTTGTAGCCATCAATCCCCATTCAAGGGGATTTTTTTCGAGTCCCCTCCATGCCTGAACTTGTCCTTAAAGAATGAAACTTTGCAGCATCACTTGTTGGTGGCAGTTTGGCAATATTAAATTTTGTTTTAGTGCCTGCCCTTGCAAAAGGGTGATAGCGCAAGTCATTGAGGTTCTCTTTTTGAGAATCTCCTCCATATAGGTGCACAAGAAGAGTTTCGCCTTCTTTGCAACTTCCTCGGCAGTTGCATCAGGTTTTAGGAAAATCCTTGCTTGATTTACGAGGTTAGGTTGTTGTTTAAGAAGGGCACAACATTTATTTTTTCCTTGACTGAAAAGTGAGCAAGTTGAATCGCAACCACTTAACGCGTGAATGTCTAATATAATTTCATGAAACTTGAACTTGAATGAGGTTGATGAATAAAAAGTGTCACCATGTTTACTCCGACCACATTTCGGGAAGTACACGTTTCTTGTCTGATGTGGTGCTATCCTGTAAGCAAAACGAGCAAATCAACGTCTTCACCAACGACAAACACTTTATCATGAAGATGTCCCATAGTTATGGCTGTGCTCACGATCAACAAATCAGCATCTTCTGGCGCTTGCTGAACATAAACGTTAGCTTCCTGAAGCTTCACCTTTAAGAGATCGATGAGCCGCCCCTTGTTGGTTGGTGTCATTTGACAAAAAATTTTCTTGAGGAACCTGGGCTACTGTTTTATCATCAAACAAGATGTCAGGACACAAATGTCGTCTACTCCGGCGATTCCTTTGAGCAGCTTTGGTGCTGTTTCGCTCCATAGGGTAACCATCAAACACTACACCTACATTTTCGCCATAGTATTTTTTTAGGTACACTAAGTAGTTGTCAGCCATTGCCCCAAAACTTGCATTTCGTTGCCATACAACTTTGTGGAGCAGATGCCCACCATAAATCACCACATATCTATTAGTCCCTGGTATTTGATCGAATTTAATTGGTACAAGTGAGAAGTACAGTGAATATTTTGTCCCTTTACGTAACCCCTCTTCACAGAATAGTGAGGTAAGGAATGGAGACAATTGCTGATAATAACTCTATGAAAAATTGTTAGGTAATCAACGGTAAATGTTTCTGTGCCCAGTCTCACAGTGTTTGTGGGTGAGGCGAGAGTCACCACTTTGTCCTTGTGTTTAAATGCCACTTCTTCAAAGTTGTGACCAACAATTCTTGTAATTCCTTTCTTCCCAACCTCCGGGGCTATGTGGCAATTCACGTCCTCTCCTCCCACTATTCCAGAGCTAATTGATATTATAACATCTAATATGGGGAACGGAGGGTGTAGTTTTAACCACTCTCTTAGCTTGGCCACATCCTCATTGTTTCGAGTAATACGAGAAGGCCTTGCATCTACATGTTGTTGGGATGAAAGGAAGGCCACACCACAGTAGTTCTCTACTTCGTCACATAGGTTTTGGAGGTCCACTATACCAAGCGTTTACCGGATGAACACACAGTTCGTGATCCCACGGCCTCGAGTCAGACCTCCCGCACTTTTCATTGATTTCATAAGCTCAAGGGTCATGTCTGACCAAATGCCAGAACAGAATTTGTCTGATCGACGTATAGTGAAGTAACCTTTCTCAGCAAATTGATTATATTTTAGCGGATCCATTCTACTTGACAATATTGACATATCTTGTAGGTAGAGATGGGTGCATTTCGCATAAAAAAGTGGCCTGCTGCATGAAAGTATGGCAGCATTCGCTGAACAGAGATGAGGCAAAGCTCCCTGTTTCCTGTCCTCTCAGCTTCAATAAATTGTATTATTATGGACACCATTTCTATGTACTATGTACTATGTACCCATAGCTTAGCAGTAGGGCCATGATTTTCAAGTTTGAGAAGAGCCTCTCTGAGCTTGGCTGCGGCAGTTGTACAGTGTTCATTTTCAAAGGCTGTCAAAATTT
This sequence comes from Agriotes lineatus, assembly GCA_940337035.1. Taxonomy (NCBI): domain Eukaryota; kingdom Metazoa; phylum Arthropoda; class Insecta; order Coleoptera; family Elateridae; genus Agriotes; species Agriotes lineatus. The sequence continues at coordinate 201,375 of CALNHX010001469.1, forward strand.
GAGATTGATCTGGGCTAATGAGCAATTCAGCGTTGTCAGCTTTTCTTTAGTAGTGAAATCCAATTCCTCTATTACTAACCCAACCAAAACCAGGTGGGCCAAGGTTCTTTGAGGCCACTTCCTTCCATTACTACACCAATCGAACCCATGTAGGACATGAGCATATGAAATCCACCCAGCCTAGCTATTACACTATTGAATTGTGGATTATTCAATAGTATATCCTGAGCTTTCAAATAAAGGGGTTGGTCCAAAGTGATGAAACACGTTCTCTGCTTGAGTGATTTACATTTATCACTAGCCACTTGAAGTGCTGTATATATAGTATCGTGGTGACTCGGTGGTGCATGAATAAGTGGAAGACACAACACCTTTGAACGTTCGAATGGGGTTTCTTTGTGAACCTGTTCCATAAATCCATTACAGCCTGAGATGTTCAAACTTTCGGAACACTTACCATACAACCAGAGGAAATTGTGAATACTTAATGTAGTGTCTTCCAGTAAAGGCCGGATGCTGTCAATGTCAGCTATTGTTACGGTTTTTAGTCCAGAATTTTTCTATTTATGGTAAACTTGCAGCTGTATGAAGCCGGCTTTTTTCACAACGTCCTCAGACGAACAACTTTTAATACGCTGAACCTTGATGTCAGCAGTCATTGCGTGAACGGGCGTGACAGTCATGATGCCTCCCATAGCATAGAATGTACCCAAGCCATCTAGGATGCAATTAAAATCAGCGTTATCAAAAATAAACTGTGAAAACGCACCTTGCTGAATTTCAGGTTTTCCAGGACGCAAGATAGTGGATAACTGAAGTGAACAAGTCCTTGGGCAACTCTCACAAAATCCAAGGAAATACAACAGCTTAATTGTTTTAAACCAAATTTTTGGCACAAATAAACGCTGATTCCGGAGATAAGAGAAGACAGGAAAGTGCGATCTTGCTGCCGATATAACTGCGTGTGGTAGAGCTACACACTTTTTCTTCCACCCATCCACTGAAGAAGGTTTCTTCTTTGTTAAAATGAGAGTTTCAAAAAAAACGAAGCTGTGATTCAGGGATCACATTCTCAATGTCTTGAAGGAAATTATCCGGTGGTGAGTATGTAGAGGTATCATATACACTTGCGAACGGATATCTCCCAAGATTATTTTAGCAGCAGCCTCCACAACTCGAATGTTTTCTTCTTGTACATGTGAATTTCGCTCCTCGTACCACGCTTTAGTAAGTATCTTGTGTCCCAAGCTTTTGAAGCACACAACGACTGTTTACTGGCAGTTTCAGCTATTACAATATCTTCTCCGCACTTTTTGAAAAGCCTTGATGTCACTGTCCTCAAATCTGGGCGAAAAACGTCTTCAATTAGGTCAAGCAGTTCAGTCAAAGAGAACTGGAATTCCTCGGAATTCAGCTGCAGGTATAAGTAAATAAATTCCATCGCTTCATCAACATTGGTAGCTGGGCGAAATCCTCTTTTCATTCCAGTTTCAGGTGCCCGATATAGCTTTTTCTGGCAAAACTGATGGTATTTGGCTTCCACGGCCACCAGATAACTTTCGTGTTGAATGCGGTCTATTATTTTCTGCGCCCATTCATCTCCTCGTTGTGCAGCTGCTGCCATGAATGATTTCCTAATTTTATCACTCTGCTCCACTAGATGAACCTCGTTTCTGTTAGATAGAGGTTCCTTTGCTTGAGCTTGTAGAAATTCGTTGGTTACCTCTTTTGCGCACAAAAAACAATGAGATTTGAAGACAAAATTTTCAGTGCCGGATTTTGCTACGTTCGCTTTAGGCAAAGGACCTATGTCTTTGAGACGAAGAGCAGCTGCAGTCAACTTGGGATTATTGTAATGTTTTGGCAAGCACTATGCATAGAAACCACTTTCAACAATTTCAAAAAACATTGACTCACAGTATCTCCCCATTTAATACTGGACTCAAGTAGAGTTTTAATTCATCTTCCCTTCACTTTCACGTCATCTTCACTCACAGTATTAGAACATAAAAAACACAAATTAGCGGTGGAGGAGGCCATACTGACTGAAAACGGACTGATAAAACCGTAGAGCACGTCCATAGAAAACAACTGCACTTCTTCACTAAGTGTAAATATCGTATCGTGTATACAGGGTGATTCGGGAGGAAGTGGCAATATTTTGAAGACATATCGAGGAAGTCAAAATAAGCAAAATAAACTCATATGTTCAAGTCCGATTTTCATTTGTTTCGGAGATATTTTGATTAATTGTATAATTTAAAAAGCAAACAAAAATTTATTACAAAATGAATTACAAAAATAAACAAAATACCATTCATTTACGACAAATTTTCGAAAACGCCACCGCCCACTTCGGTACACTTATTTGCGTGTTTATAGACTGCACTAGTAGCGAGTTTCAATGAACGATTGTTCGCTCTAATGATAGCTGCTGTATTATGAATACGATCTAGTAACGCTTCCCTCGTTTCCACTTTAGTAGCATAAACTAACGACTTCATCCATCCCCAAAGGCAAAAATCGAGGGGAGTGAGATCCGTTGATCTCGGTGGCCAAGGATGCGGACCGCCTCTGCCAATCCAACGATCGCCGAAAGTGGTATTCAGAAAATTTTGTACATTATTAGAATAGTGAGGAGGCGCTGCATCATGTTGGAAAATAATTCGATGTCGAATATTTAAAGGTGCTTCGTCCAATATTTCTTCTAAATGGTCTTCTAAAAAACGTAAATATCCTTGTCCAGTAAGGCGCGCATCTAATACGAAAGGACCGAATAATTGATCATTTAGAATACCGCACCAAACGTTAATGCTAAATCGATGTTGGAAATTGTGTTCTATCGTAGCATGGGGATTTTCGTCCGACCATCGATGATTATTGTGGCAATTGTTAATTCCATCTCGCGTAAATTGAGCTTCATCCAACCACAAAATGCCTTTACACAATCTTCTGTTTTCCCGAATCCAACGACAAAATTGTAGCCTTAAAGAATAATCGCCTTCGTGGAGATTTTGTACTTTTTGCAAATGATAAGCGTCCAAACCCTGTTGTTTAAGTGTTTTCCAAGCCATTGTTTGTGGTATTTCAAATTGGATTGCGATGCGTCTTGTACTTATCTCTGGATTTTCGTCTACCACATCCAGAATATCTTCTTCAAGTCCAACAGCGATTCCGTGTTCTCTTTCAGAAACAATACTTGCACTTGGAAATGTCCCAGTTTCGCCGGCATGTGTAAAAACAGTTTGAAATACTCGCTTGTTAGGAATTCTTCGATTCGGAAAACGACGTCGATACTCCTCCACTGCACGAACATTACTACCATTACAGAACCCATAAACAAATATCATATCGGCATATTCTTTATGACTAAATTAGTGAGGCATTTTTACAACTTCATAAAACTAATGTTGAACAACTGTCACTTTGAGATTTGACATTTTAAGAAAAAGTCAATTATCCCTGAAACAAATGAAAATCGGACTTAAACATATGAGCTTATTTTGCTTAGTTTGGCTTCCTCGACATGTCCTCAAAATATTGCCACTTCCTCCCGAATCACCCTGTATATAGTATCACGCACGTTTTGACGTAAAAAGGTCATCTTAAGCTTAAATTGTAGCAAATTTACTCTACTTTTAAAAAGATAAGAGTGATTTTTTTCGACAAACTTCTAGTTTTTGAAATATACGTCAAAAGCAAAAACAAGTACCTACCTAAATTTTGCTGCTTTTTCGCGGTTGCGCGGTGCGCGGGGGTGTGCCGAGGTCAAAAACTTCGTTTTTACATCACTGTGGATACCAAATGATATATCAAAAAATTAAAACTACCCAACCGTTTGCAAGGAATTGCCATTTTTACTTCCTTTTGCGATAAAGGAAGTATTGGATTCACCCCAAAAATTCTTCTTCTTCCTCTTATTATAGGCCAGTGGCCTGTTTTAACCACAAACTGGTTCTATGAGTCCTCTTTGCCCTTAGGCCAGGCAGGTGGCTAGCCTTGCCCGTCGAAAGTGAGGTAGAGTTCTTTTGTTTAAGGGTTAACGACTACCGCAGGTGTTAACGTGGTAGCCGGGAAGCGTACGATTTTTAAAATACTTCTAGATTCCGCCGGGATTCGAACCCGGGCCGGCCGCCTGAGAGGCGAGCATTTGCTATCCGGGCCATCCGCTCACCTTGACATTTGCACAGTTCAGTGCAATTCCAACGAGCAGTTTTGCAAGCACACCTACCAGTGCGCCCTAGTAATAGTAATGATGGGTGGCTTACATATTGAGATGGCGATTTGGAAAACACTTGGTGACTACTTGGAGGGATCAGGACGGACTTGCGAATTGCTTCATCAGGCACAGCCGACTCTTTCCTTTCGGCCTCACATGTGACTAGAACAAGACATTCTCTCCAAGTGACAGCATTGTCTTTGGCAAACATCAGGAGGATGCTTTCTTACTCACTGAAAGACCAAATGATGATAAAACCAAGATTTCATGGAGAAAAGCAATGGTAGAAAAGAGTCCTACATTTCAGTACTGGGATACGAAAAGCGAGGTAAGGGTGCTAGGAGAAAGTGTGAAGCAAGGAACAAGCGCCCACTTAAGTGGGCTGATTTCTTAAAAGACCCACCAACACACAAGAACTTTTTGCATTCATTTCAAACAAATTGATAAATGTTGAGTGTGCCAAAAAAAAAGGAATTGTCGTCACATATGATGCCGAAGTTATTCTCCGAGCAACTGATAGATCCATGCCACCATGTGACCATGAAGAAGCGGACACCAGACTGATTATCCACTTACAGGATGCACTTTTGAATGGCTGTAGTAACTGTATGGTGCATACTGTTGACACAGGCGCAGTGGTGATCCTCATTGGCAAGTTCCATCACATAATTACCTTGTGTGGAAATGTGAAGATTTGTGTTGCTTTTGGTACAGGCAAAACATTACTTATATTAACATTAATGCCATCTACGAGAAGCTGGGTGTAGCGAAATCCCAAGCCCTCCCTGTATTCCACAGCTTTACGGGATATCATACCACATTATCATTTTTTGGACGAGGCAAGAAATCTGCGTGGAAGGCCATGGAATTGTTATCATCAAGTGAAGCATGCCTTTACCTACATGGCACTCCACCCTTTTACACATAACTTGATATTGATAATAACAATTTTAAACTACTCGAACGTTTCACCATGATCTTGTATGATAAGAACTGCGATTTAGACAATGTGAATGAAGCCAAGAATGAGCTGTTTTGTCAGAAGAGTCAATTGAGAAATTTTCCCCAACGAAGGACGCACTACTCCAACACTCCAAGAGAGCTTCATATCAGGCAGGAGTATGGTGTACCAGTGAGCACAGTCAACAGCATGCTTCTAATCCAGAAAGCTGAGGCTGGACTTGGAAAGTAGACAGTGCATCATGGGTTCCTGTATGGAACATCTTACCTATTGCTTCAAATGCCTGTACTGAATTGGCTAAATGTACTTAATTGTAAGAGTTAAAGAGGGTGCACCGATAGGTGTGCTTGCAAAACTGCTCGTTGGAATTGCACTGAACTGTGCAAATGTAAATGTTTGAATACGTCATAAGATATTGATATAAATCACCTTTTCATATAATTCACCATCTTTCATATTCGATTTCATAATACGATTGTACAAATATGTATTATATGTTGTTATTCATGTATAATTTGAATTGGCAAATAGTTTGTAAATAGTAGCATATAATTAGTGATATGTGTAGTGAATAGATATACAGGGTGTTCAAAAAATATACCGACAAACTTTTAGGGGTGGTAGGGAACATCAAAACAAACTTTTTTGCTTTATAAACATATGTCCAAAAACGCTTCATTTTCGAGATACAGGGTGTTAAAATTTGTAAAAAAAATTGTTCAAATTTTTTTCCTCGAAAACGAAGCAAGATAAGCAAAATCCTCAAGTGAAAAAAGGTTGTGTTTCTAGTTGCTTCATCTTAAACAAGTTTAAAATTGCAAAAACACCACTGGGTGTTATTTTTTTATGCAAAAACACTAACAGGTTTCCCCGTGAGCGCGCCCCTGGAATTACTGTATAAACTGTAATAGATCCAAAAAATAACCCATAAAGTTACCAACAAACTGTGAAAATTTCATTAAAATCGGCTGAAGCGTTGTTTTCTACAAATTTTGACGCCCTGTATCTCGAAAACGAAGCGTTTTCGGACAAATGTTTATAAAGCAATAAATGTTTGTTTTGATGTCGCCTACCACCCCTAAAAGTTTGTCGGTATATTTTTTGAACACCCTGTATTGAGATGGTATTAGGCCCACAACTTTGCTCTATTTGCAGTGCAGGATAATTGACCGATTAAATAAGCATGTTTTATGCAACTGCAATGTTAAACTAAAGTAAAATATTAAATGCATTGACAATGAGATGCGAGAGACAATAAAGTAGTCGAGAAAGGAACGCAAAGGCAGCGCTTATTTTCACAGGATTCAAAATTGACTTTTCTTCTTCTTCTTCTTATTCTTATTTGATAGGCAAATTGCCTGTTTTATTCTGGGTATGGGTGTAAGCTTATTCCTGCGATGTGGATTGCCAGCTATCCCTCCATCTCTTGTGTGGTCGTCCAGGGAGTCTTCTGCCTGGAGGGAATTCAAAATTGACTTTTAAATAAGTTAAACTAATAAAAGAATATAATACGTTTGTGCATAATGTAAAGCCAAACCGAAAAAAATTAAGAGACACAAAAGGTTTGTTATGTGCATTTTAAAAGGAGCGTAGTTTTCAATAAAGCCAAGCATAGTGAAAACTGTGAGGAATCTGAAAGATGAATTAAGCAAGATGAAAGATAACAGAACATTGCAAAGAGCAATTTGAAAAGCAGGCAACAGGAAAGAAAGCAAACGAAGGAAAATGGTAAAACTCTAATATGCCAGTGCGACTATAATTAATACAAAAAGGTGTAAAGCAGAACAATGAGAAAATAATAAAAGACCATTTTAGTTGCAAGAGAAAGACAATAATTTAGATTTAAGAAAAATGTTAATTCTAATTTATGTACTCAAATGTATTTCCTTTTATGTCCATTAATTAATAATCAAACCTAATTTCCATTAACACCGTGTCCTAGCAACTAGATGCTATATTGTTTAAAAAACAAGGAGAATAATTGTATTAAAATTATTAGATATTTGTCAGTTTTGTGCTCCACATTCAAATACAATTTTATACCATTAAACGAACATTTTACCAGAAAAAAAGTAGTGTCTTTTATTGTGTTTATCTCCGTGTACAAATGGTATCGTTGGTGGAAGGTTCCGGTACACAAAAATTAAGAATTCTCCGATCCTATCTACGAGGACATCGGGAGAGAGCAGTTCAAAATTTCGAGGCCCATCTACGAGCAGATAAGGCAGCGGAAACCAGAGGACAGCAGCTCAGAGCAGCTTACGAGTCTGCAAGAACGTCTCAACCACCTTCTGCAGCCAGACGAGCATCTCCAGCAGGAAACCCAAGCAGCATTGCCGCAAGCATCTCCAAAGCCAGCAAACGAGGTAGGGTTATGCCTGCGATTATCAAGTTTTACAGAAGCAGGGGCCACTATGTCCCAACCCCCCAACCTGAAGGACCAGTCCAGTTTTTTTTTTCACGGCGAGTATTTAATTTCCTCACTACCCTCCGACACTGCTGGATTGCAGTGCCGACGAGCTTCCCCCAATTCCTATGGGGACACACCCGATGGAGGTAACTGGCAATTCCCCACACGGGTTCATTTAACATTTACTTTATGTTAATTTAATTTTTTATTTATGGCAATTATTTAAAATGTTTATAATTCTCTTGCAGTTATTTATGTAAGTAAAGTATGATCAAAAATTAATCTCACCTAGTATGGCTATGAAAGAACAAATTGCTGCCTTTAAAACTGTCTCCAATATATTTTATTTTCAGGTTAGATTTAAGATAAAGTGTCGATTCGACTGGCGCAAGTTTATTTGTTGGACAATTACATTACTTTTACGTGAAAATTCGTTTATTTCAATGTAATATTGTAATAAGATGGATAAAATAACATTTAACAATAAAATTTGACAGTTTGAATGAAATATAAGTATGTAAGCCAATTTTAAAGGCGTTGGTTCGCACTTGCACCGCCATACTAGATGAGATTAATTTTTGATTATACTATATGGACAACTTATGTACTCAATCTTTAATAAATCTGAAACATATATTCCATATTTTATTAATTTTAAAATATTTTTTTTTTAAATTTGCATCCATAGTTTCAAATCTCATCCATTTCCGAAATCTCACGATTTTTCCCGACGAAGCTAACGAATTCAGCTTGACACGATCTGGCACCCCTGCTTTCAAACCACCAGCAAATTTCAACTTTGAGCTCCGTGCATGAAAGGCTAATTAAAGCATACAAAAATTAAAAGATAGCCCATCCAAAATAAGTGCTCTTACAAAATCTGCCTATTGTTCATTCCAAATAAAAGATCAGCATAGCACCTGCCATGTGCTTTTAGGTTACAACTACACGAAACGACTTTGGAAGATTTTCGAATTGTACAACTGTTTCTAGCACATTCTTATCTCAATAAAGGTGGAGCTGACGATGAACTTACAAATATCAGTTCTACAAACATGTCATCACTTCTACCAGAAGCAAAGAAATGTTTCCGAACGCCACCTAGCTGCTGTCAATCACAAAACTCTCAAAACATTTGCAACAATGGTTGCCTACTTACTAGGCGTTCAAAATCTCATTTTACGAATTAATAGAATACTGCACTAAAAACGGTTTCAAACAAAGAATTGTTATACTGCAACTGATTCTATTATTTACAGAAATATTGCAAAATCTCTAATTGTTCAGTTCATCCAGATAGGTGTCTTTCTAATTAATTCAATATTACACTTCAAATCAACTAAAAAATCCAAAAACTCAGATATCAAACGTATATTTAAACAAAATATATATTACAAAAATAAACAAACGTTAAAATAGTTCCATTTCATCACAGTCAATATGAAATTAGACTGGCTACTCATAAATAGGGCTTTTGAATAATAGCAGATCTATCATGGCCTCAGGAAGAGGCAAGCGCTTTAAAGCGTCGTGAAACTGGTAAGGTTTCTGTGCCTTGCGCATCTCCCTGACCAAACTGTGGACCCTGTTGCGGCTAAGTTCAAGCAGCGATGGAAACTCACGTGCTTCTTTTATTTTCTCTACTAATTTAGGGACTTGGCAGCAGAGTTGATGGAAGTCTTGAAGCAGTGCTTCCTTCCACAAAGGCGTCAGGCTGATGAACCCCAGGCAGCTGACCAAACTGTTCATGTTTCTTTCCCAAAAAAGGCAGCTGAAGCGGGACTCTTTCGAAAACATTAAAAGTTTGACGTAGTACGCTCCGTACCAGCACCTCATATTGAGCAAATCGCTAAAACCAATTATGAGATGGAGCAGTGGGTGGTAAATGTAATCGCCGCTATAATGCTCGGTGGCATAGACGAGTGTATTGAACTCTTCGTTGAAGCCATACCACTGTATTGCTTCATCCAGGTCGGATTCAGTAACCTTGTTGAAATAAAGTTTATATAAAACTAAAATTCTGTCATTAGTGGAGCGCCTGGGGGTTTTGACCTCGGAATACAGTTACAGTGAATGAATTTATATGGTCGAGGTGGGATTTTGTTTTTTATACTATAAATTACAAAGTTTTAAAAAAATTTTTTGGTGCTCTTGATTTTTTCATTATTTAAACAAAAAAGTATAAAAAATTAATGTGTAGAAAATGTTCATTACGTTATTGATGGAGGCATGTTATTACATCGTTGCAAATGGCAATTGAATGAAACCTTTAAAATGATATGTGAGCATTATGTAAGATATTTAAAGAATAATTATAATAATTATACGTACGTGGTATTTGATGGGTATAAAAACGACAGTATTAAATCAGCCGAAAGAAATCGTCGCGCATTGAAAAATAAATGTGCAGATATTGAATCCGATGAAAATATGCATTTAAAAATCGCTCAAGATAAATTTTTGTCGAATAACAAAAATAAAAGCAGCTTCATAAAAATGTTGAGAATTAAAATGGCTGACAACAATATTTTTACATGCGAAGCGGAAAGCGATGCAGACAAATTATTGTTGATACAGCAATTAATGAAAAAACAAAAAATGTTGTTCTAGTTTCAGAAGATATTGACGTCTTGGTTATATTAACGGCATTAGTGGATGAGGATCGTGAAATATATTTTCTAAAAGCATCTCGAGGCAAAGTCCAACAAAAAATATTTTCTTTAAAAAGTTTAGAAAAATCGCTACAAAAATGTAAAGAACATATTTTTTTTTTACATGCTTTCACAGGTTGTGATACTACATATGCGTTTTTCAATAAAGAGAAAATTAAGTTTGCCAAAAATTTTGAGAAACGTCATGATTTACACGAATCAGCAAAAGTATTTAAAAATGTCAACGAAGACTCCAATAATATATTTCAAGCAGCTGTAGCATGTATTTTGGGCTTATATGGAGCTCCGGCAAAAATTAAAGATTTGAATACGTTGAGGTTCAATTCTTTCATAAAAGCACCAGTAAAAATACAAGTGTACTTTTGTCATCATTATCTCCTACAACTGATGCAGCATTCGAACACCTAAAAAGAGTGTACCTGCAAATCCAGATATGGCTAGGAAATGACGTAGATATTGAAAATTGGGGATGGAAGTATTCCAATAACATGTTCATCCCAATAACAATGAATCAATTACCAGCTCCGGATAATCTATTGAAAATGTTATTTTGTAATTGCAAAAAGGGATGTGGAGCTGTTTGTGGATGTCGGAAGAGTGGCCTATACTGTAGTGTAGCATGTCTACAGTGCAGCGAAAATAGTTGCTTCAATACTTCACCTATCATTATTTGATATACAAAAATATTCTACAGCCTAATATATTCATGGCAGTCGAAGCGCACTGACGCGTGTATAGCTGCTCCATTGTTACCTTTTGAAGTCGTGATTCTGCAGTGATTTGTGAATATTGCCTCCATAATGCCTTCGACTCGCCAAGATAAAAAAGAAATCGCCGCTCTTATGAGTCAAAAAATGACTGAGATGTTAAAGGATAAAAGTTTTATTGACCAAATGTGCAATGCGGTTTCATCTGCTGTGTTGGGTGCTGTTACGGAAAAATTAGCAAAAGTGGAACAGAAGCTAGAAGAAATTCAAAAGAAAAATGCAGGCCTAATTAGTGAATTAACTGTAGTTAAGGAAAGCGTGGACAAATTGGAACAATACTCCAGAAGATCGTGTTTACGTGTATTTGGTGTAACCGAATCCGACCGTGAAAAACTCATTGAAAAAGTTTTAACGGTAATTAATACTAAGTTGGAGTTAAATATAAAAGAAGACATGGTAGATAAGTGCCACAAGAAATCTGCCAGGTGAAGATGTCAAGAGGTCGCGTGTCGTTATCATAAAATTCCTTTCCTACAAAACCAGACACTTGGTGCTATCTAACCGCACCAAACTAAAAGGCACCAATATCTTTGTACACGAAGATTTGACGAAAAGTAGGTACAAGTTATATCAAGACGCAAAAACTCGATACGGAAAAAATTCAGTTTGGACCAGGGATGGATCTGTACACGTCAAGGAAGATAATGTTGTTAAAAAACTTCAGGTCGGTTTTTGAAAATCAGACTACAGCACCGCCATGATCAAATGTGTCATCGGTCACGTACGTGTAAAAAGAAGTTACGAATATAATTTCATCATTTACAGTATTCATGTTCTTAGATAAGGTCTAGTTTTACTCTTGGGTGGTTTATAGATAATTTTTTAGGGAACTAGCATTTGTATATTTTAGAAATTTCTAATAGAGCGCTGGGCTTTATTTATATTTGTTATCTAATTTAACACTGCGATGTAAAATTGTTCATGGCATTTCTTGCAAAGTGCTTACATTTTTATTTTTTGGGTGCAATGGGACGGCTCATATCATTTGTATCGCGTTATACATATTACTGCTGCAAATACTTGTATAGCAGTCCCGAATTTGTTTTGTTATTTACACAAGTTTGTTTTAGGTTTTTAGATACAACCAGGGCATGAGGACCAGTAAACTAAAAATTGCACACTTAAATGTTCGTTCCTTACACCCAAAAGTCGTTGAACTTGCCGAAATATTGGATCGTAATGATTACGATATATTGGCCGTTTCTGAAACGTGGCTTACAGATTGCACTATAATTAGTGCTGTTACAATTAAGGGTTACAGTTTTATACGTCACGATCGTACAAGCAGGAGTGGAGGTGTCGGTATGTATATAAAGAAATGTTTGCAGTTTAAAAAACTTAAAACTGAAATTGAGATTGAGCAACTCTGCATAACGATTAAAATAAATTCCTTAATTTTTGCCGTTTGTGTAATTTACAGGTCGCCGACATATGAATTAGATTTATTTTTAGATAAACTTGAAAATACTATAGCTAATTGTCTGCCAATAACGGAAAATGTCATTATATTAGGTGACACTAACATTGATTTGCTGAAACAAAACATTTTAACTATAAATTACAAAATTTTTTTAGAGATATTTGAATTGAGTCAGTTGGTTTCTACTCCTACAAGGGTAACAGTGACGTCTAGTACTCTTATTGATCATATTATCGTTACTAATTCTGATCTAATACATAACGTGAATGTTCTCAGTTCTGACATTTCTGACCATGAAATGGTAGAGTGCACACTTAAAGTTAAAAAAATACCTTTTACTCCTTTTATACGTGAAATAAGAGATTTCAAAATGTTTAATAAACCAGATTTTATTCTTGATATGGAACATAGTGACCTTAAAGATATGTATTACGTCAGGAATTTAGAAGATAAAATACTACTCTTAAATAATATTATAGTAGCACTATTCAATAAACATGCTCCTTTAAAATATGTGAAAATCTCTAAGCCCGCAGCTCCGTGGTTAACGGATAATATTAGGTATCTGATATCTTTGAGGGAGAAGGCAAAGCAAAAATTTAAAAAATCTAAGTTAATGGCAGACTGGAATTATTATAAGACTTTAAGAAATTATGCTACTAATGCAATTCGTGCCGAGAAAAAAGCTTATCTTGCTCACAAGTTAAATACTAATGACAGAAAAAGTATGTGGAATGAGCTTCGGTATTTTAACATAAATACGAAATCAAGTGCCGAAGTTCCTTCTGAGCTGAGTGATCCATCTGCTTTGAACAATTACTATATAAATTGTATACCAACCACCAACAGACCTTCACCTGAGCTTCTGCATTTTTATAACAACAATTATAAATTTGATGCTATTCCTTCATTTCAATTCGCTTTGATAGATGCTGAATTAATCTTAAAATGCATAAACGAAATTTCTTCCACCGCGACTGGAAGTGATGGAATTAGTATAACTATGATAAAACTATGTTGTCCGTATATTATAACATTTATAGTACATATTGTAAACACTTGTATCTTAGAAAATCACTTTCCGGATCAGTGGAAGCAGTCAGTTGTGTTACCTTTACCGAAAATTGCTGTGCCTACGGAATATAAAGATCTACGTCCTATAAGCATACTACCTGCTATCTCTAAAATATTTGAAAAGGTGTTATGTAGGCAATTGCGGGATTTTTTGGATAAAATAACATTTTGCCTGAGAACCAGTCTGGTTTCCGCCCCTTGCACAGTTGCACGACTGCTTTATTGAAGGTCACAGATGATATTCTCCTAGCCAGTGATAAAGGACAGGTTACAGTTCTGATATTACTAGATTATTCAAAAGCCTTCGACACTATAAACCATGATATACTAATTTCAATTCTAAATTTTATAGGTCTTGAAAGAAATTCTATTCAGTTGCTTAGCAGTTATCTAAATAATAGAACTCAAAGAGTGAAAATATATAACTCCGTTTCTGATCCTCTGCCAGTGTCGGTGGGTGTTCCGCAGGGCTCAATTCTGGGTCCACTGCTGTTTACTATTTATACTAGTAATTTTGTAAATTCTATAAAGAACTGTAGCGTACATATGTATGCTGACGATACGCAGATGTACTTTACTTTTTCTCCTTCTGAAGTCGACAACTCTTTAGAAAAGATTAGTGATGATTTAAAATCGTTAGTCAATACATCAGCGAGTCACTGTCTAACACTGAATCCATCGAAATCAGCTGTTATTCTTTTCGGTAGTCGTCCTGCCTGTGATGGGGTGGCAACCAGGTTGAATTTTGAAATAAATGGTACTGCTGTACCCGTAGTAAGCAATGCCAGAAATCTGGGAATTGTTCTGGATAACACGTTCCGATTTAGAAATCATTTGAATAACTGCATAAAAAATGCCTATAGTAATCTAAAAGCACTATATCCTTACCGTTCAATTTTCCCGAAAAACGTAAAAACTATTCTTTGCGATTCACTTGTACTATCGCATTTTAATTTTGCCTGCCAAGTATTTACTCCTTGTCTAGACAGTACTTACAAATATAAAATTCAAAAAGTACAGAACTCATGCTTACGTTTCATTCACGGCATCAGAAGATTCGATCATGTAACCTACAAATTGAAAGATACCAACTGGCTCAATATGATCAATAGATTCAGATATCAATCTATATGTCTGTTTTATCAAATATTAATGACTAAAAATCCATCTTATTTATATAAAAAAGTGGAATTCAGGACGGATGTGCATAATCTCAATCTCAGAAATAAAGGTTTAATATCACCTCCTGCACATAAAACTGCTTTGTTTGAGAGATCATTCACATATAACCTCTATAAACTTTTAAATGAAATTCCTTTGGATCTGAGCTGTGAAAATGAGCATAGGTTTAAAAAGAAAATCCGACGTTTATTACAGAATTGACAGTCATGTAGTACGATCTAGATCAGCTTAAAAATGTTCAAACTTGCTAATATTTTACTTACTGGTCTTCATGCTAATTGGTGAATGCGTGATAGTGTTAACGATCGCATTTGTTTGTTGTTTGTTGTGTGTTTTGTTTGTGTTTGTTAACTTTTTTCTTTTCATGGGTTAAGTGTAAGAGCAGTGGAGGAGCTTCCTCCCCAAACTGAACTTCGCCCATTTACAACCTGAATTTTTGTGTTTCACTGTGTGAATTTCTGGGTTTCTTTGTTGTAAATAAAGACATATATTATTATTATTATTATTATATTATACTATTTCAATTATTTCAATTATCATTTTTTTTTTCAAAATCAAGATCACAATTTTTTAATAGGTAAACTTTTTTATATATATTATTAGCTAAACATTTCATTTGTTTTTTTAAATTTCCTTCACTGCAACTGTAATCAGAGGTTTTTATGTTTTTAACGTCCCAGGCGCTCCACTACATCTGCATTAGTTCTGTATTTTCCTGAAAACTTTTAGTGTGAGTTACTTATGTTTTGATGATTTAACATGTTTAAAATAGTATAGTGTAATGATAACAATTTCTGGACAAGGGGAGCTGTGAATTTTCAACTACACTTCTTAGCATGGACCATAAAAAAACGTGATTAGCTGTTTAGTAGTTATTCTTCAAAAAAAAATTATTTACATTTGTTAATACAAGTCCTAACGTTGTGTTTCCATTCACACTTTCTAGAAGCTCGTTTTAAAAAATATGATTCAATTAAAATCCTACATTTTGTGAGAAATTAACAGATGAACTAATTATACACATGTGAACTAATCTAACATACTTTTGTTTTGCATAACCACCTTTCTCCAAACATTTTAATGATAGTCCATTATAAATACGGAGGGGACTGATTTGATGATAAAAAAATAGAAATGGAAACTTGTTAAAGATGTAAAAACTCATATTCCTATTTGATCATTAGCAGATATTACCAAATAATAATTTTGTACACCCCTCTAGGTCTACAACTAACGCCCCATTACAGGGATTGAACACAATCAACACCTACTGGGAGGTAAATAATGCATGCTTACTGCAGCTATTCAACTATTGCCAAATGTGATTTAATGCTGCTATTCAATTATGTAGGGATATTAATTTGAAATAAAGATAGCCCTTTATTATTAGGAAAATTAGTAGTAATTTTATGTTTAAAATTTATTCCCTGAATGTGCAGACTTTGAAGAAAAAACGCGATATTTAAATATATATTTAGGTACCTTTCTGGTACCTTTAGAAAATACTGATAGTATGTGTATGATGTGCAGCAAGTTAAAATCCAGCCAAGTTTATCAGCAAATTAGTCCACTGGTTAATTATACACGTAAGCAAGAATCGATATAACTTCGAACAAACAAATGGAAACACTAATTTTTACATTTTGTAAATACAGTATGATCGAAAACTTTTATCCTCTAGAGTGTAACACAGCTTTTTACCTAGCCCTATACTCTACTGTACTATTAATTTATATTGCCCTGGGTAGCTAGCTTATTCAGTCGGAGAGGTATATGACTATTAGCATCGTCAGTGTGGCTAAGGAGCAGCGAATATTGTTTTGGGTTGGCTCGTCACCTAGAATGCTGAACTTACACATGCGAACACTACCAGCAATAAAAACCCAACAGTTTACATAAACAACATAAAATCTGTAAGAAAAACACAAACACAAGAAAATACATATAAACAAATACACAATAAAAAGGTTGCGTGTCACATCTATGAAAACGCCTTGAATAGGTCGCTAAAGTTCAGCTTTCAACACAAAGTCAAATGCCACTAGCGCGAAATGTAATGAAATTCCGCGCACAAATCAACACGCACGAAGCTGTCTATTCTTAAAATGCGCTCGTACTAGTGCGCTGAAATACGGGATAGCGTGGGCGCGTTCAAATGACGTAATCGCGAAGTTCTGGTTGCAGGTGATTTCCCGTGCTCTAAAACAAACACGAGAACGATGGCCCCAGATGTCGCAATAATATCTCACCTTGCATGGTGATTATAGCAACTAACCTATTTTTTGGTTGCTCCCAAATGTTTTCATAGTAGCACAAGGCGCTACTTCTATGGCGTCGAAATGATAGCTTCCTTCTAGCAGCGACGGCAGCCTTTGGCGATGGTGCACCAGTATATCGCTGCTTTCGGAAGCTGGGTTCACACTCAGGGTTCCCTGTGTGACGGTGGCAAAGAATGCAGGCCACAACACACTGCCCAGAGCACTTTTAGTGCTGTTATTAGCACGCTTAGCACCTCTGTTAATTGTTACGCACGAGTTGCTTGTCTGCTTACGACACGCACCTTTTACTGGTTTGGGTGCGAATGAATCTCCCGCGAGCACTCACGGCATTGTTGATGACTAAAGATACTTAATAATATAACCTATACAACTGTGACAATATGTTTAATACTGAAGACTAACACCCGTATGCATAGTCGTTCGTCAGCGGCTCGCCGGAGTTTCGTTATGAATAGTATGTTGGCGGCACTGTACGTCTATGTCAAATTCGAGGTTATAAGGTTAGGTTTTCCGTCAGTTTTGAAACAAAATCTAACCTGCTAACCTCGAATTTGACATAGACGTATAGTGCCGCCAATATACTATTCATAACAAAACTTCGGTGAGTCGCCAGCGAGCCGCTGGCGAACGACTATGCGTACGGGTGTAAGTAATGCTATGTATGAAAAATAGAGGATATTACTTTCTGAATAGCTGTAGTTATGTTTGTTATTAACATTTTTGTTAAAATGATAATACTAACATAACCTTAAACTGAGATATATAAACTGCCAATAGGACTTTTACTACGACTGCCAACCTAAATTTTTAACAAAACAATTCCAGTTCGTTAGAGGATAAAAGTTTTCGATCATACGGTACTGTCACGGTCAAAAACTTTCGCACAGTACTTAAGTCGTCCGCTTACTGAGACGACGCGATTACGACGCAACTGACAAAAAACTAATAAGAGATAATCCCGTCACAATTGTTTCATGGGTTTATGTACTTCACTGCACACTGCGATGCGAACACGATGCAACTTGCACAAAATAGTTGCTCACGACTGGCAATGCCAATCATGAGACGATTAGTCGTGTTGCTATTCTTCTTGTTAACGATATAACTTTTGGCTGTATACAAGACGCTGGCACTCAGTGTCAATGACAGATTTTTATTAGTACTTTGTATAAAAAAAAAATAATTACTGTACCACGAAAATATTAATTTCTTAGTGAAAAGTTATTTCTGATATTTTTAACCAAACTTCGTATTTAAGCTTTTATTCAGTTTTGAAACAAATTTGTTAAACATTTTTCACAAAAATTAAAAATAAGAACAGTTGCTTAAGGTGGAACCCACACTTTCTAACTTTTAGAACACCCTGTATATTTTATCAAAAGTTTGACCATGTATGACAAGCAAACCTTTTTATCAAGAATGACTTCTTTCGAAGAACCAAAAATGGGAAAGTTTGCATACCCCATCCGAGACACACCGTATATTATTTCACTTTTTGCTGAACCTTTTTTCGTCTTTAACGTGTTCAAAATCATAAAAAAATTTGTAAAGTGTCACCTCATAGGCTTATGCAGTGCATTTTTAATAAGCACTGTCTTTCGAAATAATGAAATCAAAGATTGATTTTTCGAAATGGTCACTTGCACAGACCAGCACCCAACTGTATTATTAGACCATTAGCAACAAGCTCCAAAAGGGTAATTCTCTGATAAACGAGTGAAATACAGAAATATGCTCAGCTGTTATATTAATCACATTGATGTGCATGACACGAGTTGTCGTCATGATCGCATCGTAGGTATATTGTATTCGCATTGCAGTTGTGTCAGGCCAGTGGACGGAGAGCCTTAATCTAGTTACTTGATTTTATCCATAGTGGCTTAGTGTGTTCTGGATATTTGTCACTTATCACATTTTGGGGTTAGTGTCAGAGGGAAATTCAAATTCAATATTATTATCTACGATTGGAATAAATCCCTTTTTTACCGTCATACACAAAGCCTGTAAATACACAGGTATTTTTGTACTAAGTACACACAAATCTTAAACTGCAGCTAACCTAAATTCGCACCGACAAACGGAGAATATTGGGCTATATTGGAGTTTGGCCTAAATTAGTTAATGGGTGCAAAATTCTTTGTGGACAAAAACATGTTGCAGCTAAAATGAATTTTCTTAGAAAATGTTTACAGTATGAAAATTCCAATTCGTGTACCTGGATGAAACATGGGTATATCAGAATGGATCTGTGGTTCGACGATGGGTGCATGAATCAGATATAAAAAAGTAATCCAGATAATTTCAAAGAAGAAGAAAGCAAGCGCTCCACCATTTTACATTTTGGATATAGAGGAGGGTTTTTTGATAGGTGTGATTTTTTAAATTCAAAAAAATTACAGAGATTACCATACCACAATGGTATTAGGTAATTTTATTCCCAGGTTAGCTATTCTTAGGATAAGTTGTAATTTGTAATGCTTGAACATTGGTAGTGCTGAAACGTTAAACTTTGCCATCTAGTCTAAAATTTTAGATCTGGTGACACTGGTAACCAAAGACATAACCTCATATTCGCAGCGTTGCATCGTATTCGCAGCATAGTTCAGTTTGTTCTTGTATTGTGGTTTTACTGTGTACTTTGGGTTGGTGCATCATGGTATGGAATTGTGACGTCAGGCACCTGTAAACAAACAGCCCTGACTCGCGGAATTAAGTTACAAGTGTTTTAGGTAGAAGAAAAAGGGAGGAAAACGTGTTAAAGTGTAATTAGTTACAGTGAAGTGGACAGTTTCCGATAGTACAAATCTCAATCCCCGAGGAAACGAACAAAAGCAAGAAATTACGTGAACTAGTGCGGGATATCGGTGCAGTTGTGTCGAAATTCGCCTACACGCGGCAATCAACTGACGCGTACGTCACGGCATAGTTCAACGTAATTGGTGCATCCAAGGGACGTAAACTAATCAGTGCGAAATAAACATCGAACGTTAAGCAGCCCATACACGGGAAGTGCGGTACAAACTAGGAAAAGTAGCGCATGAAGTAAAATAAACTGAACGCACATGAGTGCGGGTTGAGACGTAGAGTAACTGACACCCGTGGTCCCGACTCGCTAAGAAAACTGCGCTAATAATTGTTTTGCAAAAACCAGTAAGGGTAAAGAAGTGAAAATGGTGTAAAGAGAATAAGGTGGAAGTGAAGGAAAAGAAAATCACAAGCTGTAAGTAGGAAATAAAGAATTATAGACGAATTAAAAAGTAAAAACACAGAAGTAAACCATTAAAATAAATGATAGAAGACGACATAGCCACGCCCGTCGAGGTCAAGAACTAAGAAGCAGCTAAAGGAGGATACACACGCTCGTGCGGCTCGTCAATATAAAGGAATATACGTAGGAGAAAAGACGAAATAAATAAAACGGATGGTTTAACGAAGAATGCACAAGAGCAATAGAAGAAAGAAGGAAAACGAAATTGGAGTACTTAAAAGACAATAGTAAAGAAAATAAAGATAAATATAAAGAAACTAGAAGATCAACACAGAGTATAATTAGAAATAAAAAACGACAATATGAAAATTTACAAATCAAAGAGATAGAAGAGAATTTCAAGCAAAATAAATTAAAATGGTTATATGCGAAAACGAGAGAAAAGAAAAAGAAAAAACCCCAACAAATAACCATGGAAAAAGGACACAAAATAGCGAATAAGAATGAAATCAAGGAACTATGGGTTGAATATTACGAACAAATGTTCAAAGATGAAGTGGAATGGGAAAAAGAAACAGAAGAAATGGAAGAGAATCAAAATGAAGAAGTCCCAAAGCTAGAAGAAGTGGAAAAAATAATAGCGGAACTAAAAAACAACAAAGCAGCAGGAAGTGATGGAATATACAATGAATATTTGAAATATGGAGGAGCAGCACTAACGGAAAAAATCTACAAGTTGATAGTGAAGATATGGCAGGAAGAAGAAATACCGGATGATTGGAAAGAATCAGTAATAATACCAATCTATAAAAAAGGAAAACCAGGGAAATGCGAGAACTACAGGCCAATAAGTTTACAAAATGTAGTATACAAAGTATTGGCAAAAATAATAAATCAGAAATTAAAAATAACAACAGACCAACATCTAGGGGAATATCAATGTGGATTTAGGTCAAATAGATCTACAATAGACCAGATCTTCACTATTCAAGAAAAATGTTGGAATAAAAATATAAAAATGTATGCGCTCTTCATTGACTTTCGACAAGCCTATGATACAGTTAAAAGAAGCAAGATAATAGAAGTATTAAAACAAATAAACTGCCCCAAGAAACTGCAATATACCTAGGTACGGAAATATCGTCCAATGGGAGATTAAGTAAAGAAATAAAACGGAGACTAATAATGGGATCTAAGTGTGTGGGAGTGTACAAAAAGCTATTGAGCTCAAAAGTTCTTTCAAGACCAATAAAAATTAAACTCTATATAACAATTATAAGACCGATAGTTACATATGCGAGTGAGTGCTGGGTGATGACAAGACAAGAGGAGAGCAAAGTAGAAGCCTGAGAGAGGAAAATATTAAGATTCATATATGGAGGAATAAACGAAGGGGGTATTTGCAAAAAAAAAGGAGGACAAATAAAGACGCTACAATAGTTAAAATACTAAAACAAAACAGAATAAGATGGATCGGTCACTTACACAGATTAGAAAGCAAAAGAACAGTTAAGGAAGTATACAAATCAGAACCGGAAGGAAGGAACAAGCGTGGTAGACCAAGGCTAAGCTGGAGGAACGAAGTAGAAGAAGATTTGAAGAAACTGCAAATAAAAGAATGGGAAACTGTTACACTAGATAGAAAGGATGGAAAGAAATAGTTGAAAAAGCTAAGGGCCTTTAAGACCTGTAGCGCTGTTGTACCGATGGGGCCATAATTATATATAACAGCAATGAGATAACATGAACAAGAAAATAGAATGCTTGAGTAAGAAAGAGATGACCATACGAAAAAATTATTTTAGTAGGCATGCTTGGTTGACATCTGTTAGAATTAAAATGACGTCAAGCCTACTCGCATATTTGCTACTATGTTTATCTCTTTCTTACTCAAGCAATACGGTTTATTTTCTTGTTCATGTTATCTCATTGCTGTTATATATAATTGTGGCCCCATCGGTATATACAGATTGTCCGAAATCCGTTTTGAACATAG
Organism: Agriotes lineatus; assembly: GCA_940337035.1. Lineage (NCBI taxonomy): Eukaryota > Metazoa > Arthropoda > Insecta > Coleoptera > Elateridae > Agriotes > Agriotes lineatus. The sequence goes on from CALNHX010001469.1 coordinate 223,563, forward strand.
GAAATTAATGAGTGCGACAAGGAAAACATAAACAAAATGAGTAGCAGGACAAAGATAGAACATAATCATGGCTAGCTAAATTTTTAAACTAAAATTAAGTCAATGAAACAAAAACCCTTCTGTCAAATATTTTAGCTGTTGTTAAGAGTATAAAGTGAGGTTTAAATAATTATGTGAATAGTAAACAATAGTATATTTAAACCTCACTTTATACTCTTAACAACAGCTAAAATATTTGACAGAAGTGTTTGTTTGTTTCATTGACTTAATTTTAGTTTAAAAATTTAGCTAGCCATGATTATGTTCTATCTTTGTTCTGCTACTCATTTTGTTTATGTTTTCCTTGTCGCACTCATTAATTTCCTATGTTCAAAACGGATTTCGGACAACCTGTATATATATTGGAGTTTGGCCTAAATTAGTTAATGGGTGCAAAATTCTTTGTGGACAAAAACATGTTGCAGCTAAAATGAATTTTCTTAGAAAATGTTTACAGTATGAAAATTCCAATTCGTGTACCTGGATGAAACATGGATATATCAGAATGGATCTGTGGTTCGACGCTGGGTGCATGAATCAGATATAAAAAAGTAATCCACATTATTTCAAAGAAGAAGAAAGCAAGCGCTCCACCTTTTTCATTTTGGATATAGAGGAGGGTTTTTTGATGGGTGTGATTTTTTAAATTCAAAAAAATGACCGAGATTACCATACCACAATGGTATCAGGTAATTTTATTCCCAGGTTAGTTATTCTTAGGATAAGTTGTAATTTGTAATGCTTGAACATTGCTAGTGCTGAAACGTTAAACTTTGCCATCTAGTCTAAAATTTTAGATCTGGTGACACTGGTA